>JASDDO010000028.1:200198666-200596166 GCA_030015575.1 Agapanthus africanus | reverse complement strand
AGAACCAGTGGTGGATAAAATCCCCCAAATAATTTTTGAGGCCAATTAGTATCTCTCAAATGAGGAATTTTCTCAAACTAATTAACAACTTGTCTCCTCCATATAAAGAACCCGAGACTTCAAGTCTCGGGAGGAGGATTGACCCCATAAGTTTTCCATAAGAACTGATAATTTCATTCTCCTAAAAAAAGAAGATCTCCTCGCTTTCTCTGATGCTAGGTAAAGAAAAGCAGAGATAAATATATCTCCTTTACGAGACACTATAAAAAGAAAACATGGGTTTAACCTTTCGTAAAATGAATTTAGTTCTTTCTCTGAGCTGAGATCTGAAAAGCAAATCTCCTTATATGTTGAGAATCTAATTCTCATCGGGGAGGTTCTGTTTTCAGACTCAAAATCTAGGGAAATGAACTAGATCAAAAGAAAAGACACGTTTTCTAGGAATTTAATTCCTCTGAAAACAGGGTTTAACCCTATACAAAGAACTTGGTTCTTATAAAAAGAAAATAAGAACTTAGTTCTCCTACAAAAAAATGATCCCAGATCTTCAAAACAGAAATCTTGGTGATCATTAATGGCCAAAACGTTATTAACTAAATCTCTAAAAAGAAAAAAAACTTAGCGCCTCACGTGAAACACACGTGGGTGCCAGAGAATAATTAGTGCTTAGCACTATTATAGTTCCTCACGTGTTTCCCACATGAGGGCCCAAAACAGAAGGCTCAACGGCTCACGTACTTCCTACGTGAGCGTCATACAAAGTGCTTAGCACTATATATACCTAGTCAAAATGACTAAGTGTTTAGCTCCGATGGGGCAACGCCCATGACTGAGCGCCTCACATACTTCTCATGTGAACGCCAGAGTAATAAATAAGTGCTTAGCACTTCTAAAAAGAGGAGAAAGCCTAAAATCGAGTAGACCGAGCCCAAATTGACTAAGTCTCTCTGATGTTACTTGCAGTTGAGCCCAAATGCTCTGTTGTTGGATCTTAACTAAATTTAATAATCTGAAAATATCTCTAAGTTGATCTTAGTCTCAAATAGGACTAACGTGTCCTTAATTAAACCGAGCCCAAATACTCATATATTTAAGTTGATCTTAATCTCAAACTAAATTAACGGTCCTTAAATAAAATAAAATATTTTTGAACTAACGGAATACATATAACATAAGTTCAAACCCAAAATATATACGGATTTGGATTAATCCGTGCTCTATGGGCGACGGCATAAAATAGTCTTATACAATCCATATGCAACCAAAATAAACAAAAATACAATACGGCACGAAGTGAAATACTGGAGCAGGCGAAAGTAGTTATCGCAACGCGATATCATAATTAATTGCATGGGCTTGCACCTGTAGAGAAGAGCGTCCCCACAATCAAAACCTCTTCACAAATGAGGGGAATCTGATAAAATCTGCTACATTGACCGCACCTATCCAAAGCTCCTATATACGGTGCTATAAATCAACCTGGTATCTTCGGAGAGGTGGATGGATATGTCTAAATAGCATCTACCCCCAAATTCAGGCTAGACGTCATTCGCGTCTCAGTCTGGTCTTCGGTAGTAAACAGAATCTGGCACACCCGATAGGACCTCTTCCTCATTCTACTTCACATTTCGTGTGTCGTGACCGCGAACAAAATCGCGGTTCGCTATGGTTTCCCCTGGATTCAAGGTACTAAAACGTGGTGTCTCGCTACTGTGTAGAAATCAATGGCTTCCTACTGCACCTCATGCAATAGCGACTCCCACTCTGTCCCAGCTGAAAGAATGATGTACGAGCCCAACACAGCCTCCATCTTCACCATGCCAGTAGGACAAGTCACTCGGTCTACTACCGGACTTTTCTTTGGGACCATGCTCCCGCCTGTGAACCTTGGCACCTCAGAGCCACAAGAAGCTCCCAGAAGGTCGATCTTTGATCGACTGGAAACCAAGACGGCTCCTACCAGCAAGCCGTCAAACTCTGGAGTCTCAGCCTTCAGTAGGCTAAGGAAGAACTCAAGCGGGAACGTAAAGAATCTCGTGATACCGGAGGGAACCACCCCAAAACTGCTAGCCTTCCCTGATTCTGCTACAGGTGAAGTCAGCAAAAGTGCTTCCCCTCCCAAGCAGTCGGTCTTCTAAAGATTTACCAACCTTACTCCAACTCAATCAAGGACGTCAATCTTTAACTGGCTGGCGCCAACTAAAGATCCTCAGCAAAGCCGGGGGCATGATGAAGCCGCTTTTGATATTGAGGCGGTCCCTGCAGCAAAGCACGCTCGACGTCGCCACTGGCGCCGAGTAAGACAGGTCGGGGGAAACACCCCCTCAGGGCTTACCCCGCTAGCTCCTATGGTGGAGGTGGACGTTGTTGTTCCAACCAGGAACAGGTTTGATCCGCTCAGGCGAGTCTGCAAGAACTCCCTGACGGCGGTACAGAAGAAATCACCTCCGCCAACAGAGGTCCCCTTGCAGCGAGAACTAGAGCAGCCTCGCCAATGGCTTTCTTCATAAATTCATAGAGTCTGGCGAAAGGTCCAAGACTCTGTGCTTGACGAAAACTACTCTCATTGACCCAAGAAATCTAAGGGCCGACAAGAAAAAGATTGCTCCTTCATCATACAACGGGGGACTTCTCCTAAATAGGTGCCTGTCACAACGGCTCCTTCAACTCCAATATATCATAAAAGAATGAGGATGGAGAAAACTTTACCTCCAACGGCAAAATCCAATGGCAAAAGATCTAAATGCCCCAGGTCTGGGGGCATTACCATACATAAGGTCTACACAGCCTCAGAAAAAGAAGAAAGTCATGCCTCAGTGAGTCACCGACCGCAAACTCGGTTGTTGATGAAGGCTCAGGAGCAATAGCAAAAGCTTCAAGAAATACTGAACAAAATGGAAGCACTCGCCGGACAAAAAGTGAGTCCGAATAAAGAAGCCGAACAGCGTCAAGAGCAAGAGACCGACACAGAGTTCTTGCGAAGAGTGCTGGAAAGAAAAGACAAGGAAGCTGTAGAGCAAGCTGCTAACATCAAGCAGATGGCTCTTCTATTCTAAGACATGGTGGTAATGATGATCCAACCGGAATCCCTGACTGAAGATCCGCCAATAGTTATCGAGGATGACAGAGTGGAAATATCAAACCCTCTTCCGGCCTTATCAGCGGCCAAGGAAGAAACCATCTCCAAGGCATCCCTGGATGATTGCATTGCTTAGCAAATTAGAGCTCACCAGGTCAATGAAGCCGCCGGACAACTCGTCAAAACCGGTGACCATATCCAGCCTGGTATGACCAAATCAAGTACCCGCCAGGATATACGATCCCGAAGTTCCACGTTAACAAAGGAACAGGAAATCCCCATTAGCACGTCGCACAATTCAGTGCTCTGTGTGGCAATACTGGAGGTGACAACAAATTGTTGCTTCGCCAATTCGTCGGGAGTTTGTCCGAGACAGCTTTCGAATGGTACTTGGATCTCCCAAACAACTACATAAAAACATTCTCTGAAATGGATTTACTGTTCAGGCAATGGTTCGCTAGCGCAAGTGAACGCACTTCGATCATGGCCCTGATCGATGCTAGGGTAAAGCCGAGAGAAACTTGGGTTCAATACGCGATCCGGTGGAGGAACATGTGGTCTAAGTGTGAACAACACATTGAAGAGTCTCTAACTGTGGGAATGTTCATCGGGGCCCTCGATCCTCAATCGACTGTGTCCCAGTTCATGACATTCTTCAAACCCACAACATTTCAAGCACTGATAGATAAGCTGGCCCAAATGGATCAGATGGGTCATGTCCCTTCCTTCTCAAATAAGGACTCTCGAAATAACAAAGGTAAAGGGAAAACAACTTTTTTGCCAACACGCAACAACAGCCGAGTGGCCCAAAACCGGTTGCTCGCCAAAACAACGCGCGTTTGCGCCTGTCCATGAAAGAAAGGTTAGGACGTGCTTACTCATTCCATTGTGACATGATGAGGAAATTGTTCGAGCTGGCAATGCGAAATAATCTTATCACATTGCCAGACCCATGGCGACTAGCACAACTAGGCGATGTAAAAAAACCCCAATAACTGCTTCTATCACAGAATAATGAGCCACCAAATTGAGGATTGCTGCATCTTCAAAAATTGGGTTGAAGACTAGTACCAGCAGGGAAAGTTCGCGCTGTCTAATAACTGGAGAATAAACCCACCCCAAAAGCATGATCCCAAAAAGGTGGACACGTAGGGGGCATCATGCTCGCTTGTGGAGGAAGCTCCGTGTGAAGTAGCTTTTTCAGCAAAAACTAAAAGAATGCTAAAAGATTTACAGGCATGTCCGGCAGTCAGGTGGAAAAGTCCACGTGAGCCTGAAATAATAGATGGGATGCTAAAACCACGTCCCACACCGAAAGTTATTGACAAGGGGAAAAGCCCTCAAGTCAAGCCTTCAAAGTCTTCTAGAAAAAGAAAAAGACTAAGAAACCTGTGCAGCCTACCGTGTATGATGATAAGCGCACAGATCTACAAAAGTACATAGACGTGCTGGAGGAGTATGACCAGAAGGAACGGACACCAGTCACGCTCGAAGAATTCCTCAAGCATATCCTTAAGGATGGAGACAGTGACAATGATGAGAGACATGACTCATCAGAAGAAGTAGAAGGCTATGTAGTAAGCTGCCACATGGTCTTCCACTCGTCGTTATATGATGAAGAAGCTCCCTCAGCATCAAAAAATGACGCGGAGGAACCAGGGGTAGAATCGGCGCTAAAATCCCCGAAACTGGCAGAAGAAGACCTGATTGAGAGACTTTTAAACGAAGCCTTTCAAAAAAGCGAAGACGACCGAGAATGCGAGACAACCATATATAAAAAGGCTAAGCATCTGCATCTGAATAAAGAAGCTATGGTGAGGACGAGTCGTAAAGTGCTCCTACCAAACCAAAGCACACCTGCAACAAATAAAAGCAGGATCAAAACTGAGAAGCAGTTCGCCAAAGCCCTATCAATGGGGATGAAACTGCCACCACTCATGATGTGCAATCCCGGAATCCCATATTTTGTCGGAGGAGAATCATATCCAAACTACTGCCTATATCATCGAAGGGTTGCCCACCCTATCGAGGAATGCGATGCCTTTAAGAAGTGGCAGCAAGGGTATGTTGCCCATCGAAAACACTTCAAGAAGGAGAAGCACGAAGCTAGCGCTCGTCGACATCAAAATAGCGAGACGAACGTGCATGGAGAAATGACTGGCAACTGTCACATGGTTGGTATCGGTTCGGAAGGGGAAAAACTTCAAGTTCTCAGTTTCGGGAGCGATTCTGAGGACGAAACACACCCCGACTCTCTCTTTGAAGACTTCGCCTCTGGAAAAGAAGAGAAGGAGAAGAACTGCGAAAACATTCAGCTCGTAACCGTACGCTACCTGAGAAGAGTTTCGGACCTGCAAACAAAGATTTGAACAAAAAGGATAAAGAGAAAGGGAAAATGCCCGAGGAAATCGCCATTGATGAAGAAACAGTCAAAAAACTCGCCGCAAAGGACTCGCCTAAGAAAAACAAGATGAATTACAACGTCCTGGTACATCTGAGGAAAACACCCTCGCAGTTAAGCATATTGGATGCTCTCCTCCTGTCCAAATAAGCACGAGATTCCCCGATCAAGGCCTTACAAGAGCCTGATCAGTTCCAAACTTTTCTCGCAGAAGAGATGATGAAAGATGAACTATCCATACGGCTCATATTATATTCAGCGATGAAGATTTACTTCTCGGTATGTGCGAACATAATCGAACGCTATACGTCACCAAGTATTGCCACGACATCAATATAGGGAAAATCCTTGTCGACAACGGATCCTATGTTAATCTTCTCAACGTGAGAGTGCTGAAGGAAATTTTCATGAATGTTCAGCATCTTGCCCGAGATAAAATTACCATCTCTGGGTTCGACTCACAGTCATCATGAACACTTGATTCTATAATACTAACGCTACGCTTTGGGCTACTCGTCACTAATATCAAATTCAATGTCATTGACTCCAAAACTTGCTACAACGCCCTACTCGGCAGGCCCTGGTTACACGAGTACAACATCATCCTTTCTACAAAACATCAGTGTATGAAGTATTTCAAGGATGGCTCGGAGTACACCGTCATGGAAGAACTAAATCCGTTCTCAGCAAATGAAGTGTGGAAGTATGAAGATGAGAAGTACTTTCTGCCAGACTTCGAGGATAATGAAAGGTGCCACAAGCCGGAGAATAAACAAAAATCCACGGCCACCATCACGATCTTTGGAAGTGACACCGAGAAAGATGCATAAATAGTTTACTCGGAGTAACCCTAAAAGCAAAACAATAAGCCCGAACCATCCACTCCTATTTCGTTCTTTGGCAGTGGCTCTGAGGACGAGGCCAATACAGTTTTCTCCATCCGCCTGTCGATGCAGACTCTTGTCAAAGCGGATCAGAGTCTACAAATCAGGATGGCTCCGCCTCAACACTACAGGGAACTTGATGCGCTCAATACATACAGCGTACAAGAACTGCAAACGTTCTACGTGCCTCCTAGACGAAGAGGTGAAAAGGCGATCCTCTTCTACAAATCTACAGAGACCAAGGTAGAAAAGGAAGTCTGGCATAGTGTCAACCCCACTCTTAACAATTTCCATCCTATCCGTATTCCAAGATATTATGCGAAGGGATTAAAAAAACTATTAAAGTGCCAAGGTGTACCTCTCGAACAAACAATTCAGCAGACCCAATTCTACAAAAAGATTTAGGATATTCCCGGGACTCGGCGAAAGAAGCCCAATGGGAAGATGGAAACAATTGGGCTCAGATATGTTCGGTCCAAGAAGCAGAAGAAAATCTACATCCGCCGTGTCATAAACAACTCAAATGAAGAAGAAAACGTTCTTCCAAGTAGCAATGACGTCAAATTGGAACAAGATCCTGCTCTAAGAACGTTAAGTCTGTCACTCGAAGAGCAAGACAACAAGCCAATAAAAGAAGCTTGTTAGGCGAGCTGAGACAACCACAGCCGATAAATGGCCATATATGAAAAGGCCAAGACGCAGTGTCTCAGTCAGCAAACAGTGGAAGAAGTAAACCGTGACGCTGTTCATCCGGAACCCGCTTGTTGCCTTTGCAAAGGGGGAAAATCCCGAAGCAAAGGTAAAAATAGGGAAAGGAACGCAAACAACGTTCAAAGACAGCAAAGCGGGCCTAAGATGCCGTTCAATTGAGAAAGGCTCAATTGGAGCCCGTCCTTTATAAAGAAGATGGGTCAGGAATATTCGTTCCCTCAAGACAAAACAGGGAAAATATTCAACCTTGTCATGAAGCACCAAATGATGACACTTTCGGAGTCTCGGCACCCCAAACAGATAAACGAGGTCCATCATCCGGATTATTGCTCCTATCACCGAGCAATAGGTCACCCCCTTAAAGACTACTTCACCTTCAAGGACCGGGTGCAAGACCAGTATCGACAAAGTAGGTTTGCTTTATCCGACAGTTGAAAGTTAAGCCTGCCGCGAAAAGACGATCCAAAAAGGACCTACATCGTCAGGTTACGACCAACTCAACCACAAAAAGAGAAGCGTACTCGTAACTGCCATATCATAACACTCTCAAAAGAGGAAGGGCACGAGAGTATGAATGATCTCTTCAGATGCTTCGTAAATGAAGACGGGGACGAGGTGATCTCAGAATTTCCACCAGCGTCAAAAGAGTTGGAGGATGGGATACACACCATGGCGGGCAACCTAAGAAAAATTGACTTAGGGTCGGAGAACGATTCGAGGCCAACGTTCATCAGTGAGCTAATATCTGAAAAATAAGTAGCCACACTCAAAAACGTGCTTATGCAGTACAAAGAATGCTTCTTATGGAACTACTCCGAAATGCCGGGTCTAGATCCAGAAGTAGCGGTACATAAACTGACCATATCACCAAACATAAAGCTAATCAAATAGGCACCAAGAAGAATGCGGCTCGAAGTTGAAATAAGTATCAACGCTGACGTCAAGAAACTAATCGACTCCGGTTTCATCCAAGAATTTTAATATCCCGACTGGATCATGAACATCGTCCCGTGATGAAGAAAAATGGGACGGTTCACATCTGCGTGGACTTTCGAGACCTTAACAAAGCATGCCCGAAAAATGACTTCCCAGTACCCGTTACGGAGCAGATGATCGATAACACATCCACCCACGAGGTCTTCTTCTTTATGGATGGATTTTCAGGATACAAGCAAATAAAAATGGATCCTGAAGACCAAAAGCATACCGCCTTCCGAACACCGTTGGACGTATTCTGCTATAAGGTGATGCCCTTCGGTTTGAGAAATGCCGGAGCCACATACCAAAGATCTATGACAAAGATCTTCGATGACCTCATACACGGGATCGTCGAATGCTATATCAACGACCTTGTGGTGAAGAGCAAATCTCATGAAGAATATTGGGAACATCTAAAATTAGTGTTCCAACGTCTTCAGAAATATAATCTGAAGATGAACCCTCTGAAATGCATGTTTGGAGTCTTCTCAGGAAAATTCCCAAAGTTCATCATTCGTCACCAAGGCATCAAAATCGATCCCTAAAAAATCAAGGCGATTATGGAAATGCCTTCGCCAAGAACCTTCAAACAACTGGGATCTCTCCCAGGAAAGCTTACGTATATCCGGTAGTTCATAACCAACCTCTCTGGAAAATGCCGTCCCTATAGTCATTTGATGAAGAAAGGGACCCTGTTCATCTGGTATCAGAAGTGCCAAAACGCACTAGAAGAAATCAAGCAATACCTGCAAAATCCGCCGGTATTGGCCGCTCCGGTTAAGGAAAAAACCCTTATCCTATATACAACGGCCCTTGAGGGTTCTCTAGGCACATTGTAGGCACAAGAAAACGATCAAGAAAAAGAGAGAACTCTGTACTATTTAAGTCGAGTTCTCCTGCTGGCAGAAAGCAAATACTCCTCCATTGAAAAGCATTGTTTGGCACTGGTGTTTGCGATAACAAACCTCAGACACTACGCCTTGGCATATGAGGTCCATCTCATATCAAATATGGATCCTTTCAAATATCTGATGTCGAAGGCCAAACTGACAGAAAGGCTTGCCAAATGGACCCTCCTCCTGATGAAGTTCTCGATAACGTATCGACCCCTCAAAGCGGTGAAAGGACATGACATCTCCGACTTTCTCGCTGAGTATCCGATACCAGCCGACTCTCCCTTAAATTATGAGTTGCCGGATGAGCACGCATTTGATGCAATTGAAGAAGAAAAAGAAGAACATAAGCCTCCATAGGAGCTTTAATTCGATGGAGTTTCTCCAAGAAGCGGAGAAAGCAAAATACCCCCATAATGAAAATTGGGGTCGACCTTATCTTCGCGACCGCACAAGGAGGGATATTGCATTACACCCTTTTCTTAATGGAGCCAAGGACTAACAACGAAGCTGAATACAAAACTTTAATAGCAGGTCTTAAGGTCGCTATCGACATGGGAATCAAAGACCTCCTCATATATGGAAACTCCCAGTATATCGTTAGCCAAGTAAATGATGACTATT
Organism: Agapanthus africanus; assembly: GCA_030015575.1. Lineage (NCBI taxonomy): Eukaryota > Viridiplantae > Streptophyta > Magnoliopsida > Asparagales > Amaryllidaceae > Agapanthus > Agapanthus africanus. The sequence continues at coordinate 200,586,596 of JASDDO010000028.1, read as the reverse complement.
AGACATGTAAGCCAGAACTGATAATGTATGGCGAAGGGGTGTAGCAACTTCTGACACAAATCTATTCCTATACCCTGTAAAGCATACCGCGAGAGGAAAATAGCAAGGCGAATGCGTTGGCTAAACCGGCTAAGGAATTGGCCGATGAACTAAGGATCATTGTGCAAACCCGCATGGTCCTTGCGCCAATAGATATATCTTTGGAAGACCTGATAGAGCCATCCGAAAGAAAAGAAATGACCGAACAAATAGCTCTTCAAATAGAGGACGAAGAAAAGGTCAAGGACTAGAGGGAAGTCTTTATAGACTACTTCAAGTCCCAACGAATGCCCAAAAATGCGTCATCTAGATATCAGCTCATAAAACGAGCTTTGTCATTTGCCTTCGTCAATGATACTCTATATAAGAGATCATTTGACTGCCTATGGCTAAGATTCCTGGGACCGAAGGAAGCAAGGAAAGTCGTCCAGGAAATACATGACGAACTCTGTGGTTCTAATTAAGCTGGGCCAAAGATGAAGCTGAAGATAAAAAGAATGGGCTTTTATTGGACCATGACGATTCATGACTATCTCGAATATGCGAAGCAGTATCACTCATGCCAAATTCACGGGGACTTCATACATCATCACCCAAATCCGCTACACCCGACAGTGGCCAGCTGGCCGTTTGAGACGTGGGGAATGGATATAATCGGCCCTATTGAACCAACATCATCCAAAGGACACCGGTTTATCCTGGCAACAATCGACTACTTCTCTAAGTGGGCAGAAACAGTACCGCTAAGGGAGGTGAAGACGAAGAATATTCTCCATTTTTCAAGACCCATGTCATATATCGTTTTGGGACTACGCGATGGGTTATCTCGGATAATGGACCAGATTATAGAAGCAACAAAATAAGTCGCTTCGCACAGCAGCATAAAATAGATTGAAGATACTCTTCAGTCTATAATTCTCAGGCCAACAGTCTAGCTGAAGCCTTCAATAAGACCTTGACCAAAATTATAAAAAAGATGGTATCCAGAAACAAAAATGATTGGCGCGAAAGGCTGCATAAAGCTCTTTGGGCATACCGAACAACGTCCAAGATGGCCACAAATACAACATCATACGCACTGGTGTTTAGCGCGGAAGCAGTGCTCCCACTGGAGATAGATTTATCCTCTTTACGAGTGGCAGTTCAATACGAGCTGATAGATGAAGAAAATACTCATTTTAAGCTCGAGGAGCTCGACGCCCTCGACGAAACCCGCCTTATAGCACAACAAAATCTGAGGCTTATAAGGAAAGGATGACCCGGTCATATGAAAGAATGACTAGGCCGAGAACATTCCGCCAAGGAGAACTCATGTTGGTTGTCAAAAGTCTGATGATTCCCAATCATGCAAAGCGGGGAAAGTTCGAGCCAAATTATGAAGATCCGTACATTATAGAAAAAGTCTACCAAAGTGGAGCCTACCTGCTCATGGATATGCATGGTAAGAGGCCGTTCCGGTCAATAAACGGTCGATTTCTCAAAAAATACTACGCTTAGAGATTCATGACTTAGGTCAATGATAGATGACGACGCTTGTGTCCGCTCGCTATTTTCCTGAGTCAGAACTTTAAAAGTAGTACCAAAGGATGTTCGTCCTAAAAAATGGGAGTGCTGGACCGAGAAGTCCTTAACCTAATATTGGACCGAGAAGCCCTTAAACTAATATTGGACTAATAGGTCCTTAAACTAACTTTGGACTGAAACGTCCTTAAACTAAAAACTCGTCCCAAGATATGGCGATAATGGACCAAAACGTTCCTAAACTAATGCTGGACCGAAACGTCCCTAAACTAATAATGGACCGAGACGTCCCTAAACTAGCGCGATTCCTCCAAACACGGGAATATTGGACCGAAAAGTCCTTAAACTAAAAACCTGCCCTAAAATATGGCGATAAGGGACCGTCATGTTCTAAAACTAACACGTTTATCCCTACGGTAGATCCATATATTGACCACCGTATACAATCCACGGGCATAAACAATTCATAGCTCTTCCATGTCCTACATGATGCGGTCTTTCAGAAAAGATCAGGGTCAACAGCTAATGGTGCGTTACCTTACAGGCCCCCTAAAAAAACGGTATGTACACAAGCGAAATGGGCACGGATGAAAACCTGAAAGGGCATCATGAGTAAAAACAGCAGGACTACCAGCGAGCTAGTGAAAATCCAAAAGGGCGCGAACTCATTAAAAATGCACTTGCAAAGTTCTCACAGCTTTGTAAGGAGAAAATACCCGCGTGAGATCCTTACGACTCATATAGGAACAACACACTTAGAAGACCATACGATTCCTAAGGAGAAAATACACTTACGAAATCCTCACGACGCGTAAGGAGAATATATTTTCTATAAGATCCTCACGGTTTATAGAATTCAAAAGCCTTAGGTTACAGGGATCCAAACCTGTTCTTAAGCCACCAAAACACATGGAATCTTTCTGCCCTAAAAGTGGTCCAATATCGACTCTTGTATACAGTCCACGGGCACAAATAAATATATTCCCCACCAAGTCCCGCCAATGACGATAAATATCCCCATTTGGTGAACAACTGCTTGTATGTCCTCTCCACTTATAAGAATAAAACACTCTTGTAAGATCCTTACGACTTATAAGAGAAAACACACTTAGGAATCCCCACGATTTCTAAGGAGAAAACACACCTATGAGATCCTTACGACTCATAGGAAGAAATACCTTTATGAGACTCTTACGGCCTATAAAGTAAAAAAGTCTTAGTCGACAGGATCCTAATCTTGTTTGCTAAGCCACCTTTTTTCAAATTGACAAAGTCAAATATCGCACTTGGCAATATCCCAGTTGTAACAATGTTAATGCCTAAATAAGTATCAAAATTCAAGTCCTCTCACAGCAAATGATGATTCGCTCCTGGCAATATTCCAGTGGTAGCGATACTGATGCCAATATTGGTATCAGATTCCAAATCCTCAACTCGCAAAAAAAATCAGCGAGCAAAAAAAATGCATATGAAATACCCGAAATGATAGGGCAACTCGTAATAAAAATCAGAGAGCAAAAAATATGCATATGAAACAGCTGAAAGGTTTGGGCAACTTGGAATAAAAATAGCGAGTAAAAATAAAAAAAATAACATAGCCGAAATGATTGGGCACCACGAAAAATAGCTGAAATGATTGGGAAATCACGACTTTCACATAAAAAGCTGAAAATATAGAATATCGCGGAAATAAATAAAATATATATATATAATAAAATGAAATTTTTCTGCCCTGCAGGTAGGTCCACACCGACCCCTGTATACCATCTATGGGCACAAAGCAAATGAAAGGGAACCATATTTCCCACAATAATTTGTCAAAAGAAGAACCGAGTCTTAATGGCACATCTATGGCCTAGAGACTATTTCGACATCTCTTTTACTCCAGCAGAGTGCAGACGTAATGTCAAAAAAGCTCTAAGGAGCCAAATCAAAGCAGAGTAATGGAAAAATCCTGGCCCTAGCTTGACGTTCCTTCTCGATGCAGACGCGACGTCAACAAGGACCTAATGGTCAAATAAAAGAGGGGTAATGGCAAAATCCTAGCACCAACTCGACGTTCCTTCTTGGTGCAGACACGACGTCAATAAGGACCTAAGGGTCGAATAAAAGTGGAGCAATGGCAAAATCCTAGCCCCAAATCTCAATAGCAACATCTACAGCCTGGAGAACATCCCGGTGTTCCTTCTTATTTCAATGAAGTATAGACGCGACGTCAACCAGGACCCAAGGGTCAAATAAAAGTGGAGCGATGGCAAAATCCTAGCTCCAGATCTCGATGGCAACATCTGCAGCCTAGAGATCATCTCGACGTTCCTTCTCATTCCAGTAGAGCGAACGCAACTATCAAATGAAATTGGAGCAATGGCATATTCCTCACTCCAGACCTTGATTGCAATACATACAGCATAGAGATCACACATATGTTTTCCCGACTTCAGCAAAGAATCGGTACAACATCATCAAAGAAAAAATGAAGTGACAGCATATTCCTAACTTCGGGTCTTGAAGGCAACACATACAAAGCCTAAAAACCATTGGAGATCATCCTACCCTAGAAAGGTGCGGTTATGACCCATCGAGGCTTCAAATTAAGCCTAACCTCAAGAAAAAAAGCACCACAGAAAATACCTAACACTTGACCTTCCAACGGTAATACGGATATTCCAATCTAAGAAGATTACTTGAAGACATCTTGTCCAGCCTCAGAAGAGATCAGAGACACGACAGTCGTGTGGCTACTCTAGCAGCAACCTAAGGGATTGAATATCGAGAAATATATCAGCCAACGCGATGGTATAATGGACTTAAATCTAGTACCACAAACCGAACAAACCCTTGTTATAAAAGAGTGGGGGTTATCTACATTTTACGTAAGGATACACCTGTGAGATCCTCTTGACTCGTAGGAAGAAATATCTTTATGAAACCATTATGGCTCATAAAGGTGAAAATCCTAAGGCAACATGGATATCAACCTGTTTCCTAAGCATTGTTACCTTACAAGGGGGTCAAGACTGACTCCTGTATACTATCCAAGGGCCACATTCGACAAATTTGGTAGAAGACACCGCCATAAAAAACAAAAAAGGTGCAACTCACGGGCCTCAGGGCTTAGAACTACATTTCTTAAAAAAATGAGATTTGAGTTAATGATAGTTGACAGTGCCGGTGCCTTCTCGCTATCTTCTCAGATTGAAATTCTAAAAGTTGTGTACGATACGCCAGCCCGAAACCAGCCATATGCTATGCATTACTCTACACTACTTCACTCACGTATATACCTCCGTAAGCAACGTAGTGGGGGGCATTTGTTCACACCGGTTTGATTGTTCACTTACAAATATATGCGTACTTGGATTAATAATAGCGTTGAAAGTATGTTGATTTATATACGCGTATGGAAGGTTAGCGCATGACACGTGCACACGCGTAGAATGCATATATGTTTAAACGATACAATCATAGGAAGAATATGAGTTGGAAATGAAGCATTCAGTAGTCAACGATAAAAGGAATGCATTTAAATAAATATTTTATTCTACGGGGAAGAGATCACCAAACATGGGATCAAAACTACAAGGGTTTATAAAACAGTAAACAAAGTTTTCTAAAGCCCTCTCAGCCTTCTCCACCATATCGAAACAGTGATCCTCATGAAGAGTCGCTCCCCATCGATCAATGCCGTGCTCATCGGCGAAATAGACATGATGGCACGCTGAGCCCGTATCTAGCTCAGCCAATGAACGGAGCGATCCCTCGGAGGCTTGGTAATCAAGCATGCTTCATGAACGCGGTCGATCTTGTCCTCCACTGCGTCAAGCATCGCCAAAGTTATCTCCACTGGATGAGGAAGGATATCATCGAGCACGGCCAGGAAGATTACTCAGAGCCAAATAGAGCCGACAGGGAGAGGATATCCCCTACGGGTCAAGAGCTCGTGCATCACCGTGTCACATTAATCATCCGTAAGAGCGGGATTCGCCAAGCGTGCAGCAAAACGAGAAATAATTTCCTTGATAGGCACCTCCCATGGCTGCCGAGGAGCAAGTGGGAGATTACAGGTCATGACTCTTGCTCTATTAAAATGGTTCTTGCTTCATATTATAAAGAGAAAGCATTCAAGTCTCAGAACAGAGAATGTTGTGGAACTATTTCCAAGCTCTGACTAAAAGAAGGCGTTGGAAAGGAAAATGTTGACTCAGGAAAAATAATAATAATTGAGATAACGCCTTACGTGTTAAACACGTAAGCGTTTATATGCAAAGCATATAAGCGCTGGAAACAAATAACTAAAGGCCAAACTGTTCTCACATACTAAACACGTGAGCGCATATATGCAAAGCATATAAGCGCTGAGAATAAACAACCAAAAGGGCCGAACCGACCTCACATGTTAAACAGGTGAGCGCTCATATACAAAGTATATAACCGCTAAATATAAGCAGATTGAAAACCACACTGAGGTCATGTGTTAAACACGCGAGAACATACTTTTTAGCTTCTCATAGAATTAAATTCTATATAGAGAACCGTCAGATCAAAGATCCAATGGTGTATAAAAATTATCGGATATAGAATTAAATTCTATTTGGGGAAAATATATTTCTGGTCTTTCTAAATGAGAAAGATATTTTCTATTAAACATAAAGCTGTTGATCAAAGATCCAATTAGATGGGAAAATATTTTCCTATATCTCTCTAAACAAAGAAAGATGAGCTATGTTAAATAGAGAACCCTTAGATTAAAAATCCAATGCTGATTAAAAATCACCGTATGACAGAATTAAATTTTGTATATGGGAAAATATTTTCCTAATCTTATTAAAAATGGGAAAATATATTCTGTTAAACAGAAATGCCCTGGATTAATGATCCAACGATGGATAAAATCCCCCGAAAAATCTTTGAGGCAAATTGGTATCTCTCAAATGAGAGATTTTCTCAAATTAATTAACAACTTGCCTCATATATATAAAGAACCCGAGACTTTAAGTCTCAGGAGGAGGATTGACCCCATAAGTTTTCCACAAGAACTGAGTATTTAATTCTTCTGAAAAAGAAGAAGATCTCATCGCTCTCTCCGACGCTAGGTAAAGAAAAGCATAAATAATCATATCTCCTTTGCGAGGTACTATAAAAGGAAAACAAGGGTTTAACCCTTTGTAAAAAGAACTTAGTTCTTTCTCTGATCTGAAATCTGAAAAGCAAATCTCCCCACAAGTTGAGAATTTAATTCTCACCAGGGAGGTTATGCTCTTCAGACTCAAAATATAGGGAAAAGAACTAGATCAAAAGAAATGACACATTTTCTAGAAATTTAATTCCTCAAAAAACAGGGTTTAACCCTGCATGAAGAACTTGGTTCTTATAAAAAGAAAATAGGAACTTAGTTCTCCAACAAAAAAACAATCCCAGATCTTTAAAACAGAAATCTTGGTGATCATCAATGGCCAAAACGTCATTAACAAAGATTAAATCTCTAAAATGAAAAAGAACTTGGCGCCTCACGTGAAACACATGTGAGTGCCAGAGAAAAATTAATGCTTAGCACCCTCACATGTTTCCTGTTAGGATACGTATGCCCTAGAGGCCATTATTGTATGATATAGTGGATGCTTGGACATATATATAGAGAGGACTTTCTTTCTCGACATGATAGTATGCTATCTGGTTGCTCTTTATCTTAACATGTACACTTGTATTGTTATACTATCTCTCTGATATATGTTGATAAATCCTTTAGGATGTTGGCTTGACTACCAGGGCTATAATGGAGATCATACTGGTGGGGCCTGTGTAGTCCATAAGCACATCCTTTAACAGTTCCTAGTCGAGGGAGTATCGAGACTGTGCATCGATATTACAGAGTAGAATAGTGTGTACGTTTCTTGACCCTGTATGGGGCGATAGTTGATCCCACAACCATTGGTGTTTGACATCAAAGATTGTACACAGGTACCCATTAGAGAATGGGTATACCAAACAGGACTCGCCGAAAACTCCTAGATGGTACTATACCTATCGTCAGATAGTAGTTTTCTGGTGATACTTGTACATGTTAGTCTGTAGACCCGAGATCGTCATAGTGTCTTGTGTGGTTCCCACTGTGCTTTGATTTCTTCCTTACCACGGCTCAAAAGAGTCGTGTAAACAGGTCGATTTTGGGTGCAGTCCCGAGTCATATGGAGGCAGTGAACGATAGGAGGGGTTTCGTCTCTCCCGGTATTGGGAGTTAATGTTGTGATATGCTCGATTGGCTATAACAGCAAGTCCCTGGCCAGGGCAGATGAGATTTACTGATAAGTATTATCAGTAATTTCTCTAACGGTTATAGGCCGCTCATCGGCATGACTTATCAAGTTACCGGGGTCTGACGATTACACCCCTAGACTCGATATGCAACATATCAGACGAAGAGACCGGACTGTACAATATGTGTTACTTATAGGCTTCACGGAAATTTGGACAAGTTTGCTTGTTGATGTTCTATTCGCTCGATACCTGGGTAGCCGTTATATCCAGCTAGTACCGCTGGCAGCTTGTGGGTATCCGATATGATCATTACCTACTGCTGGAGTATTGACGAGTCTTTAGAGTTCCATACAGAGATTTCCTAGCTCAAGCGAAATGAAGTAGGGCACATATGGTGATATGTGCGGATGCTTGATTAAATACGAGTATATGATATGTATTCTAATCTCGCGATATTTAATATCGGTTAGCTTATATGTAATATAACCGGATTATTGAATCAAATGTTGATTCAATGATTTGTTATATGTATATATATTTGTTATTGGCCGGTTATATATGATATGACCGGATTATTGAATCGAGTCTTGATTTGATATTCAATATTGAATGTTGTCGGTTATATGTGATATAACCGGATTATTGAATCAAGTGTTGATTTGATAATATGATATACATATAAATGATATTAGTCGGTTATATATGATATAACCAGATTATTAAATCAAGTGTTGATTTAATAATTTGATATATATTTATATATTTGATATATACATATATATTAACTAATATAGCCCACTAATGCTTTTCTTCTCTTAATATATAATTGTGTGTGTGTGTATGTGTGTGTGTGTGTGTAATGGATTATTGTATCATGCTTGATGATACATAGAACATGGGTGTATGAGACTCACACTAGGATTAAGATAATTGGGATGAATTAATTTGAAAGAAAAAGAAAAAGAAGTGGAATTATGAGTAATGGCTTGGATGCTTGGAGAAGCATTGAGAAGTAATGACTCATTCTCTCCTTTTTGTTTTACTCTTGATATTTATTCATCCCATTCTTATCTTAACCTTATAGTTCACTCTCTCATAATTCACAACATACCCAAGTTCATCTTCTTGCTCATGAAAGCTCACTAGGGTTTTTCTTGAGTTGAAAAAAGAGAGGGATATGTTTCTAAAGTGGGCAAAATTCTTACTTCATCAAGCTACACCATCATAGCCCTTTAGTATTGGTTGTTTGCTTCACTAATATTTTGATTAGTTAAGAGATAGCTTGAGTTAGAGAGACTTCAAGGTGGACTATTTTCGGCTTCGAAGACAACATAGCAAGCTCGATTCTTTCTTTATGTGGAGCCAAGAAGAGTTCTAGGGATTACTACTTAGAGCTATAGAAGTGAAGGACTTGGTCTACAAAGGTTGTAACCCTCTTCACTTAGTTATAGAACTTGTTAGCTTGCTTAAAACCCTAATTCTCGAGTTCGATTCTTGGTTAGTATAGCTTAGACCTCTAGATTTTTTAAAATTGAATACTTGATGCTCCTTTAAACCTAGTGGAGGTGCTAAGACATACTTTCATTTCCCACGTGAGTGCCTAAAACAGAAGGCTCAAACGCCTCACGTGCTTCCTACGTGAGCGCCATATAAAGTGCTTAGCACTATATATACATAGTCAAAATCGCTAAATGTTGGCACCGATTGGGCAACGCCCATGTCTGTACGCCTCACGTGCTTCCCACGTGAGCACCAGAGCAATAAATAAGTGCTTAGCACTTCTAAAAAAAAGGAGAAAGCCCAAAACCGAGCAGACCGAGCCCAAATTGGCTAAGTCTTTCTGAAGTTGCTTGCAGCTGAGCCCAAATGCTCTGTTGTTGGATCTTAACTAAATTTAATGATCCGGAAAATATCTCTAAGTTGATCAGAGTCTCAAATAGGACTAACGTATCCTTAGTTAAAATAAACTGATTCCAAATGCATATATATTTAAGTCGATCTTAATCTCAAACTAGAATAACGGTCCTTAAATAAAATAAAATATTCTTTGAACTAATGGAATACATACAACATAAGTTCAAAGACAAAATATATATGGATTTGGACTAATGTGCACCTTACGGGCGACGACATAAAATAGTCTCCGTATACAATCTACGGGCAACCAAAATAAACAAAAATAAAACATGACATGAAGTGAAGTACTGGAGCAGGAGAAAGTAGTTATCGCAACGTGATAACGTAATTAACTGCAGGGGCTTGCGCCTGCAGGGAAGAGCGTCCCCACAATCAAAAACCCCTCACAAATGAGAGGGAATCTAATAAAGTCTGCTATATCGACCGTATCTATCCAAACCTCTGATATACGATGCCATAAATCAACTTGGTATTTTCGGAGAGGTAGATGGATATGTTCAAATAGTATCTGCTCCCAAATTCAGGCTAGACGTCCTCCACGTCTCAGTCTGGTCTTCGGCGATAAAAACTAACCATCCTAAAAACTATATAACTAAAATTTAACCCCAAAATTTTTCCTAACCCTAGATGTCTCTTCAAGATGGTCGAGCGTCATCTCCTAAGGAAGCAGTGGTATAAAGGCCATATCCGAGAGAAAGAGGAGGCGAAGACCTAACAAGACGATAGGAAAAGGAGTGCCGACCTTCTCACGAAGGTGGCCAAGAAACATGATGTATTAGTCTATAGAAACGTTACCAGAGCCACGGCGCACCAAGTGTAGGGGTAGTAGGTCCCGTATCCTATTGAAGATGGCATTCCCGTTTGGAACTGGACGGAGTGGTGCCGTGAGGAGGGAAAAATTGCGCAACACCTACCCACGGTCAAGGAGATCGGTGCCGGGGCAAAATATTGGCAATTCCTTGATATGGCGGTGTTAGTTGTTCATCACTGCCAGAGGAGATGCTGGGTGTTTTGACATGCTTGGAAGATAAAGAGAGAGAGTGAGAAATCTATACGAATATGCTAAGGAGGGTTCACCCCATATTTATACTCAAGCATTCGAAACCAATTCAAGCTAGAACACGATGGTTTGTATTCAAAAATTTATGAGTGGTCTGTATTGATTTTTCAAGGAGGGCAATGATTTGGAAAGATATTTTTTCTAATCCCCAGAGATTACGTATGGATAAAAGATCTTTTCAAATCTATCGAAAGGAAAAGTGCGGGAAAAACAACAAATATAAATATATGAAAAGAGATAAGTCACAAATCCAGTTCGGCCAAACATTGTCAAAATAGGAAGGTCGACCATAATACAAACTAGTCGGCTCAACCCAATCATACAAAAAAGGGAGAGGAGTTCGAACGTTATAAATTGATCTTAGCCCTTACACCGGTCACCAATGTCGGCTTTTCACATATGAGATTTCAAGATGGCGACGAAAGGTGCGAAGAGATTGTTTCCGCCTGGAATGATCCCGGGCCAGTAAGGTATGACGGGTCTGCATCTCCTCCCGTACTTGGGGTTCATTCTGAAGTCAGCCTTCTGCTTCCGTTAACCTTTGTTCAGCTACTGCAAGCTGAACACGAAGGCCTTCAACCTCAAAAGCGGCACGGTCCCTGTCATCCTACAGAAGGGAAGGCAAGATCTTTACGTTAGCAGACAGTTGCTCGAACTCGTTGAGCGGATCCTGATCCTGAACCATGGCCCTGATGTTGTGGTCATAAAAGACCTGTTCCCCCATAAGTTGCTCCACCAAGCTTTTCACCTCACCAACTACGCTTACGAAGGATCTTAGCGGCGTCAAGTGGAGTATCTGATCTAATACCTCCTCTAAGAAGGTATGGGATAAGTCCCTGGTCGGCCCTGCCAAAGCATCTAGGATCTCCCCTATAATGGTACGTATTTCCTCTGGAGCCGAGACGGCAGGTGCAGCACCTGAACTAGAGGCCTCATCGGCGGTCGAAGAAGAAGCAACTTCGGACAAAAGGACTAGAATCGGTTGGGCATGGTAGAATTGAACACGAATGTTGTAGGGGCATTGATTTCCTAGATACAAAGGACGCGGGTCTCAGAAGAAATAAAGGGAAAATAGGGGATATAGATTATCTTACTTGGTGGTTGAGGGGAGGCTTACTTCATCATCGGCTATATCAATGACAGCCGGCGAAGATGAATGTGGAACAGACACGACAGCCTCCGTCTTGGGCAAAGATGAAAATAAAGGTTGGATTGTTAAGATCCAAAATAAATTTTCGAAAGAATGATAGGATAGGAATATGTAAATACATGCTGCTCTGTGATTTAACCAATGGAGGCTGATGGATTCAGGGGCGAAGAGCCTCGAGTGTCATGATCTGCAGCTTTTTGTTCGGCATCGTGAGAAGGGGTTGAGGATACCCTGACATCGGTGCCTATAGCAGCGGTTGAGGGGGCCGATGAATGAATATCGACCGAAGGCCTTTCCTTATTTTCGTGCTTGGGTCGGCGATGCAGCGGCTCTTTTTCGGGAGTAACTTCTTCTTCTTCCTTTTCTTCTCCTTTACCTCTTTCACCTACAGTACCAGCCTCACGATCTTTTGGCTAGGGCGAGAGGTAGACGACCCTTTGCTGCGAAGAAGAAGGAGGCGGAATAAATTGGACTTGAACGGCTGGGGCAACTTAAGCACGCGGACGTTTTCTGGTGGCCTGCTTCGGTCTCAAAGTTCGGCAGCCTTTTCTTGCCTTTTCGACCAGAAAAGGCTGAGAGAGGTGCGCTTGAAATGGCAGGAGAAGCTGAGGCATTAGTTGTTCGCGCTGTGGCAGAAGAGCAAGGTCGTTCGGTTGATATCACAACTTCATCTTCATCAGAGTTTTGACAAAAAAACAGGTTGGGGAGTTTTCATCATAATTAACTATATTTAATACCGGTCATTCTGTACCATTTTGTAATAAACATGTGCTATTAATCAATGACTTCTATATAAGTACAGATTCCAGGCACTCGGGAAAAATTAACTAGAAATATGCACAACATGCACGGTTACGACGGATTCAAGCTAAAACTGCAACCGGGTGGAATTTTAATCAATATCCAAAGTTTTGCAACAAAAAATGAAATTGTGCAACATGATACTCAAGTGGGTGCATAAATAAACCAAGTGGGCACATAAAAGAACAACCATGAGACCAAGTGGGCTACACTTGACTCATGAGTGGGCAAGCAATGATGACATGGAAAAGGCATGATGTGATATTCACTTTTTAATTATCATTTTTTTACTTCCAAATACCAGAGAGTAGATGAGAGATATTCAGAAGAAAAGAAACATGCCAAAAATCAAATAAAGATATCAGAAGACCACAGAAGAGAGATGGGGTTCCAATTCCTCTGTGGGGCCAACCAAACCTCCCCAGGTCGGCCCCACCACCCCCAAATGAGTTCGAGCTTCCAGTGAGATTCCATCATCATTATTACACCCTACTTGTATATCTCCTTTTTGGATTTGAACACTATATAAATAGCAAATCAGATTGTAGCCAAGATATGTAATTTTTAATTTTCTTTTTTGCCAAGTTCATGTTAGATTGTATTGTGTTAGCTTGTATTTGAATTCTTTGCTTTTATCTCATCTTGCAACCTCTTAGTTGAGTTTGCAAGTTTAGGTTTTAGTTATTGAATTCATTAGCTTGTACTTGGGAGTTCAACATTCAATAAAGCTTCATTTTCACTTAATTTGGTTCTTGTTAATTCTTAACTTTACTTTTCTTGCAATTTTCCTTATGATCTTTGTTGTTTATTGTGTTCTCTTTGATTGTAAGATGATGTGCGTGTAGTTAGCTTGCCTAGAAAATGGGAAGGTAAGCTGATGAATGGCTTTACTTTCCAACACCTCTCTCTTGATTCTTATTTGTTTTAAATGAACTTCAAGTTTAATGTTTGCCAAGTGTATGTATCAATGCTTTAAAGGGTATATTGTTTATAATGGTCACCAATCAACCTCTAACACATACCCTATTCTTGCTATAAATCTCACCTTTACAAATATTGAAATTGAAGTTAGGATTTAGGGTTAAAACAGCTAAGTGTTTGGTGATTTGCTTGATAAAGCGTGTAGCTACCAATGCATATGCTCTATTCTTGCATAACTTCATTAAGCTAGTTAATTTCTAAGTTCACATTCGTTTTACGACATCTTATTTGCAACTTGTCGTGTTTGATGTCTTATGCTTAACGATTCGTTGAAATTGGTTTTGATATGTCATGCTTATCATATCAAGTTGTAGTTAGGAATATTTACCTTGAATCAAGATAGAGAGTTGGGGGTATTGCCATGTATCAACTTACCAATCCAGAGCCTAGGTGTTTCGTAATATCATATTTTCCTATAATTCCGTATTTTTCCCAAAACATCGTATTTTTCATAAAACATGACAACAACCAATTCAAAACCTTATTCTTTGACTCAATCGACACTTCTTGATAACCATTCCCTGTGGATCGACGCGTATTTTCCAGCTAGCTACAACGAGCTGTGCACTTATGGTATTTTATAACTTGAAAACCTATTTTATGTGATGATGCTAAGCTAAACCGAAAAACCAGCATTTGACATGACATCTTGAATTGCACGCACACACTAGGTCTAGAGCAAACAGGGAGCTGGGGGACATGCGATATGATTTGGTCATAGGACCGAAGGAAGAAACAAACACAAAACACCTGCCACCAGAAGTTGAAGTCCGGAAAAAGAACTACGTATGAGGTCGAAGAAGGTGTATAATTAATACAATGGTCGGCGGTCCTCACTTGGATATATGCAAACTTCGAAATTCCTTTCGCAAGATCGGGATTGGGAAAGATGAGGTCTCGGCGGCCGAATGTAAACGAGTAGATAATAGGGATAGGGATGCCTTGGGCTATGCCAAACTGATGGGCAGCCATATGAGGGTGATAAGCCTCAACTCCATTAGTTATCTCATCCACGCTTACGCTAAGCAACAGATCCCTCGGAACGAGAACACTCCTGTAAAATCACCAAAGGTCGAGAAGGTAGTTTTCGACCATATCGATATAGAGGGGAAGGTTGCGCTCCTCGTCTTGATAGAATTTACGGAAGTATTGAGAAAAGGGAAGCGGCTCATGTCGGACGACTTGCTGCCAAAGAGGGAATTCTGGGACTATGGACTCCAGCGAGTTACGAAATTCTGGGAAGTACATCAGCAACCACAGTTGAAGGACCCAGAGGGGGCTAGGTTGATTATGGATTTGATGCAAGCCTCCCTCGGCCTAAAGGTTAAAGCAACGATAGAGATTCGAAATAATAATCTGCCAGAAAGGAAGAGCGAATCTCTCGGCTGGGGCGATCACCAGGGGAAGATACTGGGGGGCCGGTTTCTTGGCAGTAGTCATGAATACATTCTGACTCAGCCAGAACAATAAGAAGGCTATATGCTCGTACTTGAAGACATCGTCGCCCGATTATTTATACTTATAAAACCCCTGAAAGTGCCTTTCGTCGGCGCTACCACCGAAGTCCGGTTGTCATAGTTTTGTTGAGGGAATGGATCGAAGCGGTTTCGGATGTTGACTTCAAAAGGCAGCTGCATATCAAGAAGAGTGGGAATGGCTGGACCGAAACAAAAGTGGAAGTTGTTTGAAGTCGATGACCAAAAAAGAAAGGCTGTCGATATCCGGTCTGTATTGAGGGGAAGATTTCTCAAAGAAAGAGATAGGAGTGAGAAGATGCCATGGTTTTCCCATTGGGCATGGTACTTTGGATATACCCTCTTGTACCAACTATCCCACCCCTTCAGGAAATTCTTGGGCCGTATGTATGGGAGTTTTTCGAGACAAGAATCAAAGGTTTCAAACGCTGGAGAGTTGGCCGAGACAACACAACTAAGGAGACCCATTTCATCCGGCCGCCTGGGGTAGACTTTAGACCATAGAGCTGGTGGCATTTCGGTAATATATTGAGGACCCATGGATGCATAGGTAGGAGCGCCAGAAGGTCGAGGGGATCTTCCCAGTCGAAAGAGGAAAGGAGGCAGACTGATTCTGGGCGAACGATGTCCAATCGTCATATAAATTCATGGCGATATAGGATTGGAACCATAGGGTTTTCACAAAAGATTTTTTTTCTCTGGAAAAAGCTTTTGTAGATGAAAGGTCCACAAGTGGAAGAATGATCAGAGTGGGATCGAAGCTTTAGGAGTCATCAGAAATGGCTACTGGACCGGAGAAAGCAACGGCTAAGACGATCGGTGAGGGTGAAAACCACGACGAGATCTAGATCGAATAAAGGCGAGGGTGAAAAGAAATGAAGAAGAAAATCGTCTTTGGGATATTGGCTAGGGTGAATATATTCGGTAGCCGACCAATGAGCGACACGTGTCCCACTTGAGCGATAGATCCGGAGCCCGACGATCGAAATTTCCGTCATGATTCAAATTTTTTTTATTTGGCGTGAGAAATTAGAGGATATTCTTATTGATGTCAACGATTTGATTACAAAAGAGAGAGCATGTCAATCTCATTAAATGCGGAAGCCTCTGGAGTGTTTTCACGTGTGCTCGGCCTTGAAAAGTTACGACAGAGGACACGTGAAGGGGCAAATGTTTGCACAAAAGGTAATATTTTGTCAGGCGATAACATAATTCGGCCCAAATAGCTTCGGGCCGAATCGATAAGTGAAGAAGCAGCCTAAGGTTGTTGGAAGAGATGTAAAAGACTTGAACAAAATCTTATCGGAAATCAGTAGTTGCGAAACTTAAGCACCAAGCAAGCAAAATCGGCTCAAATATGGTTAACAAAATATACCCATATCTATTTCTCATTAAGGGTCAATAGAGAAAGATATGTATGATATTTATTATCAAAGGGAAAGATTCATCCAAATGCTAAACAAAAGCAGAAATCAAGGAAGTTGTTACTTGAAGGCCAAGTTGAAGCTAGGTTTAAGAGACTATAAAAGCAAAGGGTTTGATTACGGAAAAAGCTCTCAATCAATCAACCAATTATCAATTTTCCTAGTTCCAAGGCTTCTCAGCTATCTTATCATAGTTTATAACCTAAATTCCGGCGAATAACATCATCTATATTGAGGCCCTGTTGAGACTTGAGATGGCCAACCCTTCTCGATTAGGTATGCATCCACGTTCCTTTAGATCTACAGAAATCAGAGCATGAAAATGAAGAAACGCCCTTCAGCCCTTCATTCGGCATGTCAGCACTCATATAGCGTCGATTGGTGTATGGTCGGGGACGCCGATGGCCGAATAGGGGTTGTTATCATGACTATAAGAGGTTTAGAAGTCCATTCATATTCTCGTAACATGATAATAGAACCAATCTTGGCCTCCGACGGAGTCCAATTTGGTGTTCACCACACAAGAGATTTAGACGGCCATTCCTTCCCTTGTGTTGTGACTCCGAAATTGGTCTCGGTTTAGGCGATGCGATCGGCTCCTACTCGGTCTGGTAATAAATGGCCGAGTGATTTAGACGCTCATTATTGTGCTCAGGTATTGAGAGCAGGCCAAACGGTATAGCCATTTATCATGATCCGGCTTGAGGCTCATTGTGTAGGAGATTTAAATGTCCATTCCTACTCTTACATTTAGTATTCAAGACGAGATCATGATCCAAGGATTTGAGGGTTAATTATTATCATCAAATCATATGTAACTGTAACCCAAATTTTGTCAATAATATAATTGCTAGATGACTATTATCTTTGCTTTTTAATTTTTCAGTATTGTCCATGCAACCTAGGGGTCTATTTATGTTTTTATAGGAAGAATGACCTTCCTCAAATGGCAGCCTATATGTCAGGGGAGACAATTTCTGATGATGCTTATAAGTGGGAATTCCTCAGATTACGACATGTGGCGAATGACGTGTCATCCGCGTCAGCCCGCTAGACTCTTAGGGGTTGCCGAGATAAAATCAGTGTAGAGCATTGCTTACATCCCCGCTTCTTGCCCACGAGCAATCCAGCAGCCGTACTTGCACCCCTCCTTTCTTGCTCGTCACCGAGAAATTGCAGAGCTGAGCTCCCTCAGCCTCTTGGCTCATCTTCGAGCCATCCGCCGAGCTGAGCCTCTCGGCTCTCCCGATCAACCGAGAGCGTAGAGCCTTAGCGCTTCCGCAACGGCTCCGCTTATCTCGCCAAAGCGAGATATCCACCACCCTACGTTCCACATCCCACGCTGGAGCATCCTCCCATTAATGAGCGTATCCCGCCATTAATGGACGGATCCTACCGTTCACGTGAGCGTAACGTAAGGGCATAACTGACAGCGAGGATCCCGCACCTGCTCGCTCTATGCGACTACTATAAAAACCCCTCTTCCAGACGATTCAGGTAACGGGAATTAGTTCCAATGGGCTGCTACTCTGCTCATATTCCTCGGCACTAACTAAATCGTCGGAGGGTCCTACGATGGTCACCCACCCCGGGACTTCACTTGCAGGTAGCTTGGCTTCAACTCCAACATCAACTCATTGAGATCCACACGCACAACAACAAGCACGTCAAATCTCAACCGTCTAAGGCGCTCGCTATAAGATCGACGGAGGATAACATCTGAGAGAGATCTCAACCTCCCTCAGTTGGCGCCGTCTGTGGGAACGCTCTAAAGTTTCTACACTCATCCAAGTTGATCTTTCTCCCTCGACTCAATGGCGAGCGAAAACCGTGACGATCCCAATATGAGCCGCCACACCCCTTACAATGGAGGCGTGGGCGGTTCCACTCCCCCTCCTAACGTCATCAACACCTTATCCGCTCGAATCGACAGGATCACATCGCTGGTGGACGCACTCGTCCGCGTTCAAGCGACGGGCCCTACACACCTGATCGCGGTTCTCCCTCCCCAGGACAACGACATCCGCAGACGGGTGGAAAACCCCACTAACCCCAGCGTCACCGAACGCTGGCGTGCCGACTTCGGCAACCACGGCCCTCACACGGTGAATGATTCCCTGACCCGCTGGGTTCCAGAGAGCTCCATACCCCGATCCCGAGGAAGAACAGGCCATCACCCCAAAATCCGCCACGCGCTCACACCCCCTGAGGAGGTGTAGGTCATCTCGCCTGTTTCCAGGCATGACCTACGCCCCCACTCCTATTAGGATCGACCAAAGGGCGCACGTCGTGACTACTCAAGAAGAACCTCACCCGAGGATCTAAGAAATCTGATAGAGTGGAATCGAAGCCGCACCGCCACGCAAACCAGGAGTGAGGACAGTCTCCATTCTGACTGTGCTAAATTCTCGGGTTACCACAACCGACTCTAAGCCATCAAAAAGAAAATATAAGGTATACGGCAACATGGCCATTCGTCCAGCGAAGGGACCAGGCATTCCACGGATTCGCTCATGAAGCCCTTTACAGAAGAGCTGCTGGCCGAGCGAGTCTCATCCAGGAACAAACCAACCAAGGTGGCATTCTTTGATGGGAAGTCCGACCTGAAAGATTACTTGGACGCATTTACAGCGGACATGAGCATACAAGATAGCTCGGACGCAGCTCAATGCCGTGCTTTTCCCACCACCCTGATCCGGTCGGGACTGTTTCCGGGGGCTGGCGCCATGCTTATCTCGACCTTTGATAAGTTGGTTACCTAGTTCTTCGGTCACTTCGTCGAGAACAGAAAAGAAAAGAGGATGATCGATTACCTGGTCACCATAAAGAGCGGGGACAAGGAATCCTTTAAGGGGTATGTCACCCGTTTCTATAACGCTCTCCTGGAGGCTTCCGAGCACCGTGATGGAGCAGTGATCACCACACTAAGATCGGGTCTTAGGCACAAAGAGTAGCTCCGCTCTTTTGCATTAGCGCAACCTAAGACCATAGCCGAAGTAAAAGCTTGGACCGAGCGGGAGATCCAACTCGAGTCAGAGGTGAACTCAAATCTGCTCAGAGGCGACCAGGCCGACCAAAAGAAGAGGGGCAGAGAAGAGAAAAAGAGGGTCGGCTGACCAAAATCTTACTCCCCGAAGTTTCAGGAGTACACTCCTCTTAACGTCTCCCAGACCGAGCTGTTAGAGGAAGCAAAGGGCGAGATGTTCTTTAAGCTCCCTACAGTTACCCAAAGAGCATGCAAATGTCTCCGTGGCCCATACTGTGCCTTCCACAGGTCGCAGGGTCACCCGTCAGAGAACGGCAAACAACTCCGAGACTACATCGAGGAGTTGATCCGCTCGGCCACCTAGAGAAGTACTTAAGGGACAAGCGGCTGGCGGAACGGGAACAAAGGGACCCGATCCTTCCCGGGGAATTAACGGTCAGGAAAATCATGGTCGTTACCTCGGATCCTGCTCTGGAAACTGGCAGGAACCACTGGCTCCTCCCAGTCGAGGGTGTAAGCAATCTACCCCAGAAGAGGTGCAAAAAGGACCAGCCCATCATCTTCACCGATGAAGACCTCCATGGTATATCACCGCCACACAACGACCCTCCCGTAATAATATCCTAGGTCTACCGTTATGAGGTCCAGAGAATATTGGTCGATTCATGCAGCTCGGAGGATATCCTGTTCTACGACTGTTTTCAGCGTATGGGGCTAGGACGATCCGACCTACAGCCGACCTCTCATGTCCTCTCTGGGTTCACCAACCACTCCATCCCGGTCGAGAGAACGATCACCCTCCTCCTCAATATTGGGGAAGCAGGTCGTACACAAACCATACCTTTGAACTTCCTCATCGCTAAGGTCCCTTCATCTTACAATATTCTCCTGGGTCGTCCAACCTTGAACGCCCTCCGGGCTCAAATCTCGACTTATCACCTCACGATCAAATTCCCTTCGGATCAAGGGGGATAGGCCGGGCCTACGGGAACCAACAAATCACTAAGATTTTTCTCGCCTCTACATCATCCCTCGGAGAGCTGGGCGACGATTTTGAAGATGTGCATGATTTCCAGGGGTCTTTGGATACGCGCGACGACCAAAAGGAAACCCGAGGATCCCCGGTGGAAGCATTGACGGAAGTCCCCCTCGTCGAAAGGCTCGACGGCCGGACCGTCCAGATCGGCTCTCTCTTAACAGGGGACCACCGTGAGGACCTGATACAGTTCCTCTTAGATAACTCAGACGTGTTCTCTTGGACCCCCGTGGATATGCCCGGGATCGACCCTAAAGAGATCTCCCATAAGCTCGGTGCCGACCCGAAAGCCCGACCCATCCGACAAAAGAAGAGAAGCTTTGCGCCGATCAAACAAAAGGTAATAGGGGATGAAGTGGATCGATTACTCACAGCCAATTTCATTAGGAACCTGAACTACTCAGATTGGCTGGCGAAAGTGATCATGGTCAAAAAGGCGAATGGGAAATGGCGTGTGTGCGTCGACTCCATGGACTTGAACAAGACCTGCCCTAAAGAAAACTATCCCCTCTCTCGGATAGACCAGCTAGTGGACAGTTCAGCTGGTCACGAATTACTTAGCTTCATAGAAGCATTCTCCGGTTACAATCAGATCTGGATGAAACCGGCAGACGATTAACTTACCGCGTTCACCATGGATCGGGGGGTATACCGCTACAAAGTGATGCCCTTCGGTCTCAAGAATGCTGGGGCCACATATCAACATCTGGTCAACAAACTGTTCAAAGCACAGATTAGGAGGAACATGGAAGAATAAGTCGACGACATGCTCGTAAAATCCACCTCGTCGACTGGTCATACTAAAGACCTCGGCGAGACATTCGACGTCCTGCGCAAGTACAAAATGAAGCTGAATCCAGCTAAGTGTGTGTTCGGAGTTACCAGCGGGAAATTCCTCCGGTTCTTGGTTACCCATCATGGAATCGAAGCGAACCCAGAAAAGATCAGCGTCATTCTCAACATGGTAACACCCAAGAGCAATGTTGAGATCATGTGGCTCACAGGGAGAGTGGTTGCCCTGAGTCGCTTTATGTCCAGATCCGGAGAGAAGTGCCTCTCGTTCTTCAAGGCCTTAAGAAAAATTCCTAAGTTCGAATGGTCGGAGGAGTGTCAGAACGCTTTCGAATAACTCAAGGCGCACCTAGAAACTCCCCCCACTACTCACCCAACCAGTCGAGGGCGACGAGCTATTACTATACCTTGCGATCTCCGACCAAGCTACAGGCTCAGTGCTCGTCAGGGAAATCGAAGGTGTACAAAAACCAGTCTACTACGTGAGCCATGTTTTCAAGGACGCGGAAACAAGATACCCGGCTATAGGAAAGATAGTCTTAGCGCTTGTCGTCGCCTCAAGGAAACTACGGCACTATTTCTAGGCGCACACAATCCCCGTCCTCACTGAGCGACCTATAGGTACTATCCTCGCTTCCTATGAATCATCAGGTCATCTGGAGAAATGGAGGTGGGAATTATCCCAGTTCGGCATTAAGTACCACCCCAAGCAAGCCATCAAAGCGCAGGTCCTAGCAGATTTCGTGGTCGAATGAACCATTCCTACTAAAGAAGGAACGGCAGCACAGAGCCCTGAACCACGTCCCTCGGTCGAGGAAGTATCCGACTCCGTCCCTGACTGGGTGCTCTACATGGATGGATCCTTTAACGAGGAGGGGAGCGGGGCTGGCCTGATCATCCGAGGCCCGGACGAAGCGGAAATGGAATACTTTCTAAAGCTCAGATTTAGAGCGTCAAACAATTCCGCGGAATATGAGGCCTTGTTAGCCGGGATGCGAATCGCCTCCAAGGTAGGACTGAAGACGATATGAATTCGCAGTGACTCCATGCTAGTCGTCGGCCAGGTAACCGGGTGATTCGAGGCCTGGGAACCACTCATGATAAAATATCTGGCTGAGGTAAAAATACTTCGGAAAAATTTCGATGAAGTACAGGTGGAGGAGATTCCCCGAAACTTGAACACCCAATCCGATACCTTGAGCAAGCTCGCTCCTTCCTATTCGGCTAACCATAAAATAAATATCCTCTTCGAAGTCTTGCCACGGCCCAGCGTAGAAGATGGAGAGGTAACACTCCATGTATACACAACTCAGGAAGAAGACCAAGATTGGAGAAAGCCTCACGTAGAATTCCTAAAGGACAGCGTACTCCCCGAAGACAGAGGAGAATCTCACCGACTACGGGCAAAAGCATACCATTTCTTCTGGAGCAACGGAAACCTATACAAGAAGTCGTTCACTCGGCCCTTGCTCCGATGCCTCAACCTCCACGAGGCAGACTATGTTCTACGAGAGATACATGATGGGGTCGGGGGAATGCATCAAGGGGCCCATACCCTGGTCCAGAAGACGTTGCTCTAAGGATACTATTGGCTGAGGATAAACCAGGACGCCGAGACGATAGTCAGGAGATGCAAGAACTGCCAAATCTTCGGCAGCGTATCTTGCCTCCCCGCAATCGAACTAACGCCACTCAGTTCCCCTTGCCTATTTGCCTAATGAGGAATGGATATGGTCGGCCAACTCCCCACCGGAACGGGTGGACACAGATATATCCTTATCGCTGTGGACTACTTCACGAAATGGATAGAGGTCGTGCCCATCAGAAAACCAGACGCCGCCTTTACTATAAAGTTCCTACAAAACAATATAATCTCTCGATTTGGAATCTCAAGGTGCATCGTTACCGACCATGGGACCAACTTTGAAAACGACAAAGTCAAAGAATTTTGCAGCAACTACCACATATTGATGAAGTTTGCCGCAATCGCGCATCCACAATGCAACGGATAGGATGAGGTATCAAACCGAGGAGCAATCCACGGTCTCAGAGCCCTCTTAGAAGTAAGGCAGGGCAGCTGGGTCGAGGAACTTTCGCGGGTACTATGGGCATTATGGACATCGAAGAAAACACCCACGGGAGAAACCCCCTTCAGCCTCTGCTACGGTACCAAGGCGATGGTCCCTGCGGAAATCGAACTGCCCAGTTATAAAGTCGAGCACTTCGATAAGGAAGCTAACACCTCGGCGCTCCGAACCAACTTGGACGTCTTATTGGTAAAGCGGGATCGAGTGCAAATCAGAACGGCCGTCTATCAGCAGCAAACCGCTCGCTACTACAACGCCCGAGTTAAGCATCGGACTTTCAAGACGGAAGATCTGGTCTTATGAAGAAACAAGTTTGTAGATCAAACGAGACTGCATAAATTCTCCTCGAAGTGGGATGGACCATTCCTCGTAGCAGAAGCATTGCCCGGGGGAGCATACCGCTTGCAAGACGTAGGTAGGCGTAAGTTTCTTCGGCCTTATAACGCTGGAAAACTCAAGTTGTATAGATAAACATGCTTTCTTCTTTTGAGACAACGTAATTTATATTAGCATTAAATTAAGTCTCCTGAGCTATGTCCTCTCGCAAAAGAGACTTTTTGCATAACTTTCGTTTCTTCTCTCGGTTCTGAGACCCTTAGGCTCGTTTTAAGAAAATGTATAAAATGTACTGAAGGGATAAGAAGAGAAAATACACCATAAAAAAGAAGAAATTTATTTATTAAAGAGGTACTGTAGGCTCCCCGGCCTTACAACAATTACAACAAAGGGGGACGGTGATTAAGGGAGCATTATCGAAGATACACAGAGGAAAGCTCCACCAACCGATCCCATGCAGTCTCGACCCGTTCCCTTCGACGATACTCACGGACCCTAGAAGCCACATACTCCTCAGGTTTCTCATTCTCCGAGCAAGACACGACGACCAATCTTTGTTGAAAACTCTCGAGCAGAAGGTCTACCGAGCGACCCCGCCTGCTTTTTGATATCAAACCAAGCCCGTGAACCGTGTGCATTTTGTCAAAGGCCTCGTCTATCAACTGCGGCAACAGAGTGTTGTACAAACCCAGGGAAGTCCTCCATATTGCATAAAGTAGCACCTGAAGAAGAGGAGATCGCCGGGGAAGTAGACGCCCACAGTGGCCCTCCAAGCGACTTATCACTGCCTCGTACGTCTCCTCTGAACGATCGAGGTTATAAAAGTATACGTCGTCACGAGAAACGATCTCCCTGATGGTGTACACACGGTCGGTCATCTTCAGAAACATAAGACTAGGAAGACAACCAATATGCCTTCGGTATTTATAACCTCAAGAAAAATCTTCCAACAGCCGAGATTTACTCGCGCAACAGCGCAAATCACGGAGTATCACACTTTCCCAATATGGTCCTTCCACATGTCATCTACGGCGGTCACCATTTCTAAGTTTACGGGTCATGGAAGATTGAACGACGCCCCAAGGAGACACTACTAAGGATCTAAAGCCTTCCTCACGAGGCCACCGAGCAGCTTCCTTTCCGGTCCATCCTTAGCGGGTAGCTTCCTACCCAACAACGCTAAGGATTTAAAACCCTCATCACAAAGCCACCGAGTAGCTTCCTACCCAGTCTATCTCTAGCGGGTAACTTCCTACCCAACAACGTAAATGATCTAAAGTTCTCATCACGAGGCCACCGAGCAGCTTCCTGCCCGGTCAATCCCTAGCAGGTAGCTTCCCACCTAACAACGCAAAGGATCTAAATCTCGTATCATGAGGCCACCGAGCAGCTTCCTGCCCGGTCCATCCACAGTGGGTAGCTTCCTTCCCAACAATGCTATGGATCTAAAGCCCTCCTCATGAGGCCACCGAGCAGCTTCCTGCCCGGTCCATCCCTAGCGGGTAGCTTCCTACCCAACAACGCTAAGGATCTAAAGACCTCATCACGAGGCCACCGACCAGCTTCCTGCCTAGTCCATCCGCAGTGAGTAGCTTCCTGCCCAACAACGCTGTTGATCTAAAACCCTCCTGATGAGGCCACCGAGCAGCTTCCTGCCCGGACCATCCCTAGCGGGTAGCTTCCTACCCAAAAATGCTAAGGATCTAAAGCCCTCATCACGAGGCCACCATGCAGACTCCTGCTTGACTCATCCACGACGGGTAGATTCCTGCCCTACGAAGAAGTGGATCCAAAGACCTCGTCACGAGGCGACCGGGTAACTTCCTGCCCTAAGAATACATGGGTCTAAGACCCACAATAGATCGAATGACGTCGAACTTGGCTATTTTTCGATTCATGCTAGGACACACGATCGTCACCTCGACTCCGAGGTATGGAAGGATGCCTATTTACCGCCGAAAACAGAGACGAACCCAGGGTGGATCGTCTTACCTGAATTTAGGGGCAGATGCTATTTGGATTTATCTGTCCACCTCTCCGAAGATGCCAAGTTGATTTTTGGCACCGTGTATCGGAGGTTTGGACGGATGCGGCCTTTGTACCAGACTTCTTCAAATTCCCCCTCGTTTGTGAGGGGCTTTTGATTGTGGGGACACTCTTCCCTGCAGGCGCAAGCCCCTGCAGTTAATTACGTTATCGCATCACGATAACCACTTTCTCCTGCTCCATAAGTTCATTTCGTGTCATGTGTGTTTGTTTTATTTTTGGTTTCCCGTGGATTGTATACGAAGACTAATTTATGTTGTCTCCTATAGGGAATGGATTAGTCCAAATCCGTATATCTTAGATTTGGGTTTGGGTTAATTTAAGGATCGTTGATCCGTTTTGAGATCAAGATCTACTTAAATGTTTGTGAGCAGTTGGGGCTCGATTGGTTTTTTGTTAAGGATACGTTAGTCCAATTTGAGACTAAGATCTACTTAACAAGGTCTTAGGATCATTTTTGCTTCAGATCTAACAAAAGAGCATTTAGGCTCCATTATTTTAGTTTAGGGACGTTACGGTCCGTTGTTAGTTTAAGGATGTTTCGGTCCATAGATCACCATTTTGAGATGAGGGTTTAGTTTAAGGAAGTTTCGATCCGTAGTAGTTTGAGGACGTTACGGTCCGTAGAGTTTGGTTTAAGGACGTTACGATCTGTAGTAGTTTGAGGACGTTACGGTCCGTATGGGTTAGTTTAAGGACGTTATGGTCTGTAGTAGTTTGAGCACGTTACGGTCCGTAGAGTTTAGTTTAAGGACGTTACGGTCCATAGATCATCTTGCGCGCACGTGTATTTGTTACGTATCAGGATGAGCAATGATGATATGGGAGACACCCAGCTTGGGGTGTGGTTTGATCTGAGGTGTGCACGTCAGTTTGGGAAGTGCACCAAAGAGCAGTTGGTTGTCGGGATCCTCCACCTCTCTGAAGACGTTGATAAATTACAACGACATGTATCAGAGGTGTGAAGAGATGTACCCTTGAACCAATTTCCCTATCCGAGGGAAAATGAAGTTGGTGGTCAACCCCGAAATCATTAGTCGTATTTTGAGACCAAGATTTCCTCGGGAGAATATGGGATGAATATTGTTTTGGATATCATCAGTTGAATGTTCATCAGTCATGTTTGAGACTGAGATTAGTTTGGGAAAACTTGAGCACAGAGGCTCGGTTGACTTGGAGATCAAATAGGTTCTGACCTCAGGAAGACTTAGCCAATTTGAGGCTGAAGTCTGATTTCTTAAAACTGCTAAACACTGGTATATGTTCAGCATTCACATGTTCCCACGTGAGGCTCCGAATCAGTATTAAACAGTGCACTTTGGAAGCACTCACGAGTGAGGACGTGAGGCGACCCAAATTGGGATTCGTTTTCTGGGTTCTATTCCCCCTTCCCTTTTTTTACATAGAAGTGTTAAACACTTGACTTTTGGAAGCGCTCACCTATGGACACGTGAGACGCTCCAAAGTGAGAATTGTTCTCTGGGTTCTATTCCCCCTTCCTTTTTTTTTATATAGAAGTGTTAAACACTTGACTCACGTGCGAGCACGCGAGGAGATTTTGTGTGTTTCCCTTTTCATTCATCAGAGACGCTCACGTGGAGCACGTGACAACCTATTGAGTGTTTAGAGATTTTGATCTCATGCTAGGATTTTGGATGATTTCATGCCTTTTCTTTTTTTTTGTGAGAATTAAATTCTCATTATAGGGTTAAACCTTGATTTTTAGAGGAATTAAATTCCCATTAAATTCTTTAAACTCTGTTCTTTCCCCTAGGTTTTGAATCTGCCTGACAGAATCACCCCGATGAGAATTAAATTCTCAACTTATGGGGAAATCTGTTTCTACAGATCTCGACTAGAGGAAGAACTAAGTTCTTATGCGAAGGGTTAAACCCTTGAAAAGGTCAAGATAGAACAATTTCTATGTATTTCTCTCTTTTTCTTTACCTAGAATGTTCTGATGAAGCAAATCTTTTCCGAGACTTAAATTCTCTTCTTCCTCTTTTTTGTATGCTCTTCTCTGTATGTTTCTCTCTCTGTTCTCTCCTCTTTTTTCTCTTTTTTGTTTGCTCCTATTTATAGGAGAAGAAAAAAATCAATTTGTTAAGAAAATCCCTCATTGAGAGATCATGATTGATTTCATAATCAATCTAATTGTTCTGGTGAATTTTATTCACCGTTGGATTTTTAATCCAAAAGCTCTCTGTTTAACAGAGAAGATTTCTTATTTGTTTTTAACCAGATAAGGAAATATTTTTCTAAGATAGAATTTTATTCTATCAAACGATCACCGTTGGATCTACAGGGTTGTCTAGCACGGCTGCAAGGTTTCGGGAGGCATCGTCCATGCCAATTTCAAAAATTTGTCGTTCTAGCTAACCCTAACCCTAGAATCGTTACTAGAAAATCTGACGAATAAACATGTAAACTACTTCACATACAAAGTGAATGAGGAATACAACCTTTGTAGACCGGTCCTTCACTTTAATAGCTCCGTGTAGTAGTTCCATCGCTGCGATCATGAACACCTGAACTCTAGAAAGGGTTCTCCTGAAGAAATGAGCAAGCTTGCACGAAGTCTTCGAGGCCGAAGATGATCTACGTCAAGGAGACACTGACCCAAGCTACCCCTTCACTAATTGTGGAATTAGTGAAGCAAACACTCTATGGTAAATGGCAAGTAGTAGAGGATGATGAAGTAAGAATTTTACTCACTTTAGAAATAATTTTCTCACTCATTTTTCTTCATTCCCAAAAGCTAGTGAGCTTTGAGGAAGAAGATGAAGAGATCTCTCATGATAAAAATCAAGTGGAGAATGATAACCATGGGTGAGTTAATATCAAATATTAACCCATGTAGAGACTTTACCATGGCTAATAATAATGGTTGGGTTTATAAATGTCTTAAGCAAAACAAAAGTTGTGGATTAAGTCAATGAACAAGCGAGCTTCTCCAAGATTCTTGCCATGACAAAATTCTCACAATTTTGATTTAATAAAATAATTAAAACCCTACATTATGCATAGCATGGTATAAGTCACACACACACCCAAGAAGCATGTATCATCAAGCATGACACAAAATCATGTACACTAATATATATCACATATATATACATGCACAAATCAAGTGAGAAAAGAAATTTTAAGTGAATGAATATTAGTTAATGTAACTTAATATATCAAATATATAATTATACATTAAATTATTAAATCAACACTTAATTTAATAAACCGGCTATATCATATATAACCGACTAATATCATGTATATCATCTTATCGAATCAATACTTGATTCGATAACCCGGTTATATTACATATAACCGACTGATAACATAAATCGCGAGAATAGAATACGGTATCACATACAGTATTAATCCCAGTCCCGCACATATCACATATGTGCTCCTACTCCGTTTCTTTTGAGCCAGGAAACCTCTGTATAGGACTCTAAAGACTCGTCAATACGCCGGCAGTAGGTGATGATCATATCAAACACCCACAAGCCTCAAGCGATCTGCTAAACGTAACGGCCACCCGGGTATTGAGCGATCAGAAGATCAACAAGCATGCCTGCTCATACTCCTGTGAATCCACTCAATAACACTACCGTACAATCCGGTCTCTTCGTCTGATATGTCGCATATCTCGTCTAGGGGTGGTAAACGTCAAACCCCAGTAACTCGATAAGTCGTGCCGATGTAAGGCTCATAACAGGTCGAGAAACTACTGATAACACTTACCAGTATATCTCAGAATCAGCCCTGGCCAAGGACTTCCTGTTATGGCCAATCGAGCACAGCGCAACATCAACTCCCTATACCGGGAGAGACGAATCCCCTCCTATCGCTCATTACCTCCATGTGACTCGGGGCTGTACCCAAAAACCACCTTTTTGCACGATCTCTTGACCGTGGTATGGTGGAAATCAAAGCACTGTAGGAATCACACAAGTCTCTATGATGATCTTGGGTCGACAGACTAACTTGTACCAATATCACCAGAGAACTGCCATCTGATGTGAGGTATAATACCATCTGGGAGTTCTCGGCGAGTCCGTCCAGTGTACCCAATCTCCACTGAGCACCCGTATACCATCTCTAATGTCAAACACCAATGGATATAGGATCATCCATCGCCCATCTACATGGGTCGAAAAGCTATACGCTAGTCTACTCTGCAGTATCTATGCCCTGTCTCGATACTCCCACGACTAGGAACATTTGAAGGATGTAGTTGCCGACTACCTCTGCCCCACTATTATGATCCGCATCATAATCCTAGTAGTCAAATACTCATCCTAAGGGTTTTATCAACATGTAATAGAGAGACAATAAGTGTACATGTTAAGATAAATTGCAACCAGATAGCATACTATCATGTCGAGCAAGAAATTCCTCCCTATGTATGTACAAGCATCCACTACAATATACATCACATGTATAGTAATGGCCTCTAGGGCATATGCATAACTAACAGGATCTTTGATCCAAAGGTCCTTCGTCTAACAAAGAAAATCTTTCTAGTTTAAGGAAGATCAGGGAAATATTTCCTACATGTATAGAATTTAATTCTATCATGTAGTTTAAAAAGATTTAAGGAGATGTCTTCCAAATAAAGTTTTGATCCTTTTATTTAGAATTTAATTCTATCCGCTTGGAAAGTATTTAGGAACACTCACGTGTAACACGTGACCCAAATAGAATTAACCTTGTTCGCTTATATGCAACGGCATAAGAGGGTATCACATGTTAACACGGGAGCCTCTCTCTTTTTTCTTCTTCTTCTTCTTCTTCTTTTTGCTATCTGTTTGAATGTAGCGCCTATATGCTTTGCATATAGGCACACACGTGCTTACACGTGAGGCTCAATTTTGGCCTATCAACTGCTTAAATGCAGCAGCTATATGCTTTGCATATAGCCGCTCACGTTTGGGCACGTGAGACCTGCACAGTAGGGAATTTTTTTCCTTTTTCTTTCTATAAATATTATTATTATTTTTTTTATAAGGGAACAAATGCCCCCCAGCGTTGTTCTCACGTGGTTCGCACGTGAGTGCAACGATGTCCCTTTTTTCCATCGTTGGATTACCTAGGGGAACGGGAAGATGAACCGCCCCCATCATGTCTTATAAACGTAGGGATTTTGCCTCTGGGAAAACCACTGTTCTTTCATCTTCTTCCTTAATTATTTTTCTTGAGAATTTAATTCTCTTCTTTAGAGCATGGTTCTCTGCCCGCTGAGATCTCAGAGTTAAACTCTGTTAAAACTTTTCTTTGGTAAGGATCATGAACGGGACCCCCTCCTCTTTTTCTTTTTTTTTTGTTGTGGATTTTAAATCCGGGGACAGAGCGTTGCTCTCTTCTTGAACTGATTTCTTAAAGATCCAAAGCACATATTTTTTGTAGATTTTGAAGTCTTGAATCAATGGGGATTGTTAATCCTCCTCTTAGGGTTTTACCCTGTCACCGATCTTTAAGATCCTTGGAATTTAATTCTATTTTCTTTGCCTTCTTACCATAGGGGTTTTCTGGGATTTAATCCCTTTATTAAAGGAATTTAATTCCTTGTTCACAGAGCTTGGCTCTGAAAGAGACTTAGATATTTTTTGGGAATTTTATTCCCTAATGCTCTCGAATATTTGAGGTTTTAATGCCCCTAAAGAAGATTTGAATCTGTTGTGCTTTTTAGCAGAACTCGCTTCAAGAGTTGTTTAAACATTACTGTTTTCTTGATGAGAATCCTTTTTGATTCTCTCAATGATTATTTTGCCTCATCACTGGTGAGCCGTTATTTAGATTTTGTAGGGTCCATTAGTTTCGCAGGAAGTGGTCCCGTCATATCACGGCTTTCTGTTATTTCATTTTATGTTACCTTATTATTCATTATTATTATTTTTAAATGGTTTTTTTTTATTTTAGGAATGATGGCCTCGCTTCTCGACTTCCCTTAGGGTCTGTAGTAAATGAGCCGTTATTTAGGAATGATGTCCTAACGTCACAGTTAACTCCTGCTTTTTATGACAGAGGTCCGTTAGGGTCTGTAGTACTAAGGTTTTGTCCATAGTACCGTCGCGTTGGCTGATGCATTCCCCGATATGCAGACTTTACGCTGCTGTTCGAGTAGCCCCGCGACTGTCGTGTCCCTTATCCCTTTGGGGGCTGGACAAGACGTCTTCAAGTAACCTCCTTAGGTCATATTACCGTCAAAAGAACAAACGTTAGGAATTTTCCATAACGCTTTTTACTTGAGGTTAGGCTCAGTTTGGGAGCCCTGATGAGTCATAACCACTCCGCGCTGGTGTGGTATGATCTCCGATAGTCTTTCAGGTTTTATTTGAGTTGCCGTCAATACCCTGAAGCTAAGAATTTAGCCTTTGATTCCTTTGTTGACACCGTGTCTGCTGTAATGAGACAAATGTCATGGTGATCTCTAGGTTGTTTGTGAACCGTCGAGGCTTGTTGTGGCTCCTCTTTGTTAACGTTGTGTCTGCTGTAACGAGACGAATGTCGAGGTGGTCTCTAGGTTGTCTGTGAACCGTCGAGATTTGGAACTATGGACTTTGTCATGGATCCATTTTATTGATGTCGCCTTTGAATCCTGTTGGGGTGAGAAGAAACATCGTTGTTGATCTCTAGGCTGTCTGTGAACCATCAAGATTTGGAACTAGGAACTTTTCCATTGCTTTGTTTTGTTGACGTCGCGTCTGCATCCTGTTGGAGTGAGAAGAAACGCCGATGTTGATCTCTAGGCTATCTGTGAACCATCGAGACTTGGCTCTCCCTTTGATGGAGCCAGGTGGGAAAATGTGGTTCCCTTTTTATTTGTGCCCATAGATTGTATACATGGGTCGGTGTGGACTCACTTGCAGGGCAAAAGTTTCATTTTCATTCATTTTTTTCTTTCCGCGACGCTATATCATTTCAGCTTTTTATATCGTGAAAATCGCGATTGCCCAATCATTTCGGCTTTTTATCGCGGTGCCCAATCATTTCGGCTATTCTTTTCTTTTTACTTGATGCTTTTTATTGCGAGTTGCCCAAACATTTCGGTTGTTTTTATATGCATATATTTTGCTCACTGATTTTTATTGTGAGTTGCCCTATCATTTTGGCTATTTCATATGCATTTATTTTTGCTCGTTGATTTTCGTTGCGAGTATGGAACTTGAGATCTAATACCAATCTTGGCATCAGCATCGCTGCGACTGGAATGTTGCCAGGAGCGAATCATCATTTGCCGTGAAAGGACTTGGAATTTGATACTGATAAAGGCATCAGCATCACTACAACTGGGATATTGCCATGAGCGAATTATCATTTGCCTTTGCCGATTTGAATAAAGGTGGCTTACCAAACAGGGTTAGGATCCTGTCGACTAAGGCTTTTTGACTTTACGAGCCGTAAGGGTTTCTTAAAGGTATTTCTCCCTGCGAGTCGTGAGGATCTCGTAGGTGTATGTTCTTCTTAGAAGTCGTGAGGACTTCTAAGTGGTGTTCTCTCTTATAAGTCGTAAGGATCTCACAAGAGTATTTCTCCTTATAAGACGAGAGGAATTACAAGTGTCGTTCACCATATGAGGAAATTCCTCGTGATTGGTGGAACTTGTTGGGGGAAACGTTTATTTATGCCCATGGATTGTATACAAGGGCCAATATCGGACCGCCTGTAGGGAAACTTGTGGAGTATGACGGCTTAAGGACAGGTTTGGATCCCTGTAACTTAAGACTTTGAATCCTATAATCCGTGAGGGTCTCATAGGGGGAGTTCTCCTTACAAGTCAAAAGGATCCCGTAAGTGAAAATTTTACGAGATTGCGCCCTTTCGGGTTTTCACAAGCTCGCCGATAGCCCTGCTGTTTTTACTCACGGCGCCCTTTCAAGTTTTCATCCGTGCCCATTTCGCTTATGGACGTACCTTTTTTTTAACAACG
The DNA here is from genome assembly GCA_030015575.1 of Agapanthus africanus. Taxonomy (NCBI): domain Eukaryota; kingdom Viridiplantae; phylum Streptophyta; class Magnoliopsida; order Asparagales; family Amaryllidaceae; genus Agapanthus; species Agapanthus africanus. The sequence goes on along the minus strand of JASDDO010000028.1, from coordinate 200,552,757 downwards.
AGATTGCATCCTTTCAGGTTTTCACAAGCTCGCCGGTAGCCCTACTATTTTTACTCACGGCGCCCTTTCGGGTTTTCATCCGTGCCTATTTCGCTTGTGGACGTACCGTTTTTTTTATCCCTCTGTTCGCCAATGGAACTTATGGGGGACTTCGCCACCGGGGCGGCTATGCAGCCAGCGGGACTTGAGTTGCAGTCCTCGCTGCTGGGACTTATGGACTTGAATTCCACTATCGCCGTGTTTGAGGCGACGTATTTAGTTTAAGGACATTACGGTCCATTGTTAGTTTAGGGACATCACGGTCCGTTGTTAGTTTAGGGGCATCTCGGTCCAGGGCCAACTTCGAGGTGAAGTTTTTGTTAGTTATGAGTATGCCCTAGAGGCCATTATTATACATATGATATATATTATAGTGGATGCTTGGACATATATAGAGAGGACTTTCTTGCTCGACATGATAGTATGCTATCTGGTTGCTCTTTGTCTTAACATGTTGACTTGTATTGTGATACTGTCTTGCTCTCACATGTTGACGAAGCCCTTAGGATGTTTACTTGATTACCAGGACTATGATGGAGATCATACTAGTGGGGCTAGGGTAGTCCACAAGTACATCCTATAATTGTTCCTAGTCGAGCGTGTATCGAAACAGGCATCGATACTCCAGAGTAGATTAGCGTATACGCTTCTTGACCCATATGATGGATGATGGATGATCCCACATCCATTGGTGTTTGACATCAAAGGAGGTATACGGGTGCTCAGTGGAGATTGGGTACACTGAACGGACTCGCCGAGAACTCCTAGTTGGTATTATACCTATCGTGAGATAGCAGTTCTCTGGTGACACTGGTACAGGTTAGTCTGTAGACCCGAGATCTTCATAGAGTCCTGTGCGATTCCCACTGTGCTTTGATTTCCACCTTACTACGTTCAATAGAGCGTGCAAAAAGGTGGCTTTTGGGTACAGTCCCGAATCACATGGAGGCAATGAGCGATACGAGGGGTTTCGTCTCTCCCGGTATTGGGGGTTGATGTTGCGCTGTGCTCGATAGGCAATAACTGGAAGTCTCTGGCCAGGGCTGCTATGGAGATCTACTGGTAAGTGTTATCAGTAGTTTCTCGACCCGTTATTAGCCTTACATCGGCATGACTTATCGGTTACTGGGGTCTGACATTTACCACCCCTAGACTGGATATGCGACATATCAGAAGAAGAGACCTGACTGTATGGTAGTGTTACTAATTAAATTCACAGGAGTGTGAGCAGGCTTGCTTGTTGATCTTCTAATCGCTCAATACCCGGGTGGCTGTTACATTTAGCTGACCGCTTGTAGCTTGTGGGTATTTGATATGATCATCACCTACTGCCGGAGTATTGACGAGTCTTTAGAGTCCTACAAAGAGGTTTTCTGGCTCAGGCGAAATGGAGTAGGAGCACATATGTGATATGTGCGGGACCGAGATTAATACGTGTATATGATACCATATTCCATTCTCGCGATATGTGATATCGGCCGGTTATACGTGATATAGCCGGGTAATCGGATCAAGTGTTAATTCGATGAAATGATACATTTTATATTAGTCGGTTATATGTGATATAGCCGGATTATTAAATCAAGTGTTGATTTAATAATTTAATGTATAATTATATATTTGATATATTAAATTAAATTAACTAATATATGCTCACTTAAGTATTTCTATTTCTCACTTTTGATACATTTAACATATAAGTGATATATGTTTATTGTATTGTTTTCTTTTGTTACATAAATAATATATATGTGATATATATTATTGTGACATGCTAGGTTATATATGCAACATGGGTGTATGAGAATTACACCATATAAAAGATAATGAAAAGGTTTTTATTTATTTAGGAAATTCAGAAATGTATGGATTTTTCCATGGTTGTTTTGGATAACCATTGACTAATCCACAATTTTTGTTTTTCCTTAGATATTTATAAACCTAACCATTACCTTTAACTATGGTTTATTCTCTACATGAGTTAGCCATGACATATACTCACCATGGTTGCATTTTCTAACCTCACTCTCACTCTCACTCTCACTCTCATTTTCTTTTGCTTCATCTTCTTCCTCAAGCTCAAGTGAGAGCTCTCTAGGTTTTTGAAAAGAGAGGAAAAATTGTGAGAAATTAAATTCTAAAGTGAGAAAAATTCCTACTTCATCATCTTCTTCTATACTAGCCATATAGTCTAGGGTGTTAGCTTCACTAGTTCCATACAAGTGAAGAGATAGCTTGGGTTTGTGTTTGATCGAAGTAGATCATCTTGGATTTGGAAGACTTCTAGCAAGAATGGATCATTCACCTTGTGGAGCCTCTCAAGAGTCCGGGACTTGGATCGCAGTGAAGGGACCACTACTCGGAGCATATGAAGTGAAGGACCGGTCTACAAAGGTTGTATTCCGCAAACACTTAGATGTAAAGTTGTTTACATATGCTTTTGTCTAAATCTTTAGTTAAGATTCTAGGGTTAGGGTTAACAAGCATGGCAAATTTTTGAAAATAGCATGGACGATGCCCTCGGAAACCTTGCTGTTGTGCTTAGTAACCCTACAGTGGTATCAGAGCCAAGCTAGAGATTTAGACGGATTGTGTAGATTACGAAACCGAAACAACTCCGAAACTTGACACATCAAAACCATGTTTTTGTCAATTTTTATATGAGCTCTAAAAATTTTTTAAACAACTGCAGAATGTTGTATGGGACATTATATGAACACAGAAGAAGTTTCAACCCAAACGGCCGGATTTTGGCCGAGCACAAGTGCCCAAAATCCGAGAAGGCCGGCCCCTTTGGGGAATTCTTGATTCAAAATTTTTTTGTGCTCTGGTCTCTGGGTTTTGGTGTTTCAGGTGTTGTTTGTTTTTTCTAAATTTGCATGAGATGTTTATTTACTATAAAGGCAACTCGGAGTGTTTTGTAGTTGTAATTCTAGCAGTATTTCGGGTTATTTAGACGGTGTTAAAAAGTTCGAACGGATATCAGATACTCACTTTGACCCTCGCTGGAAATTTATTCAAGAGTTGGATTTTTTCCAAGTTTGAAACATTCAAATATCGTGCAAGTGATTTGGTGGACCCTCTAGAAGAATAAAACCCTAACTCGATTTTGTGACCGTCAAAACCGCCACCAAACCCTAGGGTTTGTAGTAGTTCAGTGGTGCCGCATGTGAGGCATTGGTTGACCCTTCTAGGGCTGGTCCATTGATACCGTGGCATGTTATGGATACTTTTAAACTACGCTCAAGTGTTGAGCTTTTTAGGTAATTTTGGGTGTTTGTTGATTCGATCAGAATGTTTAACATCATCTAACTTTTTCTGGAATGTGATATAATATGTGGAATTCATATTGTTAGGCATGAAATACGAAGTATGTGATATTTCGGATATATGATGTTTAAGGTGATTGTGGATTCCAAATGTTGTAGTTTTACATTTTCTTTTCTGCGACCGTAAGTGTAATATGTGGTGTATCACTGGTTTCGTTGCTATACATCAACGATAATTGGGATACGCATATTTACTTACGTTGATGACATGTGATGTTATATGTTGCTGTGATATGTTATATTGGATCTTCGTGTTCTGAATAGCCTGGGAGGTTTTATGTGAGATGAGAGTTTTTATTTTCATTCATGTAAAATTCATTGTATGTAATATTCTTTTATTGGGGAACTTCCGGGTTGAGGATGATGTCACCATTGTTGTATATTATTTACTTTTCTGCATTAGGATAGACCTAAGGTGGGGAGCAAAAGTAACCGGGTTCTAGAGTCCAGTGGGAGACCATCTCGAGGAGTCGAGTCCGGGTCTTCTAACTCTAGAATTGGTAGGATTGCTTGCCGCTCTCGTAGGGGTCTAGGGATGTGGGTTTGGCTATTCATCGCGACCGTGGAATCCGTATTTTCTATTGTTGGCTAAATAAAAAATACGGACCTCCTAGAATATCCAATATTTCATATGTTATCTTCTGCTGCTGATATTCTGTGATATGATCACTTTATATGCTGAGACGAATGCTTTATTATCGTATATAAGATATATAATAAATGTTGCTTATGTTTTGCACCCGCGCTAGTCCCGCCCCGCTATGCTGTTAGTTATGTAACCTAACGGTGCATAACGGGACACTGTGGCGAATGCGGATGGCATAAGCATACGTTGTATTTTCGTTTCTTCTGTGATGCTTAGGAAGCATAAATGATGGGACTTCATTAATGTGATTAATGAAAGAAAAGAAACCTAAAAGATGTTGTAGAATCAAATTTTCAAAAAGGGTAGCTCTAGTTTTTGCTTTGCATAGCGGTATTCCTTGTAGAATATCCAGCACCTTATTCGATAAGGAAAGAGCCGAGATCCTTTCACCGGGAGTGACCTCTTTAGCGAAACTAGCAGATGCTACAAACTCACTCGGTTTAGTTTTTGATTGCTTCTATAGTTCTTGCTTTGCATAGTGGTATTTATGAAATATCATGCACCTTATTCGATAAGGAAAGAGCCGAGATCCCTTCACCGGGAGTGAGCTCTTTAGCGAAACTAGTAAAAGCCTCAAAAACACTCCTTTTCAAAATCACTTGTTTCTACAACTATATCAAGTTCATTACGCATAAGGTTTTCAGAAAAACCTGTCGTAGCCCTCTGACATTTCAGATAAGTAATATTTAGTATTCGTGCTACGTTTGTTGGCTTTCGTCAAGGCGTAGTGTGCGGTAGCTACTTACTGCTTATCTGCTGCATATGATGCGTTTGGATTAGGGTAGTCGTACGGCTTTGTTGGCTTTCGTCAAGGGTCGTGCGGGTGGGTTTAATTCAATCATGAAATGTACGGGTTGAACTTGATTAGCGGACTACGGTTTGTTGGCTTTCGTCAAGGTCATAGGACGTTAGGGGCAAAAGTATTATCGGGAATTTCAAGTGTTGAAATTTGCAATGAGATTGCATACCTTCTATGAGATAGTTGGATCCCGATACCCACTGCGAGTAAGAGTTACTCCTGGGAGAGTTTTACACAGGACAATTATCCGATCAAATAGGTGTCTAGAAAGGTGTCAACGGGGTTATACTTATAGGAAAATGAGGTTTATTTTAATTAGGTCCATGCGAAAGCACGGGAACCTCTGTCAAAGTACCGACACTGGCCTCGCTGAAAGATTGGCGAACTTGTAAGGTGTAATTAATCCCGGCTAATCTTACCTTTTAGGGTTTAAAGGAAGATTTGATAAAAACAGTGGGAGCCATCCTGATTAGATAAGATAAAAACCATTCTAATCTTGCAAGAGCATACGCTAAGTGTTTTCTTCTCTCTCTCTCCAGGTAGCGACCATATCAGGCCTTAATCAAGATAATAATATGGATGTATTGACTGAACCCGCTTGTTATGCTGAGCAGGAGAACGTTGGTTCCGTTCTTTTTTATAAGTGTTATAAGACTGAACAGGAAATCGGGGAATATCTGGATTCTCACGCTGCCCAAACGAAGAATAAGCATGTTGATGCATCTTCGGGTGTGTTAGTTATCGAGAACTGTTTCTCAATTCACTCTACGTCCTGGGCATTAGATACCGGATCAGGATCCCACATATGCAATATGTTGCATGGGCTAAGGAAAGGTAGAGAATTAGGAATGGGTGATCATTCCGTAAGAGTAGGGAATGGTGCAAATGTTGCAGCCAAAGCAGTTAGCGAATATCACCTTGTATTACCAAATGGTAATACATTGATTCTGAAAGAATGCTATTACATAACGACCCTGATATGCAATCTTATATCAGTTTCTTTATTAAGTAAGGAAGGATATAATTTTGTAGTACAGAATGATGTTATGAACATCTTTTCGAATCAAAAGTTGATTGGATCAGGCTCGTTAAATAATGGCATAATAAATCAACTACAGTTCTTAATGTACAAAACACTCATAAGAGGAAGAGTTCAGAAATGAATGAATCCTTCTTGTGGCATTGTAGACTAAGTCATATCAATGCGATACGACTAGCTAAGTTGCATAAAGATAGATATTTGAATCCGTTCGAATTGTCATCTTATGACACTTGCCAGTCATGTCTCAAAGGGAAAATGATCAAAACTCTGTTTAGTGGACACGGAGAAAGAGTTACGGAACTCTTGGGACTGATACATAGTGATGTATGCGGTCCCATGTCTACAAATGCCAGGAATGGTTCCTCGTACTTCATTACATTCACCGACGATCTCTCAAGATACGGACATGTGTTCCTGATAAAACACAAGTCTGAAGCTTTTGAGAAATTCAGAGAATATAAGCACGATGTCGAGAACCAAACGGGTAAAACTATTAAGATCCTTCGATCTGATCGAGGAGGAGAATACTTGAGCAATGAGTTCCTGGACTATCTAAAAGAGAATGGGATTCTCTCTCAGCTTACTCCTCCGTATACACCACAGTACAACGGTGTATCGGAGCGGAGGAATCGCACCCTATTAGATATGGTGCGCTCTATGAAGAGCATCGCTGAGTTACCTATTTCCTTTTGGGGGGTATGTGCTTAAAACAGCCATACACCTATTGAATATGGTCCCTACAAAATCAGGGCCTACCACTCCATATGAGATATGGAAGGGGAAGAGACCGTGTCTTAATTATATTAAGATATGGGGTTGTCCGGCCTATATCAAAAGGCATAATCCGGACAAACTCGAGGCAAAGTTTGTTCTGTGCAAGTTTGTAAGATATCCCAAAAACTCACAAGGGTATATCTTCTACCACACCGAGGAAAAAAAGGTATTTGTTTCTCTAAATGCCACCTTTTTAGAAAAGGAATTTCTTGCAAAGGAAATTAGCGGCAAGGAGGTAGAACTGGAAGAAGTTCCAGCAATGCAAACTATGACAGAAGATTTAGTGGAATCAGAGGATTCGATAGTTCCCAACGAATCTTAGCCTCTCAGCCGATATAGTAGGGTTTCTCATCCACCTGAGAGATACTACGATTTTCTCATTGATAGTGGGAGCGAGGATTGCATCATGGAAGATGATGACCCGACTAGCTTTGAGCAGGCCATCACGAGTGGGGACTCTGTGAAATGGCTGGATGCAATGCGGTCTGAGATGGAATCCATGTACACCAACAAAGTATGGACTTTGGAATATTCTCCAGAAGGGGTAAAACCCATCGGGGGCAAGTGGATCATCAAGAAAAAACTTGGTGTAGATGGAAAAGTTGAGACTTTCAAAGCTAGACTTGTTGCAAAGCGTTTTCGTCAACGACCAAGTGTGGATTATGATGAAACCTTTTCTCCAGTGGCTATGCTTAAGTCCATCCAGATCCTACTTGCTATTGCTACATATCATGACTACGAAATCTAGCAAATGGATGTTAAGACCGCCTTTCTAAATAGTGATTTAGGAGAGTGCGTGTACATGACTCAGCCAGAGGGCTTCGTAGACTGTGGGAGCAACGGAAAGGTGTGCAAGCTGCTTAAATCAATTTACGGGTTAAAGCAGGCATCGCGAAGTTGAAACATCTGTTTTGATGTGGTAGTCAAAGAGTTTGACTTCATCAAAAACGTAGATGAACCTTGTATATACAAGAAGGTGGCAGAGAGTAAGGTTGTCTTCCTCGTATTGTACGTGGATGACATACTCTTGATAGGAAATGATGTTCCTATGCTGCACTCGGGCAAGCTCTTCTTATCACAAAGATTCTCAATGAAAGATCTAGGTGATGCCTCGTATATCTTGGGAATTAAGATCTATAGAGATAGATCGAAATGGATACTGGGATTGTCCCAATCTAGGTACATTGACAACATACTAAAGAGGTTTAGTATGGAAGAATCCAAGCGTGGGAATTTACCCACGATCTCTGGACTCACTCTCTCCAAAGAGATGTCTCCCAAGACTGATTTGGAGAGAGCTCGCATGCAAGGGATACCCTATGCTTCGGCAGTAGGCTCTATCATGTACACGATGCTATGTACCAGACCCGATGTAGCATACTCACTAAGTGTAGTGAGTAGGTATCAAGCAGATCCTGGAGAGAGTCACTGGACAGCTGTGAAAAACATTCTCAAGTACTTGAAAAGGACTAAAGAGATGTTCTTGGTGTATGGTAATGGAGAACTCCAATTGGAGGTCCTTTACCGATTTGAGCTTCCAAAGTGATAAGAACGACTCTAAGTCGGTCTCTGGATTTGTCTTTACCCTAAATAGAGGGGCGGTTTGTTGGAAGAGTTCCAAACAGGAAACCGTGGCAGACTCAACGATGGAGGCTGAATACATCGCTGCCAACGATACTGCCAAAGAGGCTGTCTGGATGAAGAAGTTCATAACTGAACTTGGAGTGGTTCCGTCCATTGAGCATCCAATACCTTTGTATTGCGATAACAATGGAGCAGTGGCTTTGGCCAAGGAACCCAGGTCCCATCAGCGATCCAGGCATATTCTGAGGTGGTATCACCTGATCCGGGAGATAGTTGATCGCCGGGAGATCAAAGTCAGGAGAGTTGACACGAAGGACAATACAGCGGATCCATTCAGGAAGGCCTTACCCCAGATATAATTTAAGAGACTCTTCGGGATGTTGGGTATGAGATACTACAACAACTGGCCTTAGTGCAAGTGGGAGATTGTTAGTTATGTGTATGCCCTAGAGGCCATTATTGTACATATGATGTATATTAAAGTGGATGCTTGGACATATATAGAGAGAACTTTCTTGCTCGACATGATAGTATGCTATCTGGTTGCTCTTTGTCTTAATATATTGACTTGTATTGTGATACTGATTTGCTCTCACATGTTGACGAAGCCCTTAAGATGTTTACTTGATTATCAGGACTGTGATGGAGATCATACTAGAGGGGCCAGGGTAGTCCATAAGTACATCCTATAATTTTTCCTAGTCGAGGGTGTATCGAGACAGGGCATCGATACTCCAGAGTAGACTAGCGTATACGCTTCTTGACCCATATGATGGGTGATGGATGATCCAACATCCATTGGTGTTTGACATCAAAGGAGGTATACGGGTGCTCAGTGGAGACTGGGTACACTGAACGAACTCGCCGAGAACTCCTAGTTGGTATTATAACTATCGTCAGATAGCAGTTCTCTGGTGACACTGGTACAGGTTAGTCTGTAGACCCGAGATCGTCATAGAGTCTTGTGTGATTCCCACTGTGCTTTGATTTCCACCTTACCACATTCAAGTGAGCGTGCAAAACGGTGGCTTTTGGGTACAGTCCCGAATCACAAGGAGGCAATGAGCGATAGGAGGGGTTTCGTCTCTCCCGGTATTGGGGGTTGATGTTGCGCTGTTCTCGATAGACTATAACTGGAAGTACCTGGCCAGGGCTGCTATGGAGATCTAACGGTAAGTGTTATCAGTAGTTTCTCGACCCGTTATGAGCCTTACATTGGCACGACTTACCGGTTACTGGGGTCTGACGTTAACCACCCCTAAACTAGATATGCGACATATCAGACGAAGAGACCGGACTGTACGGTAGTGTTACTAATTGGATTCACAGGAGTGTGAGCAGGCTTACTTGTTGATCTTCTGATCGCTCAATACCCGGGTGGCTGTTATGTTTAGCTGACCGCTTGCAGCTTGTGGGTGTTTGATATGATCATCACCTACTGCCGGAGTATTGACAAGTCTTTAGAGTCCTACACAGAGGTTTCCTGGCTCAGGCGAAACGGAGTAGGAGCACATATGTGATATGTGCGGGACCGAGATTAATACGTGTATGCGATACTATATTCCATTCTTGCGATATGTGATATCGGTCGGTTATATGTGTATAGCTGGGTCATCGGATCAAGTGTTGATTCGATGAAATGTTTATATTAGTCGGTTATATGTGATATACCCGGATTATTAAATCAAGTGTTGATTTAATAATTAAATGTATAATTATATATTTGATATATTAAATTACATTAACTAATATATGCTCACTTAAGTATTTCTATTTCTCACTTTTGATACATTTAACATATATGTGATATATGCTTATTGAATTATTTTCTTTTGTTACATAAATAATATATATGTGATATATATTATTGTGACATGCTAGGTTATATATGCAATATGGGTGTATGAGAATTACACCATATAAAAGATAATGAAAAGGTTTTTATTTATTTAGGAAATTCAGAAATGTATGGATTTTTCCATGGTTGTTTTGGATAACCATTGACTAGTCCACCATTTTTGTTTTTCCTTAGATATTTATAAACCTAACCATTACCTTTAACTATGGTTTATTCTCTACATGAGTTAGCCATGACATATACTCACCATTGTTGCATTTTCTAACCTCACTCTCACTCTCATTTTCTTTTGCTTCATCTTCTTCCTCAAGCTCAAGTGAGAGCTCTCTAGGTTTTTGAAAAGAGAGGAAAAATTTTGAGAAATTAAATTCTAAAGTGAGCAAAATTCCTACTTCATCATCTTCTTCTATACTAGCCATATAGTCTAGGTTGTTAGCTTCACTAGTTCCATACAAGTGAAGAGATAGCTTAGGTTTGTGTTTTCTCGAAGTAGATCATCTTGGATTTGGAAAACTTCTAGCAAGAATGGATCATTCACCTTATGGAGCCTCTCAAGAGCCCGGGATTTGGATCGCAGTGAAGGGACCACTACTCGGAGCATATGAAGTGAAGGACCGGTCTACAAAGGTTGTATTCCGCAAACACTTAGATGTAAAGTTGTTTACATATGCTTTTGTCTAAATCTTTAGTTAAGATTCTAGGGTTAGGGTTAACAAGTATGGAAATTTTTTGAAAATAGCATGGACGATGCCCCCCGAAACCTTGCTGTTGTGCTTAGTAACCCAACAGTTTTGCCGGATACTACTTATAAAGTCTTGACTCGGGAAGACAGCGAACGGACACGGGCGTCGTCATCTACATTAACCTGAGTTGTGACTTGTCAAGCGTAGTATTTCTTAAGGAACCGGCCGTTTATTAGATGGAAGGGTCTTTCGCCATGCATATCCATGAGCAAGTAGGACCCACCTTGGTAGACCTTGTCTATGATATACGGACCCTCGTAGTTCAGCTCGAATTTCCCCCGCTTTGCATGGGGGATCATAGGTATTTTTATGACTAACACGAGTTCGCCTTGGCGGAATGTTCTCGGTCTGGTCAGTCTTTCGTATGAGTGCGTCATCCTTGCTTTGTAAGCTTCCAAGTTTTGCTGCGCCGTGAGACGAGTTTCATCGAGGGCATCGAGCTCCTAAAGCTAAAGATGGGCATTTTCTTCATCCATCAGCTCATATTGAACTGCCACTCATAGAGAGGGTAGTTCTATCTCCAAGGGAAGTACCGCTTCCGTGCCGAATACCAACGCGTATGGTGTTGTATTCGTAGTTGTTTTGAACGTGGTTCGATATGCCCAGAGAGCTTGATGCAGTCTCTCATGCCAGTCCTTTTTATTTCTGGACATGGTTTTCTTTATGATCTTCGTCAAGGTCTTGTTGAAAGCCTCATCTAGACCATTAGCTCGGGGATTATAGACTGAAGAGTATCTCTAATCTATATTATGCTGCTATGCGAAGCAGCTGATCTTATGGCTTCTGTAGGACAGCCCATTATCCGAGATGATCCGTCGCGGAGTGCTGAATCGGTAGATGACATGAGTTTTGAAGAAATGGAGGATATTCTCCATCTTCACTTCCCTTAGCGGTATTGCCTCTGCCCACTTAGAGAAGTAATCGGTTGTTTCCAATATAAACCGATGTCCTTTGGATGATGCTGGTTCGATAGGCCCAATTATATCGGTTCCCCACATTTTGAATGGCCAGCTGGCTACCGTTGGGTGTAGCGGATTTGGATGTTGGTGAATGAAGTCCCCGTGAATTAGGCACGAGTGACTCTGCTTCGTATATTCGAGGCAATCCTGAATCATCGTGGGCTAATATTAGCCCATTCTCTTGATCTTCAGCTTCATCTTTGGCCCAGCTTGATGGGAACCGCAAAGTCCGTCGTGAGTTTCTTGGACGACCCTTCTTGCTTCTACTGGTCCCAAGCAACTTAGCCACAAACTGTCGAACGATCTCTTATATAGAGTATCATTGACGAAGGCAAAAGATAGAGCTTGCTTCACGAGCTGATGTCTTGAAGATGCGCTTTCGGGCGTTCGATGGGATTTGAAGTAGTCTATGAAGACTTCTCTCTAATCCTTCGCTATTTCTTCATCCTCTAATTGGAAGGCTGCCTGTTTGGATGCTTCCTTTCTTTCAGACGACTCTAAAGATATTTCTGCTGGCGTGAGAATCTTGCGGCTTTGCACAATGATCCTTACGTCATTGAGGTTTTCGTCGGCCAGTTCTTTAGCGAGCTTGGCTAACGCATCCGCCTTGTTATTTTCCGCTCGTGGTATGCTTTCCAGGATGTAGGAGGGAATTTGAGTCAGCAGTTGCTGCACTCTTTCGCCATATTTTACCAACTCCGGTTTACACGTCTGATAGTCGCCATTTACTTGGCTAACGACTATCCGGGAGTCTCCATATATGAGGAGGTCTTCGATTCCCATGTCGACAGCAATCTCAAGACCCGCTATCAAAGCTTCATATTTAGCTTCGTTGATTGTCGTTGGTTCTGTTAAGGAAATGGCAAAACGCATTATCCCTCCTTGCAGAGTCACGAAGATAAGGCCCACACCAGCTTTGATTATGGGGGTGCTTTGCTTTCGCTTCTTCAAGGAAGATGCTCCGTTGAAGTATAGTTCCCATCGGGTATTATTTCCTTCCTTCTCCCCTTCTATTGTGTCGAACGTGTGTTCGTCTAGCAATTCTCAATTTAAGGGAGAGTCGGCTGGTATCAGATGCTTTACGAGAAAGTCGGCGATGGCCTGGCCTTTCACTGCCTTGAGAAGTCGATATGTCATCAAGAATTCCATCAAGAGGAAGGCCCATTTGGCAAGCCATCCTGTTAGTATGGCTCTTGACATCAAATATTTGAGAGGATCCACCTTTGATATGAGATAGACCTCATGTGCCAGGGCATAGTGCCTGAGCTTCGTTATCGCGAAGATCGGTGCCAGGCAATGCTTTTCAATGGGGGGAGTAATTGTTTTCTGCCCCCAGAAGGACTCGACTTAAATAGTAGAGAGCTCTCTTCTTTCCTTGATCGTTCTCCTATACCCATAGTGTGCCTAAAGAACCTTCAAGAGCTGTTTTATACAGGATGAGGGGCTTTCCCTTGACCGGAGCGGTCAGTACCAGCGGGTTCTGCAGATATTACTTAATTTCGTCTAGTGCATTTTGGCATTTATGATCCCAAACGAACGGGGTCTTCTTCTTCATTAGATGGATGTAAGGGCGGCATTTGCCGGAGAGGTTAGCTATGAACCGTCGGATATACGCGAGCTTTCTTTGGAGAGACCGCGGTTGCTTGAGAGTTCTCGGTGAGGGCATTTCCATAATCGCCTTGATCTTTGATGGGTCGATTTCGATGCCTCGGTATCGTACGATGAATCCTAGGAATTTGCTTGAGGAGACTCCAAACGCACATTTCAGAGGGTTCATCTTCAGATTATATTTTCGAAGACGCTGGAAGACTATTTTCAAATGCTCCCAGTGCTCCTCGTACGATTTTCTTTTCAGCACGAGGTCGTCGATATAACATTCGACAATCTCGTGTATGAGGTCATCGAAGATCTTCGTCATGGCCCTCTGGTAGGTAGCGCCAGCGTTCTTCAGACCAAAGGGCATCACTTTATAGCAGAATATGCCCAGCGGAGTCCGGAAGGCTGTATGCTTTTGGTCTTCGGGATGCATCTTTATTTGATTATACCCCGAAGATCCATCCATTAAGGAAAAGACCTCATGAGAGGACATGTTATCGATCATCAGCTCGGTAACAGGCATTGGGAAGTCATCCTTCGGACAAGCTTTGTTGAGATCCTGAAAGTCCACGCAGATACGTACTGTCCCATTTTTCTTCATTATTGGAACGATATTGGCGATCCAGTCAGGATTTTGAACTTCTTAGATGATGTCGGAGTCAGTTAGTTTCTTGAATTCAGCGTTGATACTCATTTCAAGTTCGAGCCACATTCTTCTTGGCGCTTGCTTGACTGGCTTAACGTCTGGGGATATAGCCAATTTATGCACCGCTATTTTTGGATCTAATCTCGGCATCTCGGAATAGTTCTATGTGAAATAGTCTTTATACTACATAAGCACGTTCTTTAGTGTGGCCACGTGTGTTTTAGACAACAGCTCACTGACGAACGTTGTCCTTGGATCGTTTTCCGTTCCTAAGTCAATTTTCCTTAGATTGTCCGCCATGGTGTGTATCCCATCATCCAGCTCTTTTGGCGCCGGTGGAAATTCTGAGATCACATCATCTTCATCCTCATCTGCGAAGCACTGGGAGAGGTCGTCCATGTTGGAGATAGTGCCCTCAGAGTCAATTATTGGATCACAGGCACGTGATTGCAATGATTGAGGGAGGACCTATCCCGGTACGACAGTCTTACTCAAGATGATAGTATGCTATCTGGTTTACCTTTATCATCGTGTACTGCTTCAGGTGACCTTACAGGTCGCTATTACACGTTGATAGAGCCCCTAGGATTCTTGCTTGACTGCCAGCAGTATGAGGGCGATCATATAAGTGGGAGCTGGGGTCTATAAGCACATCCTTAAAAGGTCCCTAGTCGTGGGAGATTCGAGACAGGGCATCGATTCTCCAGAGTAGACTAGTGTATACAGTCGAGACCCCGACGAGGGGCGGTGGCCGGTCTCACAGGCCACTGGTGTCGGTTGGTTCACCTAAGATGTATACAGGTGCTCATTGGGTTATAAGTACACCGGACAGGACTCGCCGGGAACATGCTAGTTGGTCTTATACCTCATGTCAGATAGCAGTTCCCAGGTGACATGTGTACAGGTTAGTTCATCGACCTGGGGATCGTCATTTGTCTCGTGTGAGTTCCCACTGTGCTTTGATTACTACCCTACCACGGCTCAAAGGAGTCGTGCAAACAGGTTTTAGTTGGGTACAGTCCCGAGCCACATGGAGGCAGTGAGCGGATCTTCGGGGGTTCGTCTCTCCCGGTATTGGGGGTGAGGTCGCGCTGTGTCTAGGAGAGCCATTACACAAAGTCCTTGGCCAAGGCAGGAGATTTACTGGTAGGTATTCCAGTAGTATCTCAGGGTGTTCTGGGATACACTCCGACACGACTTGTACCGCTTTTGGGGGTCTGACTTTTACCCACCCCCTAGGCCCGACATGCGATGCTCGTAGACGAACGGACCGGACTGTACGGATATTGTCACTGACAGGCTCAGTAGGGTGTCAGGATGAGTTCGCTCATCGACGTCCCTTTTGGTCAATAGCTGGTGGCCCGTTACGTATTGGCTTATACCTCTGACGTGCTAGTGGTTAAATCCACAGCCATAGTATTGACGAGTCTTTAGAGTCCACCACACATTCAGTTACTAAGATTTCGGGCGAAACGCTGTAGAGGCCGTATGGAGATATGGCAGGGTCCGATCAGATACGTGCGGTATTGCACGGATCAGGATCGGACGGTTTGTACTAGAGGCCGTATAGTTATATGGCACGGATCGATCAGATACGTGTGGTATTGCACGGATCAGGATCGAACGGATAATACTAGCCGGTTTTGGTTTAAGCCGGATCCTAGTATAGTACAGTGTAGATTTTGTCTCATTGCATTTGTATCCGGTCGGAATACAGATGCGGGTGTGTATGCACAGTATGGGGGTTTTCCTGTAATTTATTACGGGACCAGTTTTCTGGAGTTGCCAGTTTGCATTCCGTTCCGGCCGGTTTTCCTCTGTTCTTTCCCGGCCGGACTTTTCCGATGGAGGGGGTTATTTGCAAGTTTGCAAATAACACTTTGTGGAGGGTTTATTTGTGAGATGAGAGATTATGATGGCATCTTTTCTTTTCCACCATCACTTGCATTAATTGTGATTGGAAAGGGTTATGGTTTGGATGTATGTTTGTTATCATGATGTTTTTGTTAATGGTCACCTCTTGCTTTATACTACCATCACCTCCCTCTTGCTTTTGTATTCTCCCCCTCCACCATTTTCCACAAGAGATGGCCGGCCACAATTTTGAGGGAGTGAGAGAGAGAGTTTCATTTTTGTGAGCTTGTGGCATTTTATCTTCATCTCAATTTCCTTGCATGAAAATGAAAGCACCATTTTTCTTAACCTCATTCCTCCATCTACAAAGGCAACAAAACCCCAAATGAGACACAACCCTACACATTCTACAGCCAATCTTGGGCATGTCGACTTGCCAGCTTCATGCCCGAGTTGCCTCGGTATAGAGGTGGGAGCCCGTAAAAGAAACAGGCGATGTGGTGCCCTTCCGGCAAGGAGGCGACGACCGGAGTTTCCGCGAGAGATCGGGACGATGACGAGAAGACCGGAGGACTCGGATCACTCGGTATATCTCTTTCCTATCTTGTTACTTTGCTAGAACTAGTTTAATGGCCCGATCCGGGGTTTAGTGCGCGGTGGTGCCGGTTTGCTAAGTTCGCAAAATTAAAGTTTATCACCGTTTCCGCATTTGGCCGTCGGATTGACGACCGGGGCGCCGCCGTGCACTTACAGTGGTATCAGAGCCTCGCCATTAACTTCGTCTAGCTTCGTTTGATGTGTTTTGCATTTCCGATCGACCAAAATTCCAAAATCTACATTTTTGCTAGCGACAGTTTTCTGTTGAAATTTTTTGGTCTCCAAAAATTTTTCAGGTTGTATAAAAGTACTGTGCTAGAAGACCTAAGACTACTGTAGAAATTCGAGACACTGATCTCTTCAGAGGAGCGCGGAACCGCGGCAAAACCCTACTTGTTGCCGCGGTTCCGCCGCAGTATTGATGAATCAGTGTGTCCAATTTCTCCAGTGGGCTTCTGGGCTAATTTTAGGGGTTTTGGAATATTAATATTGGGCCCAGATTTTCTGTGAGTGATACAGTATTGCTTGGGGGCCCACTTGTTAATTTTTGATCGATCGGATATTTTAAACACATTTTTTCACAGTATTTACATTATATCTGCGACCGTGAATGTCACTCGATCGGTAAATCCAGTCTAACTGCTATAGCCCGGTTCGACGGATTTGCGAACATGACTTTCACGTTGATGTTCTGTGTTTTTGCTGTGATGTTGCGGATCGGTCGTGGGGATAGCCTGGATGCAATGCTAGTACAGTTTTGTTGTATTATGTACATTTGATATTGCGGGGCGAGCGTCCGACATGTGGACTGCCGTCACTGCCTGTTTGTATTATTCTTTTGGGGCACGACCAGGTCGCGGTCGATGTACCCGTTGTATGTATATTTTACTTTCTGTACTAGAGTTACCCCGCGGAGGGGTGCACGGATAGCCGGGTTCTAGAGGGCAACGGGCCCGCATCTCAGGGCATTGAGACGGAGGGGGCTTCAGTCTGGAATTGGCGGGCTATTCGCCGCACTCGTAGGGGGTACAAGTTGACCCAGGAGGGGTGCCCGAGTTACCGAATTCCGTGAAGTGCTGGGTGGTCCATTCACGTTGCTGAAGGGGGCTGCCTCGCTTCAGGTTTTGGCGGGTAACTTGCCGCGCCCGTAGGGGTCTAGGATTTCATTGCACGGGCTATCCACACGACCAGGGGAACGTCGGGTTTCAGTAGTGGCTCTGTGAAACCCGGGGATCCCAGATATCTGTATTGTTCTGTGATGCTGTACATTTCTGTGATGTTGCATTTTATCACGCCTTGAACGAAATACTATATATTGGTATATATATTAGTAGATGTTGTATATGTTTTTCATCCGCGCTAGTCCAGTCCCCGCTCTACCGTTAGTTAGCTAACCTAACGGGTAATGATGGGACCCAGTGGCGACTGCGGATGGCATATACGTACGTCAGTATATTTTCGTTCTTTGTGGTGTGATCAATTGATGGGACTGCATTGATTCGGATCAATGCAAGATAAACAAACCTAATCTGATGTTGTTGGAACACTTTTCAAAAAGCTGTTATTGCAAGGACGTTCACTTTTGTTTTGCATCGTGGTATTCATTTGGAATATCATGCTCCTCAGTCGACGAGGCAAGGGCCGAGATCCCTTCACCGGGAGTGACCCCTTGGACAGAAGTTTGCGTCAGGGCATTAACTTCACTATAGCCGATTACTTTTGCTTTGCACAGTGATATTCGGTTATGAATATCCAGCACCCCATTCTACGGGGAAAGAGCCGAGATCCCTTCACCGGGAGTGACCTCTTTAGTAAAGGTTTTCGTCACTATATTTTCTAAAAAGCTATCAGTTCCTTCAACGATATCAAGTTCATTACGTTAAAGGTTTTTCGCCAGAAACCATTCGTAGCCCTCCGTCGTTTCATATGGGTAGTCAATAGTATTCAAGCTGTGTTTGTTGGCCAAAGTCAAGGCACAGTGTTTGGTAGCTGTTGGTTATTCATATGCAGCATAGATAGATGCGTTGGTTTGGAACAGTCGTACTGCCTTGTTGGCCAAAATCAAGGGTAGGTACGGGTGGATTCAAATTAACCTGGAGAATGACGGGTAGAACTTGACATGTGACTTATGATTTGTTGGCCAAAGTCAAGGTCATAAGAGCATGGGGTAAAAATCACATCGGGAGTTTCAAAAGAACTGAAACTTGCCAGATATGCGCATACCTTCTGGAGTGTGATACCGTGAGCGGATTCCGTCACGTTATCATGCGATGAGAGTTGGATCCCGATTCCCACTGATGAGTTAGTTTACTCCTCGGGTGACCCCGACTAATTCTTCTTTCAGGTTTGGAGAAGAATTTGAGGTACAGTGGGAGGTTTCCAGATTAGATAAATTGGTAACCATTCTGATCTTGGTTAGAGTGTACGCTGAGTGTTTCTTTTCTCTCTCTCTCTCTGGCAGCGACCATTGACCCGACCCTAGACTATGACTCAGTGACCAAGTTGACCGAACCTTCTTAAACACTGGCTTTTGGATTGTCAGAGTTGCAGACCTCATTGCCACTCCTACTTTTACCCTTTTCTCCAGGACACCCCGTATTACTACGAACGTCCACTTCCATTGGACAAAACCATCGTATGGTTAGATACGAACTCGAAGGAATTTATTCGAGGATGGTTTCCGGTTCTGGAGAAAACGGATAGGATTATTCAGTTGTCTTTTCCTTTTTGCCTTCTCTCAAGTTACGAGTACTCCTTAGTTTAGGAGATAGTACACCTATTACGCAAATTGGATAGTCTTCTTCCAAATCTTAGGCTAGTGCCGACCGGTAGGGAATGAAGAAAACCAATTAGCCTAAACGGTGTGCAGAAGGTATTAAGATTAAGACAAAGCAAGGGATTAGTAAGAGGGCAAAGTAAATTGCGACTGATATTCACGACCAAACCAAGTATTTCTTCGCCAATCCTAAATCACCTTTGTATTTCTCCAGGACACTCCGTATCACTACGAAGATCCACAGCTTATTGGATACTCCATCGTATGGTTATATACGAACTCGAAAGGAACTTGTTCCAGTTCGGGGATGGATTCTGGTCCAGGAGAAATAGGAATAAGGTTTGTTCGGTTGTCTTTTATCTTCACCTTCTCTCGCATTGCGAGTGCTCCTAGGACTAGGACAGTACACCCATTATACTTATTAGATAGTCTTCTTCCAAACCATAGACTGGTGCCGAACGGTAGGGAAGGAAGAAAACCATTTGGCCTAAGGGGTGTGCAGAAGGTAACGACTAAAGACATATAAAGGGATTTGGAGAGGTGGTAAAGAATTATGCGGTTATAGTTGTGAATCTGGATAATGGTAGAGGCATTACTAGGAATACCGGGATACCCCAACGAAACATTTCAATGTTTCAGTTTCACTGTGTACTGTTAAAAGAAAACCGATTTCCCGATTAGATACTTACTCCAGGGTATGTATTTACCAGGTATGATTCTCACATCTGTATGGTTTTACAGATGATGAGTGGGAGTAGGTTATTGGGAATTGGGTGATCATCCTCATTATATCGGGATTCGTTGTAATCGGTGATATTTGAGGAAATCACCTGGGCTGTTTGCCGGTCAGCAAATATTTGGTTTTGAATATCCGCTGTTGTGCACCAATTTCAAATTGATATATCTGTACGTCTATTTTCATAGAGTGAGATATACCTTTTGATATTGTGTCGATGACATTTACCTATATCAGTGGATGGTTAGGTAAGGAGCATTAAACAGCGGTGTAATTCTTCTTAACCATAAGTACAGTTTTCAACCTACGACACACAGTGAAAGAGTTGTTAGACTCGGCGGACTTATACAGAGTATTGTATGTTGTCCAGTGTCCATTAAGACAGAGGGGTTGGTCCTCGTACTATATTCGGTTTACTTATGACTTCTCTATTTTTTAGACAAGTGTTTCGTGGAAACACAGGGTCCGAATTTTGAGGAGTTATAGGTATTTGAATAGAGTAGAGAACCAAGTGTAGCAAGTATCGGGATTCTTCAAAGTGATCGAAGATGTAGATACTTGTGTATGGTATTCAGTTGATAGTAATGATAAAGAGAAATTGCTTCTCTTTCAGGTTACTCATAATTGGAAGCATTTCTAAGTTGAGTAACGCTGATCGACCTCCTTCCATTTAGTTGACATGCACTGGAGATAGCTGCATGATTTGAATCTGGTTCAATTAAATCAGTGCCTCTGGTTCTATATTGGATATAGTACAGTTCATATCTTAACATTGTTAAGGTACGGGGAGTTGTCCGGCTTATGATTAAAACCAGACTCTGGATAACTCAAGGCACGTTTCTGTAATAGCTGTTTGTGGGTTGACCCAGGCTATGACGAGGGTTGACTTTCTACCATAAGAAAGATCAATAGTGATATTGTTCTTGACTCGCCACAGTTTTAATAAAAATGGATTTTTTCAAAAACAGTAGTGGGAGTATGGTAGAACTGGAAGTGATTCCAGAACCGCAAACGATTACTGAAGATTTGATAAGGAACCTAAAGATTCAATATGATTTGACATTCTATTGGCCACTCCGCAGATAAGGTGGGTAACTTCAGGCACCCGAGAGGTACTCCGGTAGCCTCAAGGACGGTGACAGGGAAGTTCTTGTTTACCCACACTTGCCATTGCTGTTGTTCCAGGCTGCGAGACCCGGTAGGAGGATGAGTATAGCGTCGTTCTAAACTAGCTTTAGAAGTGCACGTCTATATGACTCTGCCAGAGGGTTGTCGTAGTCAGTGGGAGCAGCGGAAGCATTGGTGGACATCAGGCTTATGTCTATTTATAAACTAAAGCAGATGTAGCGGAGATAGATCATCTATTTCTGATGTGACAGTCATAGGTTTTACTTCATCAGAATAGGGGATGGATCTGTTGAGTAGGTAGTAGGGTGTGATATCCGGGTTTTGGATGACATACACAAAGTAGGAAGTGATATTCCTATACTACGATCGGTTATACTTTGGTCGTCACACAGTGGTTTCTCCACAAGGGACTTGGACATTATATCAGACATACTGGTTACTAGATCTATGGTTTTAGATCTAGATTTGGGTGGTTTCCCAATCAGGGTACTTTGACAGCATTCTAAGAGTATTTAGAATGGACGACTCCTGGCACGGTAGTGTACCTGCAGGTGATGGAGTCACCCTCTCTAAAGGTGTCTTATAGACTAAAGTACAGAGGGATGTGCATGATTGGCAGATCACTTGCTTAGGCAATTGAGTCATTCATGAGATGTCAAGTACCACACCAGATGTTGTTCTTGCACTAGATGCAATAAGTTGATATTGATCCAATCCTGGAGGAACAGTCGGAAGCAGTTTTAGAACATAAGTGAATGTTCTAGGGATATGATAACGGCTGCCTCCTTTAGGAGACGGTTATCACTCCAGGCTTCCAAGGTGACATGGACGACAAGGAGGTTGTCAGAGTTATATTTTTCCTTCTGACAAGGGGCAGTATTCTGGACAGGTGATCCAGGCAGATACTGAGGGAGGCATGGCGCAGGATACTGATTAAGTTCAGTTGACGATACAGTCTAAGAAGTTTGGATTTGGAGTTCATTTATGAGCTAGGTCCCATCAGACATCCAGACATTCTAAGACAGGTATTGCTCATTTCGGGAGATGGCATTCTCCGCGAACTTGAGATTTAGAGAGACATAGAAAGAAACATCAGAGCGGATCCACTCGCTGAGGCTATTCCTCGAACGCAATAGTCTCGCAAACGAGCTTTGTGAGACTGACTAGTAGAGGAGTTGGGTGTTCGGTATCACACGGGCTGTGAGTATGCGACATCGCAATAATTAGCCTTGAGTGCAAGTGGGAGATTGTTGGAGATAGTGCCCTCAGAGTCAATTATTGGATCACAGGTACGTGATTGCAATGATTGAGGGAGGACCTATCCCGGTACGACAGTCTTACTCAAGATGATAGTATGCTATCTGGTTTACCTTTATCATCGTGTACTGCTTCAGGTGACCTTACAGGTCGCTATTACACGTTGATAGAGCCCCTAGGATTCTTGCTTGACTGCCAGCAGTATGAGGGCGATCATATAAGTGGGAGCTGGGGTCTATAAGCACATCCTTAAAAGGTCCCTAGTCATGGGAGATTCGAGACAGGGCATCGATTCTCCAGAGTAGACTAGTGTATACAGTCGAGACCCCGACGAGGGGCGGTGGCCGGTCTCACAGGCCACTGGTGTCAGTTGGTTCACCTAAGATGTATACAGGTGCTCATTGGGTTATGAGTACACCGGACAGGACTCGCCGGGAACATGCTAGTTGGTCTTATACCTCATGTCAGATAGCAGTTCCCAGGTGACATGTGTACAGGTTAGTTCATCGACCTGGGGATCGTCATTTGTCTCGTGTGAGTTCCCACTGTGCTTTGATTACTACCCTACCACGGCTCAAAGGAGTCGTGCAAACAGGTTTTAGTTGGGTACAGTCCCGAGCCATATGGAGGCAGTGAGCGGATCTTCGGGGGTTCGTCTCTCCCGGTATTGGGGGTGAGGTCGCGCTGTGTCTAGGAGAGCCATTACACAAAGTCCTTGGCCAAGGCAGGAGATTTACTGGTAGGTATTCCAGTAGTATCTCAGGGTGTTCTGGGCTACACTCCGACACGACTTGTACCGCTTTTGGGGGTCTGACTTTTACTCAACCCCTAGGCCCGACATGCGATGCTCGTAGACGAACGGACCGGACTGTACGGATATTGTCACTGACAGGCTCAGTAGGGTGTCAGGATGAGTTCGCTCATCGACGTCCTTTTTGGTCAACAGCTGGTGGCTCGTTACGTATTGGCTTATACCTCTGACGTGCTAGTGGTTAAATCCACAGCCATAGTATTGACGAGTCTTTAGAGTCCACCACACATTCAGTTACTCAGATTTCGGGCGAAACGCTGTAGAGGCCGTATGGAGATATGGCAGGGTCCGATCAGATACGTGCGGTATTGCACGGATCAGGATCGGACGGTTTGTACTAGAGGCCGTATAGTTATATGGCACGGATCGATCAGATACGTGCGGTATTGCACGGATCAGGATCGAACGGATAATACTAGCCGGTTTTGGTTTAAGCCGGATCCTAGTATAGTACAGTGTAGATTTTGTCTCATTGCATTTGTATCCGGTCGGAATACAGATGCGGGTGTGTATGCACAGTATGGGGGTTTTCCTGTAATTTATTACGGGACCAGTTTTCTGGAGTTGCCAGTTTGCATTCCGTTCCGGCCGGTTTTCCTTTGTTCTTTCCCGGCCGGACTTTTCCGATGGAGGGGGTTATTTGCAAGTTTGCAAATAACACTTTGTGGAGGGTTTATTTGTGAGATGAGAGATTATGATGGCATCTTTTCTTTTCCACCATCACTTGCATTAATTGTGATTGGAAAGGGTTATGGTTTGGATGTATGTTTGTTATCATGATGTTTTTGTTAATGGTCACCTCTTGCTTTATACTACCATCACCTCCCTCTTGCTTTTGTATTCTCCCCCTCCACCATTTTCCACAAGAGATGGCCGGCCACAATTTTGAGGGAGTGAGAGAGAGAGAGTTTCATTTTTGTGAGCTTGTGGCATTTTATCTTCATCTCAATTTCCTTGCATGAAAATGAAAGCACCATTTTTCTTAACCTCATTCCTCCATCTACAAAGGCAACAAAACCCCAAATGAGACACAACCCTACACATTCTACAGCCAATCTTGGGCATGTCGACTTGCCAGCTTCATGCCCGAGTTGCCTCGGTATAGAGGTGGGAGCCCGTAAAAGAAACAGGCGATGTGGTGCCCTTCCGGCAAGGAGGCGACGACCGGAGTTTCCGCGAGAGATCGGGACGATGACGGGAAGACCGGAGGACTCGGATCACTCGGTATATCTCTTCCCTATCTTGTTACTTTGCTAGAACTAGTTTAATGGCCCGATCCGGGGTTTAGTGCGCGGTGGTGCCGGTTTGCTAAGTTCGCAAAATTAAAGTTTATCACCGTTTCTGTAAGTCCATATTGCGACCCCCGGTGCTTACGGGGAGGCGGAAACGGTATAAAAAACGAATTTTTATCGCAAGAGGCAACATGGACTAAACTAGGTCGGGATCGTTGTCTAAACTAAAACTAGTATACTTGCTAAAGAGAGTTAGCTACTATGGAAGATGGTTATACCTAAACTTGAACTCCTTCTTCTTCAAGCCTTGTAGAGGTTGATGGTTCTCTTTTCGTCGCCTTCTTCCGTCGAAGATGGATCCACCTCGAAGGTTCAACCTTTGGGCTCTTCCTCGATCTTTGAGTGAACTAGGGTTTCCGGCTTGCTAAACCTTCATCCTAGAATGAGTAGAGAGTGATTAGGGTTTGCTTTTCCTTTTAAAGAGAAGGATTCTCAACACATGAGAAGGTTTCTCTTTGCTAGAGGAAGAAGAAGATGAAATGAGGAGAGAGAGAGGTTATGATAGAATGAGCTCAATTATTTCTTTCTTGCAACCATATTGCAAAAGAAAAGAATTATCTAAATGATAATAATTGAAATAAGAATAGTTGATGGTAATTTTGGAATGACCACTATCATGCTTCTTTAAATGAAGTGTAAGCATGAATCAAGGAAGACTTTCAAGGCATGATGGTGGTCAATGGTCAACAAGTCAACCAAGGTCAACAAGTCAACAAAAAATCAACCATAACATAATTCTCATTTAATTACTATTATTAATAGATAATATATAAATCCATTAGGGTTTGGAAAATGATAACTGTCAACTGTGCATACGCACCCGATCCGAAACCCTAATGAAAAACCTCATTCTCCGCCTCAAGCAACTGTGCATACACACCTGCATTCTCGTTCCGAGGAACAAGAATACCAAGATATAAAAGCAACCCCAAAACATATATACCAGTATCAGGCTCAAACCAGAGCCTGCCAGTATAATCCGTCCGGACTCCAAACGTGCACAAGTGCGCGGATGAGAACGAACCCTGTCGCAAAACCATGCGACCTCTACTCTGTTTTGCCCAGAGGCGAATACCCTCTGTGTGGGACTCTAAAGACTCGACACTACGCTGGCAGTGGGTTTAACCACAGACCGCAAGCGGCACTAGCTGTGCATAACGGTCCCCAAGTAGATGCCGACAAGAAGGCTGACGAGGTGAAACCCCATCTGAACTCCTACTGAGTCTGAATGTGACATTCTCCGTACAGTCCGGTCTGTTCGTCTGATACATCGCATGGCGGGCCTAGGGGGCGGTAAAACATCAGTCCCCCAATAGCGGTACAAGTCGTGTCGGAGTGAAGCCCAAAACACCCTGAGATAACACTGGAAACCTACCAGTATATCTCGCTTGCCCTGGCCAGGGACTACTCGTGTAATGGCTCTCCTAGACACAGCGCGATGTCAACCCCCAATACCGGGAGAGACGAATCCTGTCTAACCGTCACTGCCTCCAAGTGCTTCGGGACTGCACCCAACCACCACCTGTTTGCACGACTCCTTTGAGCCGTGGTAGGGTAGTGATCAAAGTGCAGTGGGAACACACTCGAGGCGAAGTGTCAGTGTCAAGTCAGCGGACTAAGCTGTACTCATGTCACCTGGGAACTGATAACTGACGATAGGTATAATACCAACCTGTCAGTTCCCGACGAGTCCTGTCCAGTGTACTCGTAACCCAACGAGCACCCGTATACTATCTCCAGTACGACGTACTGATGGCTGTGGGACAGACCATCTCCCACACTGGGATGAGAAGCGCATACGCTAGTCTACTCCGGAGTATCGATGCCCTGTCTCGATAGTCCTACGACTAGGGACCTGTATAAGGATGTGCCTATAGATTACCCAGCCCCCACTAGTGTGACTGCCATCACAACGCTGGTAATCAAGCAAAGATCCTAAGGGCTCCACTAATGCGTATAAGTGATATACTGAAATAAACACAAGTACACATTGAAGTAGAAACAAACCAAGTAGCATACTACTATATTGAGCAAGATTGTTTATACAAGGTGAATATCCCAAGCTTCCATCAAGTAATATACAAACTAGTATGATACAGTAATGGCCTCTAGGGCATATACACTAACAATCTCCCACTTGCACTAAGGCCATGTACTGGCGTATCGAAGACCTATCATCTCGATCAGCCGCTCGAACTGAGTCTGGGGTAGGGCCTTGGTGAATGGATCTGCAGTGTTCTCTTCTGAAGCAACCCTCCGAACCTCGATCTCCTTGCGATCCACGATCTCCCTGATCAGGTGATACCGCCTCAAGATGTGCCTGGATCTCTGATGGGACCTGGGTTCCTTTGCTAAAGCTATAGCCCCGTTGTTGTCGCAATACAGAGGTACTGGGTCAACAATGGACGGAACCACCTGAAGTTCTTTTAAGAACTTCCTTATCCAGACAGCTTCTTTTGCGGCATCAGATGCAGCGATGTATTCCGCTTCCATAGTCGAGTCTGCAACGGTTTCCTGTTTGGAACTCTTCCAACACACCGCCCCTCCATTGAGGGTAAAGACAAAACCCGACATGGACTTGGAATCATCCTTGTCACTCTGGAAGCTGGAGTCAGCAAAGGCCTCAATCAGGAGGTCTTTTCCGCCATACACCAAGAACATCTCCTTAGTCCTCCTCAGGTACTTGAGAATGTTCTTTACCGCTATCCAATGTTTCTCCCCAGGGTTTGACTGATACCGGCTTACTACACTCAGTGCATAAGCTACATCCGGTCTGGTACACAACATCGCATACATTATAGAGCCTACCGCAGAAGCGTAGGGTATAATAGACATGCGATCCCTCTCCAAATCAGTCTTGGGAGACATCTCTTTAGAGAGGGTGATCCCGTGACAAGCCGGTAGGTTACCGCGCTTGGAATCTTCCATACTGAATCTTTTCAGTACGGTGTCGATGTACCTGGACTGTGAAAGTCCTAATATCCTCTTGGATCTATCACGATGGATCCGGATCCCCAGGATGTAGGAGGCATCGCCCAGGTCTTTCATGGAGAACCTGTGTGACAAGAAACCCTTGACAGATTGTAGCATAGGAATGTCATTTCCTATTAAGAGAATGTCATCCACGTATAAAACAAGGAATACTACAGTTCTCGCTACAAATCTACTATAGATGCATGGTTCATCTGGATTTTTGATAAAGTCAAATTCCTTGACCGTCTCATCAAAACAGATGTTCCAACTCCGCGATGCCTGCTTCAGTCCATAGATGGACTTAAGCAACTTGCACACCTTTCCGCTGCTCCCACTCTGAATGAAACCCTCTGGCTGATCCATATAGACACACTCCTCTAAACTTCCATTTAGAAAAGCGGTTTTTACGTCCATCTGCCAAATCTCATAATCGTGGAAGGCAGCAATGGCAAGAAGGATCCGAATGGATTTCAGCATAGCCACTGGAGAAAAGGTTTCGTCATAGTCCAAGCCAGGTCTTTGACGGAAACCCTTTGCTACAAGTCTAGCTTTATAGGTCTCAACCTGTCCATCTACACCAATCTTCCTTTTGAAGATCCACTTGCATCCTACGGGTTTTACCCCGTCTGGAGCAATGTCCAACGTCCATACTTTGTTGGTGTACATGGACTCCATTTCGGTCCGCATTGCATCCAGCCATTTTACCGAGTCAATGCTCTGAACGGCCTGCTGGAAGCTAGTAGGCTCATCATAGTCTATGATGCAATCCTCTCTATCCCCGTCTATGAGAAAACCGTAGTATCTCTCGGGCGGATGAGACTGCTTACTACTTCTGCGGAGCGGCATAGGAATGTCCTGTTCTTTTGAACCCTCTGGTTCCACTAAGCTCTCAGTAATAGTCTGAGGTTCTGGAACTTCATCCAGTTCTACTGCGCTCCCACTTATCTGATTTTCCAAAAACTCAGTTTCCAAGAAGTGGGCATGACGAGAAACAAGGACTTTTTGCTCCTCTGCGTAATAGAATAGATACCCCTTGGAGTTCTTTGGGTATCCCACAAACTTGCACTGTACTGAGCGTGCCTCGAGCTTGTCCGCATGCTGCTTTTTTACAAAAGCCGGACATCCCCATGTCTTAAAGGCTTTAAGACAGGGTTTCTTCCCACTCCACATCTGATATGGTGTGGTAGGCACAGTCTTAGTAGGAACTTGGTTCAAGAGATGTGCAGCTGTTTCTAGTGCATATCCCCAGAAAGATCGCGGTAACTCAGCCTTACTCATCATGGAACGAACCATATCCAATAGGGTTCGATTCCCCCTTTCTGATACACCGTTATGTTGCGGAGTGTATGGAGGAGTACGCTGAGAGAGAATACCATTCTCTTTTAAATAGTCCAGGAACTCGGCACTCAAGTATTCACCACCTCGATCCGATCTTAGGATCTTGATACTTTTGCCTGTTTGTTTTTCAACTTCATTCTTGTAATCCCGAAATTTCTCAAAGGCCTCGGATTTGTGCTTCATTAAGAAGACATGTCCATACCTAGAGAAATCGTCTGTGAAAGTAATGAAGTATGAATAACCACTTCGGGCATGTGTAGACATTGGACCACACACGTCACTGTGTATGAGTCCCAAGAGCTCGCTCGCTCTTTCTCCGTGTCCAGTGAACGGAGTCTTTGTCATCTTTCCCATAAGACAAGATTCACAAGTGGCATAAGACTGATACTCGAACGGATCCAAGTATCCTTCTTTATGTAACTTAGTCAACCGTGTCTCATTGATGT
The DNA here is from genome assembly GCA_030015575.1 of Agapanthus africanus. Lineage (NCBI taxonomy): Eukaryota > Viridiplantae > Streptophyta > Magnoliopsida > Asparagales > Amaryllidaceae > Agapanthus > Agapanthus africanus. Next base: position 200,523,534 of record JASDDO010000028.1, on the reverse strand, counting down.
GACCCAGTCTACAATGCCATAAGAAAGCCTGATTGATATCTGGAGACTTTCTTTTGTGTGTATTCTGGACATTGAAAATCTGTGGTTGGTTTAATACGTATATACCATTGCTCAGTGTACCTGACCCAATCAGAACTTGATTAAGGTGAATGTTTACAACATTACTTACAAACGCAAATTCATAACCTTCTTTAGAAACCAAAGATACAGAAATGATATTACAAGTTGCGTTGGGTACAAAAAAGCAATTACGCAAAACCAAAACATGCCCATCTGTCATTCCCAGGTGATAGTCCCCCACGGCTTTAGCATCCATGCTAGCTCCGTTCGCAACTCTGAGGGTCATGTCACCTGCCTTCAAAAACCTACGGTTTCTCAACGCCTGCAAAGAATTACAGATATGAGATCCTGATCCGGTATCCAATACCCAGGAAGTAGAGTTTATAGAAAGACAGTTTTCAATAACATACACACCTGAAGCTGAAGCCGCAACCTGCTTCAGTTCCTGTGTCCTGGCTTTCCAAGCCCTGCAATCTTTCTTCCAGTGTCCACTCTTGTGACAATAGAAGCATTCCTCTTTACCAACAAGCTTCCCCGCTATCTTTGTTGCCTTTTCCTTTCCCTTCGTACCCACTTTACTAACACCGCCCCTTGGTTTGGCGGGGGCTTTCCTCTTCTTTCCCTTGGCTTTCGCCTTGGACCTAGAAGAAGAAGATCCTCCTACAAACAAAGTGGATGTATCCCTACCCTTCTGTAGGGTGCCCTCTGCGCTCCTCAGCAGGTTGAGGAGTTCTGAAGGTTCAACTTCCTTTTCTTGCAATTTGAAATTCAGTATGAACTGGGCGTAAGTGGATGGAAGGGACTGGAGAATTATATCCGTATAAAGTTCACTGTCCAACGTGGTCCCAAGTTCCGTGAGCTCCTCAGTGTAGCCAATCATCTTAAGCACGTGGTCCGCTACCGATGATCCGACGGCCAACTTAGTCGAAAATAACTTCTTCGACACTTCGTATCTTGCGATACGAGACTGCTCTCCATACAGTTCTTTTGTATGAAGAAATATGGATTCCAAATCCATATTCTCGTGCCTCCTCTGATGGTCGTTGTCCATCGAGGCAAGTACGAGGCATCTGGCCTTCGCGCTGTCAATCTCCCAAGTCTTACGGATTTCCTTATCCGCGACGCTGGAGGTGGGACCTGGGACGGGGGGAGCTTTGGTGGTAAGAAGATACCCCAGCTTGTCGTAAGAGATTGCCAATTTGACATTCCTGAGCCAATCTTTGTAGTTTGGCCCTGTCAATATGTTTTTATCTAGAAGTAACTTAAGTCCAGTCATTTCGATTTGGTCGCTGCAGGGGGAGAGAAGAAACACTTAGCACGATGCTCTTGCAAGTTTAGAATAGTTTTTAATTTGTCTAAACAGGATGGCTCCCACTGTCTCTCGAATCCCTCCTCAAACCACAAAGGAAGAATTAGCCGGGATCAATCCCACCGTACAATACTTGCTTAACCGTTCAGCCAGGCCAGTGTCGGTACTTCGAGGGAGGTTTTCCAACGCTTTCGCGAAGTTCCTTAATTTAAGAACCTCTTTTCCCTGGGGGCGTAGCCCCGCTAACACCTTTCTAGGCACCTACTAGGTTTATAGCATTGATCGTTTAGTGAGAAATTTCCCGAGGAGTAGCATATACTCACAGTAGGATCGGGATCCAAATATCATCGCGTGACGAAAATGAAGGAATCCTACCATAATCATCACACTCCAAATGGTATGCAAATCTAGCAAGTTTCAGTACTTATGAAACTCCCGATGTGGATTTTTGCCCCATGCTCTTATGACCTTGACTAAGGCCAACAAATCATAAGTCACATGTCAAGTTCTTCCCGTCGTTATCCAGGTTAATTTGAACCCACCCGTATATACCCTTGACTATGGCCAACAAGGCAATACGACTGTCCCAAACCAACGCATTCTATCTATGCAACATATGAATACCCACCAGCTACCAAACACTGTGCCTTGACTAAGGCCAACAAACACAGCTTGAATACTGTTGAATATTCATATGAAACGACGGAGGGCTACGGATGGTTTTGGCGAAACCGTGAACGTAGTGAACTTGATATAATCGATTGGAACGAGATAGCTTTTAGAAGGAGTGGCTCAAGCTCCGCATTTAAAAGTTAGTTTTGAAAAGAACCGAGTGGTTTTTCGAAAGTGTTCCATCGACTTAAACTTGGTTTATTATCTTGCATTAGTTCTTTTAATGCGTGATATTCTTGCATTAGTTCTTTTAATGCGTCCCATTATTTAGTTCCTACCATTGCAGAAAACAACCAAAATATGACGTACGCTTATGCCATTCGCATTCGCCACGGGGTCCCGTCATCACTCGTTAGGTTACTTAACTAACGACAGAGCGGGGGCTGGGCTAGCGCGGCTGTAAAACATAAGCAACGCCTAAATAGAAAGCAATGATAGACATTACAGATCACAGATGAATACATTGGATATACTAGCAATCCGCAATCCTTTCGAGCCTGAAACGAAAAGCGGATAACACGGTCGCGGTGAATAGCCAAATACCCCACCCAAGACCCCTACGGGTGCGGCAAACTACCCGCCAAGTTCCCGGTAGTTTGTGCACCCCACCATGGGTCTATCCTAGGAGCAAAAACAGTAAAAAGGAATTATACAATGACGGCTACAACCCCGACCCGGTTGTGCGGCCAAACAAATAATATAATTACATCAATTTACATTTACAAATGAATGAAAGAAAACAAAAGCTCATCTCACATCCACCCCGGCTATTCACCCGCGACAGTCCAACACATTCATATACACATTCCAGCACATTACAGATCATGTATAACCCCGACTAATCGACTTATAGCGATTAGCCGACGTTCAATACATGCAAACATCACAGATATAACCAACATAGCCAAAGTGCAGTGAAGTTCGGAAAAAATACGGAATTATAGGACCCCAAAAGGAAATTTCTGTTCTGGAAAATCTGGGTACATATAATATATTTTAAAAATCCCAAAACCAACACAGAAGAACACTGCACGAAAAACGATGCAGCGAAGAAACCAAACAGCGGCGCTTCCGCGGCACATGCCTACCTCGTGCCGCGGAAGAGCGGCGCTTTAAGTGAATTGGTGCATCGTTTTTCTTGGCTGTTCAAACAAAACCCTGAGCCGAATTTACAAGTATAAATTTTTTCATTTTGAGCAGAAAAAAATTCAACAGAAACTTAGGGTTTTGGTTTTTCCGGTTTTGTGATTTTTTCGGTTCCGAACTTCGTTACACTTCACTACCAAGCTAGTTTAAGTTTAGTTAGGCTCTGATACCACTGTAAGTCCATATTGCGACCCCCGGTGCTTACGGGGAGGCGGAAACGGTATAAAAAACGAATTTTTATCGCAAGAGGCAACATGGACTAAACTAGGTCGGGATCGTTGTCTAAACTAAAACTAGTATACTTGCTAAAGAGAGTTAGCTACTATGGAAGATGGTTATACCTAAACTTGAACTCCTTCTTCTTCAAGCCTTGTAGAGGTTGATGGTTCTCTTTTCGTCGCCTTCTTCCGTCGAAGATGGATCCACCTCGAAGGTTCGACCTTTGGGCTCTTCCTCGATCTTTGAGTGAACTAGGGTTTCCGGCTTGCTAAACCTTCATCCTAGAATGAGTAGAGAGTGATTAGGGTTTGCTTTTCCTTTTAAAGAGAAGGATTCTCAACACATGAGAAGGTTTCTCTTTGCTAGAGGAAGAAGAAGATGAAATGAGGAGAGAGAGAGGTTATGATAGAATGAGCTCAATTATTTCTTTCTTGCAACCATATTGCAAAAGAAAAGAATTATCTAAATGATAATAATTGAAATAAGAATAGTTGATGGTAATTTTGGAATGACCACTATCATGCTTCTTTAAATGAAGTGTAAGCATGAATCAAGGAAGACTTTCAAGGCATGATGGTGGTCAATGGTCAACAAGTCAACCAAGGTCAACAAGTCAACAAAAAATCAACCATAACATAATTCTCATTTAATTACTATTATTAATAGATAATATATAAATCCATTAGGGTTTGGAAAATGATAACTGTCAACTGTGCATACGCACCCGATCCGAAACCCTAATGAAAAACCTCATTCTCCGCCTCAAGCAACTGTGCATACACACCTGCATTCTCGTTCCGAGGAACAAGAATACCAAGATATAAAAGCAACCCCAAAACATATATACCAGTATCAGGCTCAAACCAGAGCCTGCCAGTATAATCCGTCCGGACTCCAAACGTGCACAAGTGCGCGGATGAGAACGAACCCTGTCGCAAAACCATGCGACCTCTACTCTGTTTTGCCCAGAGGCGAATACCCTCTGTGTGGGACTCTAAAGACTCGACACTACGCTGGCAGTGGGTTTAACCACAGACCGCAAGCGGCACTAGCTGTGCATAACGGTCCCCAGGTAGATGCCGACAAGAAGGCTGACGAGGTGAAACCCCATCTGAACTCCTACTGAGTCTGAATGTGACATTCTCCGTACAGTCCGGTCTGTTCGTCTGATACATCGCATGGCGGGCCTAGGGGGCGGTAAAACGTCAGTCCCCCAATAGCGGTACAAGTCGTGTCGGAGTGAAGCCTAAAACACCCTGAGATAACACTGGAAACCTACCAGTATATCTCGCTTGCCCTGGCCAGGGACTACTCGTGTAATGGCTCTCCTAGACACAGCGCGATGTCAACCCCCAATACCGGGAGAGACGAATCCTGTCTAACCGTCACTGCCTCCAAGTGCTTCGGGACTGCACCCAACCACCACCTGTTTGCACGACTCCTTTGAGCCGTGGTAGGGTAGTGATCAAAGTGCAGTGGGAACACACTCGAGGCTAAGTGTCAGTGTCAAGTCAGCGGACTAAGCTGTACTCATGTCACCTGGGAACTGATAACTGACGATAGGTATAATACCAACCTGTCAGTTCCCGACGAGTCCTGTCCAGTGTACTCGTAATCCAACGTGCACCCGTATACTATCTCCAGTACGACGTACTGATGGCTGTGGGACAGACCATCTCCCACACTGGGATGAGAAGCGCATACGCTAGTCTACTCCGGAGTATCGATGCCCTGTCTCGATAGTCCTACGACTAGGGACCTGTATAAGGATGTGCCTATAGATTACCCAGCCCCCACTAGTGTGACTGCCATCACAACGCTGGTAATCAAGCAAAGATCCTAAGGGCTCCACTAATGCGTATAAGTGATATACTGAAATAAACACAAGTACACATTGAAGTAGAAACAAACCAAGTAGCATACTACTATATTGAGAAAGATTGTTTATACAAGGTGAATATCCCAAGCTTCCATCAAGTAATATACAAACTAGTATGATACAGTAATGGCCTCTAGGGCATATACACTAACAGTTTCCGCATTTGGCCATCGGATTGACGACCGGTGCGCCGCCGTGCACTTACAGTCCATATTCTCGTGCTCCCCTTCCTTTGAGAATGTTATCACGTGGCAGGTACGAGTTCGTTTCCAAGCTCGATGTTGATCTGGACTTACCCTCGCAATATAGGTTGCTTTTGGCTCATGCTTTCATGGTGGGGTTACCCTCCAACTATCGGATAGAGCAAACCTGCCTTGCTGATACTGGTCTTCGACCCAGTCTTTGAAGGTGAAGCATTCTTCAAGAGGATGTCTTACTGCTCGGCATAGTCACAAATTCGTGATTCGGCAATAATTCGGCGAGGTCGAAAATTCGGATTCGGAGAACTATTCGGAAAAAATCGGCAGGTATTCGGGAAAGATTCGGTAAGTGTTCAGGAAATGTTCGGGAAGGATTTCGAGCAAAAAATTAATATAAAATTAATATATGAAACGCTAGATTTTGATTTTGTGAATTATTTGTTGTTTTTTGAATAATTCGCTTTTTTTTAATAATTCGTGAATAATTCGGCAATAATTCAGCGCGTTCAGTGATGACGAATAATTCGCAGATTTAATCGGCAGTCACATAATTCGCGAATTATTCACAAATTCACGAATTATGTGACTATGCTGCTCGGTGGTAGAAGCAATAAGCCGGGTGATGGACCTTGTTTATTTGTTCGGGGTGCCGAGACTCCGGGAGCGTCATCATTTGATGTTTAATGACAAGGTCAAATATTTTCCTGGTCTTGTCTCAGGGGAAAGAATATTCCCGACCCATCTTCTTTATTAGAGATGGATTCCAGCTGACTTTTTCTCGATCGCATGGCTTCTTGAATCCGCTTCGCTGTTTTCGAATTTCATTCTCGTTCTTCCCCTTGTGGTTGCCTTTGCGTCGGGCTTTTTTCTTGCCACGAGAGCGCACAACGGGCTGAGGGTGAAGGGCATCATAGTCTTCTCTTTCCGCAGATTGCTGAGTGAGATGCTGTGTCCTGGCTTTCTCGTAAATGGCCATTTCACGGCTGTGGTCATCCCGAACCTTCTGACCAGCTTCTCTCATTAGCTTATCAATTTGTTCTTCGAATGATGGACTTGGAATTCTTACGGCGGGATCTTGCTCTGGTTCAATATCAGCGCTATCTGGAAAAGCATTCCCTTCTCCACCAGAGTTATTTATGACACGGCAGCCATGGAATCGCTCCTGTTTCTTAGACCAAACGTATCCAAGCCCAGTCGTCTCCATCCTCCCGTTGGGCATCTTTCGCTGAGTCCCTGGAACGTCCCAAATCTTGGTGTAGAACTGGGCTTGTCGAGCGGTTTGTTTTAAGGGTACTCCTTGGCATCTTAATAGCCTTTTCAGTCCCTCTGCGTAATATCTAGGCAGACGGATTGGTTGAAGCCTCTCAAGCGCAAGTTCGGCACCATGCCAGATTTCTTTTTCCACTTTAGTCTATGTAGATTGGTAGGAGAAGATCGCTTTTTCACCTCGTCGCCAAGGAGGGACGTAGAAGGTCTGCAGCTCTTGCACGCCGTATGTATCGAGCGCATCAAATTCCCTGTAATGACGATGCGGAACCATGGTAATTTGTAAACTCTGATAAGCTCCCGTGAATGTTTGTATTGACGGACGGACGGAGAACACTGCATTTGCCTCGTCCTCAGAGTCACTGCCGAGGACCAAAATAGGGGTAGATGGTCCGGGCCTGTTGCCTTGGAATTGCCCCGAATAGACTATCTCTTCATTTTCTTCGATATCGCACCCAAAGATCAGGATAGTGGCGACGGATTTTTGTTGGTTCTCCGGTTTACGACATCTTTCTGTGTCTTCGAAGTCTGGTAAGAAGTACTTAGCGTCTTCATATTTGCGGACTTCATTTACAGAGAATGGGTTTAGATCCCCTGTAACTATGTACTCGAGGCCATCTTTGAAGTACTTCATACACTGATGTTGTGTAGAAGGGATGATGTTGTACTCATGTAACCAAGGTCGGCCGAGCAGAGCGTTGTAGCAAGTCATGGCATCGATGACATGAAATTTGATGTCGGTGACGAGCATCCTAAAGCATAATGTCAATATCATGGACCCAAGCGTTCGTGATGACTGCGAGTCGAAGCCGGAGATAGTAATTTTGTCCCGGACCAGGTGCTGAACGTTCATGCAAATCTCCTTCAGCACCTTCACATTGAGAAGGTTGACGGAAGACCCATTGTCAACCAGGATCTTCCCTATCTTAATGTCGTGGTAGTACCCGGTGATATATAAAGGACGGTTGTGCTCGCATGTTCCAAGGAGGAGATCTTCATCGCCGAATGTGATGTCGGCTGTATGAACCTCTGCCAACTCGTCTTTCATCTTTTCTTCCGCAAAGAAATCTTGGAACTGATCAGGCTCTTGAAGTGCCTTGATCAGAGAATCTCATGCCTCTTTGGACAAGAGGAGAGAATCCAGTATGATCAGTTGTGAGGGTATCTTCCTCATGTGTGCCAGGACATTGTAATCCATCTTGTTTTTCTTAGGCAGGTCCTTAGCTGCAAGCTCTTTGACGACTCTATCATCGAGGGCGATTTCCTCCGGGACTTTTTCCTTCCCCTTGTTTCTTTTTCTTGAACCTTTGTTTGTAGGCTCGAGGTTCTTTTCAGGCAACGTACGGTTACGCAGCTGAATGTTCTCACAGTTCTTCTCCTCCTCTTCTTTTCTAGAGGTGGATTCTTTGAAGAGAAGGCCGAGGGTTATTTATTCCTCAGAATCTCTCCCGAATGTAAGAAATTGAGATTTTCCTTTTGTCGAACTGGTATCAACCATATGACAGTTTCCAGCCGTTACTTTACGCTCGTCTCTCGCCCTCCTTTGTTGTCGATGGGTTTTGCGCTTCATCCGCTTGAAGTGTTGCCGGTGAGCAACGTATTCTTGCCACCACTTCTTGAAGGTATTGCACTCTCCGGTAGGGTGCGTGACCCTCCGATGGTATAAGCAATAGTTTGGATGTACAACCGCTTCGTCGAGACACGTACTCCCGGGAGTGTTTTCCATGAGAGGGGGAAGTTTCATTCCCATCAACAAGGCTTTAGCGAACCGCTTCTCCGCTTTGATCCTGCCCTTGTTTGTAGCAGGTGTGCTTTGGCTTGGGTGGAGTATTTTATGAATCATCCTTACCGCAGCTTCTTCATCCTAACATCGACGCTTGGCCTTTTCGTATATGGTCGTTTCACGTTCTCGGACAGCTTTGCTCTTTTGAAGGGTTTCGTTTAGCAACCTGTCAATTGGGTCTTCTGGCAGTTCTGGAGATTTTAGTGCCAATCCTGCCCCCAATTCCTCTGCATTACTTTCCGACGCCGAGGGAGTTTCTTCGTCTTTTAACGACGAGTGAGAGATAATGTGGTAACTCGCTACATAATCCTCGAGTTCTTCTGACGAGCCGTTTCCCTCATCAATTTCACTATCTCCGTTCTCAAGTATGTGGTTGAGAAACTCTTCAAGTGTGACTGGGGTCCGCACCTTTTGGTTGTATTCCTCCAGTGTGTTGATGTATTTTTACAGGTCCGTACGATTGTTATCGAGCTGCACGGGTTTCTTGGTCTTCTTCTTTTTCTTCGAAGACTTCGAAGGCTTGGCCTAAAGGTCTTGCCCCTCGTTAGTCATTTTCGGTGTTGGGCGTGGTTTAAGCATTCCCTCAATGATCTAGGGCACCAGCGGGCTTTTCCATCTGATCGTCGGACATGCTTGAAGGTCCTTCAGCATTCTTTTAGTTTTAGCTGAAAGGACAACTTCCCACGGAGCTTCTTCTACAAACGAGCATGATGCCCCCGGCGTGTCCACCTTTTTAGGAGCGTGCTTCTGTGATGGGTTCACCCTCCAGTTTTCGGACAGCGCAAACTTCCCTTATTGGTATTGGTCTTTGACTCAATTTTTGAAGACGTAGCAATCCTCAATTGGGTGGCCCACTACTCTGTAGTAGGAGCAGTAGTTGGGACTGTTGGCGTCACCAGGCTGCAGCGGACGTCTCGGATCCGGCAGAGTGATGAGTTTGTTACGCATCGCCAGTTCAAACAGTCTTCTCATTTTGTCACGTGAAATGAGTAAGGGCGCCCTGGTTTCACATCGAGGGATTGGCGCGGGCGCACGTTGGTTTGGCGAACAAGCGGTTTCAAGTTGCTCGGCTGTTGTTGAGTGTTGGCAACGAAGGCTGCTTTCCCTTTCTCCTTTTCATTACGAGGATCCATTTTTGAAGAGGAGGACCTATCGCCCATCTGGTCCATTTAGGCCAGCTTTTCGATCAAGGCCTGGAAGGTGGTCGGCTTGAAGAACATCATAAACTAGGATACAGTCACTTAAGGATCGAGAGTCCCTATGAACATGCCCACGGCCGGAGCTTCCTCTATGCGTTGTTCGCATTTTTACCATAGGTTCCGACACCGAATTGCGTATTTAACCCAGGTCTCTCCTGGCATCACCCTGGAGTTGATTAACGCCGTGATCGGGGTGCGTTCGTTTGCCCTCACGAACCGTTGTGTGAATAGAAACTCCATTTCCGTGAAAGATTTGACAGAGTCACTTGGGAGCTCCGAGTACCATTCAAACGCAGTCTCTAACAAGCTGCCAACGAACTGGTGAAGCAGCAATTTGTCGTCGCCTCCAGTATTGCCGCATAATGCTCTGAACTGGGCGACGTGCTGATGTGGGTTGCTTGTCCCCTTGTATACGTGGAACTTAAGGATTGTTCAGTTGATAAAACTGCATATTTAATACGACATTTTTCCTACTATTTCTTTATAATAAAAGGTGTTTATTATAATATATGATACATATGAGGGTTTATCTGTAAAAATACTATTTTCATGTGTTTATATATTATAATTAACATTTGGTAGGAAAATGTAAGCATATAATATCCATGTAACATTTGGCCCATTTAAATATGCTTACCTTATTAAATACCTTTGACCAATTCTTAATGGTTAAGTTAATATCTCAATAAAACAAACTCTACTAATATCATTTGTTGAGATATTGTGCAGAATTTGCAGAGCTGAAATCAAGAAAATCAAAGTTGGTAAAACAAACCTGCCTAATTAAGAAAGTAAATCAAAGAGATCAAGGCTGGCAGTGACTAAGAGAAGATTTTCAGTTTCCAGAGATGTTAAAAGATCACCACGTGTCAGATAGACAAAGCCCCAGAGAAACAACCCAATGAACTTACTATAAGGCCGCGGATCCACGGCCAAACCCACCTATTAGCCACGGATCCGCCGTGGATTTGAGGAGATAGGAGTTGGGATTTTGCTGTTAGTATCTTAACCTCAGGCCTCCAAATTAGGAAGCTAGGGTTCTGGCTCTGGGACTATAAATAAGGACCGAGAGCCTTTTGGAAAAATCATCAAACCTACGCAATCACGAAGTCCACGACGGCTCAAGAATTCTGGTTGATCATCAACGGTTCATCTACCTCCTTAGAAGAGATCGAGAAGCAAACTAGCATTTTGTAATCATTTTCTAAGGGAACAAAGTGTAATTGATTCTGTTGATTAATAAAGGTAGTTTTTCGTATTCTATTTCTTTGTAGTATGATTTCCCTCTCTATCTTTTCTTATCCCAACATGCACGAGTAATTCTTTGCTTGTTAGGGTTTATAAGATTAGGGTAGATTAATAGATGATAAAGATCTTTAAACTCTTTTTACATCCTATAAAGTTTATAAACTTTATCAAAAGAATAGTTAACATCCTAATTGGACGCGCTATCAATTCATTGATAATCACGACCACAAATAGAGATTAGATTAACAATTGTTTTGGTAAAGGCTAGAAATGAACGGAGTTCCATGTCGAGATAGGGGTTAAGAGTGGGAACCCATTTTCCCTCCAGAAACCCTAATCTACATGCATCACTGTCGTTCTAGTTTTAAATCTATTAAAGGATAAAAAGAGTAATCTTTAATTAATCATCCATAACTACTAAATCCCAATGAACCCTACAAGACCCCTTCTACTATAAAACTTACATCCGTAGTTAATCTAGATCTATATTCTGCATCTGTGGTTAACGTAGATCTAGATCCTACAACCATTCTTCACCATTCTTTATTCTCCCTCCTCTCCTAATCAACACGCCTAAAGTAAGATTAAAAGATTCAACGTTTCCCAGAGGACGACTCGTACTCATCTCGGTCAAGCTACGCGCGACACCGTTATTGATTGCGGTTATCAACTACTACACATAAAACAGATCAATCAAATGACGTCGTTGCCGGGGATACGTGCGTAATGTTTTATTCTTACTATTTGTGTTGAATTCTTATTCGATCAATATCATAAATAAAAAAAACTGCAAATTGTATATTTAACGATTATTGTGTGATTTTTGCGAGGGAATCTGGAGTCACTTTAGCGAGGAGATAAAGATTCAGAGACATTCATCAAGATCCAGAGGAGCAAGGGAGGCCACATAGAAAAAATATTCATCAGATCTTCCTAATCGGCAGCGGAACCTCGGCGCAAAGAGCCTATTGGCGTCGGAACCGCGGCTCATTAAAGGGAGTTAGGGTTTCCAAATTCTCTGGTATCTTCTCTATATCTTTCTCTCTCCTCTGAAATCCAATAAAATATCTTTTCTGCAGGATTCTTTGCAAAATATCGCCGCTCAAAAATCTTTTGCAAAGTTTTGTAATTGGTTTGTTTATTCATATTTTAATACGGGCTTTAAGGGGCAAGACCAAAATTCAGATTAGGTGGGGATTTTATCACCCTTCCTAAGCCCCACTAATCACAAACCGAGCATCTGCATCAACCCTACACTTAATTTAAAAAATATCTAGACAAAACTCTAAGGACTGCCGCGCTCAATAAGGACAAAGGAAGGTCGTGGGTAATCTATCGCTTATCTGCATTACTTTTGTGGTGTCTAGGCAAGTGTGTCGAAGGCAAGTGGTTATTTAATTAGGCCCGCTATTTTCGGTGATTCGTATAGAGGATACCTCCCACTTACCTGAAACATACCTGGCCACAAGAGTAGTAAAAAGGTGTTAAAGGATTGATCCTGCGGTTTGTCCTTTGGAAGTCTAGGAGCGATCTAGAGACTTGACCTAGGTAACCTTAGTTCTAGGGTTGTTTGTGCATTTTTGTGTGATTTGTCTCAAGTCCGTTACTTTTCAAAACAAACCAATTTTAAAAACATACACGCTGCCACTTGCGCTAAACCGGTTTAGGGCAAGCTCGGCTGGACACGGGATTTTAGTGCCCGTCTTGTCCGCGTTTCTTTTATCGACCCCAAAGTCGGTAATTCTTCATCTTCTTTCCCACCACCTACATCATCGACCGAGATGGACGGATCTCCATCAAATTTTCATAACACCACTCTGCCACCGCCCGTAGGTGCACAGAATCCTCCGCGCATTTCTCTCCAAGAGAGATGCTACCCTACACGTGGTTCCCTTCCTACCTGTCTTTCCATTCCACCAGTCAATGGGGACAATTTCGAAATTAAACCCCAATTCATCAAATTGTTGCCCAAATTTCACGGGCTTGAATCTGAAAACGCATACGTTTTTATCTCAAAATTCAAAAACGTATGTGCAATGATTGGCACGTCACAACTGTCTATGGATGCTCTGCGTTTACGTCTTCTCCCATTCACTTTGCGCGATTTAGCCGAGAAATGGCTTTATAACACACCCGCACATTCTATTTCAACATGGGATGAATTCGTTGCAGCATTCCTGAAGAAATTTTATCCAAATCATAAGACCAGCCGTGTTCGAAACGAAATCTTCAAATTTACACAACTTCCCAATGAACCATTTTGGAAATGCTTTGAACGGTTCAAGGATCTTCTTATCCAATGTCCTCATCACGGAATCCCTAGATGGGATCTATGTCGAATTATCTATGAGGGTATTGATTTCACGACAAAACAGATGTTGAAAGCATGTGTCAATGTCAATTCCTATCTAACGATGATGGTGAAGCTTGGAAATACCTGGAAGATCTTGCTCAAAACACTTTACAATGGGAAAGTGTTAGTCACTCATCGTCTAGAGAATGTATCAATCAGCTCGATGTTTCCGTCACAATAAAAGCCGAAATGGCCGCTATACAAAGGAAACTCGACGCTATAGAAAACAGAATCTCTTCAACCTACCTAAACCAATACACACTTCCCAAAAGCATGTGTGGATGCTATTCCTACCCATCACATTTGACAGAAGAATGTCCTTTGAATGTACCGTTTCAAGGTCACGCTAATGCTGCATTTTAGCAACAACCTAGAAACGATCCTTCTTCTTCCACATATAATCAAGGTAGGAGGAATCACCCTGATTTTGCTTGGAACCAACACCAAACTCAAAACACGGTTCTAAACCAGAATGACTTTCTAAGGGTCCCTCCAAAACAGCAACCACCACAACTGAGTCAGCTCCCCTGTCAACCACAAAATTTTCAAAACCCGGCCAACAACTTTGATTCTTCTTTTGCCGGTACTGCTACACCCTCTGCACTCGACATGTTCATTGCGCATTCCATGCGAACGAATGATATTTTAACTTCTTCTATCCAAACGTTAGTACAAAATTCTGCCTCCCATAGTGAGAGTATTAAATCGATAGAAACACAAATCGCACAACTGACTGCTGCAATGAGTGCTAGAGAGAAAGGGAAACTTCCATCTCAACCCTTACCTGATCCTGGACCCTCGCATTATAATCATGTGAGTGCTGTTACCACGTTGAGATCTGGAAGAGTGCTGGATAACCATGTGGGTGAACATATTGATAATGATGAATTGATCATCAACACCCCGACTTCCAATTCCACTTCCACTTCTACTTTTTACCCTACTTCGTCTAGTTTACCTTCTTCCGAGCCTATTCTCCGTTTTCCCCAAGGCTCAAACCCTCCACCCACTTCATCCTTTCCACCCCCAAAAACTTCTCCACAGATGTTGGACGCAACACTTATTGATAAAGCTCCATTTCCAGATAGGTTGAGGCCCAACAAACCTAACGCACAAATGGAGAAGATTGTGGATATGTTCAAGCAGGTTAACGTAAACATCCCTCTCCTAGATGCAATTCAACAAGTTCCGGCTTATGCGAGAATCCTTAAGAACTTGTGCACTAGGAAGAGGAAGACTCATATGCCGAAAAAAGTTTTCATGTCGAGTAATGTAAGCACAGCTTTTACACAAAATTTACCCAAGAAACGTAAGGATCCTGGCTGTCCTACAATCTCTATTTCTATTGGGGGTAAAAATATCAATCGTGCTTTACTCGATCTTGGCGCTAGTGTTAACCTGCTTCCATATTCTGTATATGAGCAATTGGGTATTGGAGAATTGAAACCATCGCAATGCACCTTACAGATGGCAGATCGATCTATCACCCGCCCAAGGGGTATGCTTGAAGATGTGTTAATAAAAGTCGGGGAGTTTATCTTCCCTGTGGACTTTATTGTTCTCGATACACAGCCTGTAGTGAATCCACGGAGCCAAATTCTGGTGATTCTCGATCGACCCTTTTTAGCCACTTCCAATGCTGTAATCAACTATCGTAATGACTCTATGACCCTATCCTTCGAGAAGATGTCAATAGAGCTTAACATTTACAAGTTGGGAAGTGTACCCTCCGAACCTTCTGCTCAAGCATGTCCTATTGAATTAATAGATGTCGACAGCAGTGAATTTGATCAACTTCACGATACTGATCTAGACTCTTTTCATATGTTGTTGTTTGACCCAACTATGTATTATACACATACGGACTCTTCCATCAAGTTGTCCGGGTCAACATCTAACGCTAATTATGAACCGTTTATGGAGTCTGAAGATCACCCCGCTCTTTCTGATGACATGATTCTTCGAGGTATCGATGAAAGCTTCGAGGAAATTTTCGCTGATGAACTCACATTTTTAAAAGACACGGGTGTTGAGATGAATCAACTCCAAGATAAAGAAATTGAACCTCCACCCCTTCTTCTGGACAATTACAAGAATACGAGTAATCCATTATCACTATCACTGTGTCGTCTCTCCAAATTGAGACGCAATCCTTTTCTTTTACACCGCTTATCTCTTCCCCACTTCTTTCTTTCTCCCTACAACATATTCTTCCACCAACCGGTGCGTTTCACTGATAAAATTTTCGAATGGTTGGTGTTGACTTTTGTACTTTGCAAAGCTTGGCATTGACCAGTAACTTTAACCCCCCTCTTGTGATTTTAAAAGCTTAATATTGTTTAACTTAAGTTTGGGGGGGGGTATAATTTGGCTCTTGAAAATAAAAATTTTACTCAAGATGGTGAACCAAAAATAAGTTCGGGGGAGATTTTCACATCCATATATTCTTGTCCCCATTAATTTTTCCTCCCAAGCTTACAAGTTTTTAAGATTTAACATATGACAACAGTGAGGACACTGTTGAAAACAAGTTTAGGGGAGTTTTGTGCTTATTTACGCATCAATTTGCATCATATTTTGCATAAGCACAACATTTTCAAAATAAAAAATTTTTAAAAAAAATTCTTTTATAATAAAAGATTAGATAGTGAAAAATTACATCTAAAAGATTGGAAAAATTTAAGAAAACCAAGAAAATTAGAAGTTTCTTAAACGAAACTAGTAATAAGTAGTTATGAGCCGTTGTCCCAAGGGTTAGTAAAATGAAAGAAATCACTAATCTGAGGATAAAAATAAGTCTGAAAAATAGTTTCTATTCTGAAAGCCAAACATTTGAATGTTGATACCCTACTATATGCGCTTACACACGTCTTGAAACTCGGGATAGTAGAGGATATCTTGAAATGCTCTTGTCTAAAGCCAAAGTATGAAGGAAATAATAAATGGAAAATAAAAGATAAAATGGAAAAAAAATGAACACTGGTTTTGTTATCACCAAGGCAGCAATAAAAAAAATATAGTAAGGGTGCTTCATCACCTAGTGCCTTAGACCAACTGGTTTGGGAGTCACTGCTAAGCCTTAAGTGTTGCAAGACGAGGAAAATACTAAATACACCTAATCAGCAAGCACATAAGTAATCGGTCGGTTAATACCTCAAGAAGTATTAACGGTCGCATGAAAAATGTGTGAGCAAATCCATCTAAATATTCATCGATTAAAAAGTACTGAGGTAGATGGACAAGAGTATGATAGCTTGAATTGAATTCTTCAAGTGTAGGGATGTTCTTTACACACATGTAGGGTTATATGATCGATGTTTGGAAGAAAAGTAGGAATGGATAATAAAGACGAAGATTTATTGATGGATGATGTGATTTCTAATATCTTTTCATGACTATTAAGATAAGGCTCATGACAACTGAAAAGCTAGTGTAGTTGGAAACTCTAAATTTTCAAGTTCTTTCTTTTATAGTTCTTATCTTTATATGTAACTTTCACCATCTCTCTTTTATTATAGGATTTTGTGGGTGTAATCCGCTAAAAACCCTCAGGAGACAACACTCCTCCTACAAGGGACACCTAGAGGTTTAACGGCTTGTTGCACGTACTCAGTGCAATCGTGTTGCCTATGAAAGTGTCCTTAGCTTTCTCCTTTCTTTTTCTCCTTCTCTTAAATAAACTAGTTTTCTCGGGACGATCAAAGATAAGTTTGGGGGTATTTGTTCAGTTGATAAAACTGCACATTTAATACGATATTTTTCCTACTATTTCTTTATAATAAAAAGTGTTTATTATAATATATGATACATGTGAGGGTTTATCTGTAAAAATACTATTTGCATGTGTTTATATATTATAATTAACATTTGGTAGGAAAATGTAAGCATATAATATCCATGTAACATTTTGCCCATTTAAATATGCTTACCTTATTAAATACCTTTGACCAATTCTTAATGGTTAAGTTAATATCTCAATAAAACAAACTCTACTAATATCATTTGTTGAGATATTATGCAGAATTTGCAGGGCTGAAATCAAGGAAATCAAAGTTAGTAAAACAAACCTGCCTAATTAAGAAAGTAAATCAAAAAGATCAAGGCTGGCAGTAACTAAGAGAAGATTTCCAGTTTCCAGAGATGTTAAAAGATCACCACGTGTCAGATAGGCAAAGCCCCAGAGAAACAACCCAACGATCTTACTATAAGGCCGCGGATCCGCGGCCAAACCCATCTATTGGCCGCGGATCCGCCATGGATTTGAGGAGATAGGAGTTGGGATTTTGCTGTTAGTATCTTAACCTCAGGCCTCCAAATTAGGAAGCTAGGGTTCTGGCTCTAGGACTATAAATAAGGACCGAGAGCCTCTTGGAAAAATCATCAAACCGACGCGATCACGAAGTCCGCGACGGCTCAAGAATCCTGGTTGATCATCAATGGTTCATCTACCTCCTTAGAAGAGATCGAGAAGCAAACTAGCATTTTGTAATCATTTTCTAAGGGAACAAAGTGTAATTGATTCTGTTGATTAATAAAGGTAGTTTTTCTTATTCTGTTTCTTTGTAGTATGATTTCCCTCTCTATCTTTTCTTATCCCAACATGCACGAGTAATTCTTTGCTTGTTAGGGTTCATAGGATTAGGGTAGATTAATAGATGATGAAGATCCTTAAACTCTTTTTACATCCTATAAAGTTTATAAACTTTATCAAAAGAATAGTTAACATCTTAATTGGGCGTGCTATCAATTCATTGATAATCACGACCACAATTAGAGATTAGATTAACAATTGTTTTGGTAAAGGCTAGAAATGAACGGAGTTCCATGTCGAGGTAGGGGTTAAGAGTGGGAACCCTTTTTCCCTCCAGAAACCCTAATCTACATACATCACTGTCGTTCTAGTTTTAAATCTATTAAAGGATAAAAAGAGCAATCTTTAATTAATCATCCATAACTACTAAATCCCAATGAACCCTACAAGCCCCCTTCTACTATAAAACTTACATCCGTAGTTAATCTAGATCTATATTCTGCATCCGTGTTTAACGTAGATCTAGATCCTACAGCCATTCTTCACCATTCTTTATTCTCCCTCCTCTCCTAATCAACACGCCTAAAGTAAGATTAAAAGATTCAACATTTCCCAGAGGACGACCCGTACTCATCTCGGTCTAGCTACGCGCGATACCGTTATTGATTACGGTTATCAACTACTACACATAAAACAGATCAATCAGGGATCGTATATCCCGGTGGGTACTTGATTTGATCGTACCAGCCTGGGTAAGGTCACCCAGTTCTAACGACTTGGCCAACCGCTTCGCTTGCCTTATGAGCTCGTATTTGCTGAGCTATGTAGTCATCGAGGGTAGCTTTGGAGATCGTTTCCTCTCTGGCTGCTGATAAAGCCGAAAGAGGATTTGATGTTTTCCCATTGTCGTCCTCGATGATTATCGGCGGGTCTTCAACAGGTGGTTCTGGTTGGATCATCATTCCAACCATGTCTTTGAACAGGAGCACCATCTGTTTTATATTAGCCGCTTGTTCTGCGGCCTCCTTATCCTTTCTTTCCAGCACCCTTCGCAAGAACTCTGTATCTGTCTCCAGCTCTTGGCGCTTCTCAGACGATGCTTCCGGGCTTTCTTTTTGCCCGGTGAGTGCTGGCATTTTCGTCAGCATCTCCTGGAGCTTTTGTTGCTGCTTCTGAGCTTTTGTCAATGATCGAGTTTGCAGCGGATGAGCCACGGAAGCATGGCTCTCCTCTTTTCCAGAAGCCATGTACACCGTGTGCATGATCATGCCTCCAGACTTGGGGCGTTTGGATCCAGCACCCTTGGGATTTGCCGGCGCTGGCGGGTGATTCTCCGGCCTTCTCTTTTTGTAAGAAGTTGAAGTTGAAGGAGCCATTGTAACAGGCGCCTTCGTGAAAGAAGTCCCTCGTTGCATGGTGGAGGGATGGTCCTCCTCTTGCTGAGCCTTTGTTTTCTTTAGTCGGCGAGAGTGGTCTTTGTTGATCATAGAATCATGGACCTTCCGCCAGACCCTGTGGACTTGGGAGGACAGCCGCTGAGGGGGCTGCTCCGGCTTCTCCTGCGTCATATTTTCAGCAGAAAGTGGAGATTTCTTTAGCACTGCGGTCGGAGAGTTCTTTCGCACCCTCCTAAGCAGATCAAAGTTGTTCCCAGTTGGAACGGCAGCGTCAACTTCCACCATTGGAGCTGGTGGAGTAAGTCCAGAGAGGGAGTTACCCCCAGCTTTTCTCACTCGGCGCCAGTGGAGACGTCGAGCATGCCTTGCAGATGGGATTGCCTCCGTTGTGGGAGTGGCTTCGTCATGCCCCCTGCTTTGGTGAAGGGCTAGTGCCGGGGCCAGCCTGTTGAAAACTGACATCCGTTGAGATGGGACGGTCGGTCTTTCGAAGGCCGACCTTTTAGTAGGGGAAGCAGTCTTGATGACTTCGCCAGAAACAGGAGTTGGAACGGCCAATCTCGCAAAGACCGATCCTTTAGCAGGAGAAGCCCCTTTGAAGATTTCATCCGCCGGAGCTGGAACGGCTATCCGTTTCGGGATAACCCCTTCAGGTATTGCGAGCCTCTTTGCGGGCCCACTTGAGCTCTGGCTCAGCCTGTTTATGACTGACGTGGCAAACTTGGACGACCCGTTGAGAGGGGTCGTGGTGGTTCCAAGTCGATCGAAGACCGACTTTTTTGGAGATTCCTGTGATGGCACTGGGGTGCCAAAGCTTGTTGGCGGGAGCATGGTCCCGAAAAACAATCCAGTGGTAGCCAGAGTCACCTGTTCCACTGGCATCGAAAAGATACAAGCCGCATTTGGCCCGTACGTCACTCCTCCAGCGGGGACGGAGTGGGAGTTGTTGTTGCAGGTACACCTGGAAGCCATTGATTCTTCTTTTCTCTGCACAGGAGAAAGACACCAAATCTTAGTACTTCGAATCCAGGGGCAACCATAGTAAACCGCGATTTGTTCGCGAACACGACACACGAAGTATGGAGTGGAAAGAGAAAATGGCCCCACCGGGCGTGCCAGAATCTGTTTACCGCCGAAAATAGAGACGAACCCGGGATGGATCGTCTTGCCTGAATTTAGTGGCATATGCTATTTGGATTTATCTGTCCACCTCTCCGAAGATGCCAAGTTGATTTATGGCACTATGTATCGGAGGTTTGGATAGATGCGGCCGTTGTAGCAGACTTCGTCAGATTCTCCCTCGTTTGCGAAGGGTTTTTGATTGTTGGGACTCTTTTCCCTGCAGGTGCAAGCCCCTACAGTTAATTACATTATCGCATCGCGATAACCACTTTCTCCTGCTCCAGAAGTTCACTTCGGGTTATGTGTGTTTGTTTTAGTTTTGGTTGTCCGTGGATTGTATACGGACACTAATTTATGTTGTCGCCTGTAGGGCGTGGATTAGTCCAAATCCATATATCTTAGATTTGGGTTTGGGTTGATTTAAAGATCGTTGATCCATTTTGAGATCAAGATCGACTTAAATGATTGTGAGCGGTTGGGGCTCGATAGGTTTTTTGTTAAGGATATGTTAGTCCAATTTGAGACTAGGATCTACTTAAAAAAGTCTTAGGATCATTTTTGCTTTAGATCCAACAAAAAAGCATTTGGGCTCCATTATTTTAGTTTAGGGACGTTACGGTCCATTATTAGTTTAAGAATGTTTCGGTCCGTAGATCACCATTTTTGAGGTGAGAGTTTAGTTTAAGGACGTTTCGGTCCGTAGTAGTTTGAGGACATTACGATCCGTAGAGTTTAGTTTAAATACGTTACGGTCCGTAGTAGTTTGAGGACGTTACGGTCCGTAGGGTTTAGTTTAAGGACGTTACGGTCCGTAGTAGTTTGAGGATGTTACGGTCCGTAGGGTTTAGTTTAAGGACGTTACGGTCCCTAGATCATCTTGCGCGCACGTGTATTTATTACGTGTCGGGATGAGCAACGATGATATGGGAGACACCCAGCTTGGGGTGTGGTTTGATCTGGGGTGTGCGCGTCAGTTTAGGAAGTGCACCGAAGATCAGTTGGTTGTCGAGACCCGCCACCTCTCTGAAGACGTTGAAAAATTACAACGATATGTATCAGAGGTGTGGAGAGATGTACCCTTGAAGCAATTTCCCTATCCGAGGGAAAATGAAGTTGGTGGTCAACCCCGAAATCATCAGTCGTATTTTGAGACTAAGATTTCCTTGGGAGAATGTGGGATGAATATCATTTTGGATATCATCAGTTGAGTGGTCATCAGTCATGTTTGAGAATGAGATTAGTTTGGGAAAACCTGAGCACAAAGGCTCAGTTGACTTGGAGATCAAAGAGGTTTTGACCTCAGGAAGACTTAGCCAACTTGAGGCTGAAGTCAGATTTCCCAAAAATGCTAAACACTGGTATATGTTCAGCACTCACGTGTTCCCACGTGAGGCTCCGAATCAGTGTTAAACACTGCACTTTAGAAGCGCTCACATGTGAACACGTGAGGCTCCCCAAGTGGGATTCGTTTTCTGGGTTTTATTCCCCCTTCCGCTTTTTTTTTACAAAGAAGTGTTAAACACTTGACTTTTGGAAGCGCTTACGTATGGGCACGTGAGGCGCTCCAAAGTGAGAATTGTTCTCTAGGTTCTATTCCCCCTTCCATTTTTTATATAGAAGTGTTAAACACTTGACTCACGTGCGAGCACGCGAGGCGATTTTGATCTCATGCTAGGGTTTTGGAGGATTTCATGCCTTTTATTTTTTTTTTGTGAGAATTAAATTCTTATTATAGGGTTAAACCTTGATGTTCAGAGGAATTAAATTCCCATTAAATTCTTTAAACTCGGTTCTTTCCCTTAGGTTTTGAATCTACATGACAGAATCTCCCCGATGAGAATTAAATTCTCAACTTATGGGGAGATTTGCTTCTACAGATCTCGACCCAGAAGAAGAACTAAGTTCTTATGCGGAGGGTTAAACCCTTGGAAAGGTCAAGATAGAACAATCTCTGTGTATTTCTCTCTTTTTCTTTACCTAGAATGTTCTGATGAAGCAAATCTTTTCCGAGACTTAAATTCTCTTCTTCCTCTTTTTTGTATGCTCTCCTCTATATGTTTCTCTCTCTGTTCTCTTCTCTTTTTTCTCTTTTTTGTTTGCTCCTATTTATAGGAGAAGAAAAAGAATCAATTTGTTAACCAAATCCCTCATTGAGAGATCATGATTGATTTCATAATCAATCCAATTGTTCTAGTGAATTTTATTCACCGTTGGATTTTTAATCCAAAGTCTCTCTGTTTAATAGAGAATATTTCTTTTTTTTTTTAACCAGATTAGGAAATATTTTCCTAAGATAGAATTTTATTCTATCAGACGATCACCGTTAGATGTTTGATCCAAAGGTCCTTCGTCTAAAAAAAAATCTTTCTAGTTTAAGGAAGATCAGGGAAATATTTCCCACATATATAGAATTTAATTCTATCGTATAGTTTAAAAAGATTTAAGGAGATGTCTTCCCAATAGAGTTTGATCCTTTTATTTAGAATTTAATTCTATCCGCTTGGAAAGTGTTTAGGAACACTCACGTGTAGCACATGACCCTAATAGAATTAACCTTGTTCGCTTATATGCAATAGCATAATAGGGTATCACGTGTTAACACGTGAGCCTCTCTCTTTTTTCTTCTTCTTCTTCGTTTTGCTATCTGTTTGAATGTAGCGCCTATATGCTTTGCATATAGGTGCTCACGTGCTTACACGTGAGGCTCAATTTTGGCCTATCAACTGCTTAAATGCAGCGGCTATATGCTTTGCATATAGCCGCTCATGTGTGGGCACGTGAGACCTGCACAGTAGGGATTTTTTTCCTTTTTCTTTCTATATATATATATATATATTATTTATAAGGGAACAATGCCGACCTTCCTACACTTGGACATTGTTTGATTCATGCTAGATGAACGATCGTCATCTCGACTCCGGGGATAGGGAGGGTACCGACCTTCCTACACTTGGCTATTATTCAACTTACACTTGATGCGCAATCGTCGCCTAGAAAAGCCGGGCACCGACCTACGACCTAGCAATCGCGAGATGAAAAGACTGACGAGCTAAATATACTTGCAGAAACGAAAATTTAAATAAGAAAAAGTCTACGAGCTAAAGTACTTGCACAGTGAACAGGCATTCGAAAAGAGGAAAATAGTTCGGTTTTATTTATAATAAAAAATAAACACAATGTATTATAGTCTCCTCAGCCTTGCGAAAGTGCCCGGAGGCTTACAAAATTTTGATTAAGAAAAACAAAAAATGCTCAAGGAAGGAAAGCTCAGGCCGCCTGCTCCGTCGGGATCTCACCCTGCTCGGCGCCGCCATCAACGACCGGAGCTTCAGCCTCTGGGTTGGCGCTTCCACCGACGGCTTCGTCACCAACGGCCACCTCGGCGCCTCCCCCCTGCGGCGCTTCCTCAGAGAAAGGGTACTTGGCGTGGAGCTCACCGTCGGCGAACTCCAACATTGACGTCTTGACGGCTTCGAGGGCATCGTGCCAAACGATGGCCGCAAATTCAATGAGATCGGCTTAAAATAGGTCGGATGCCATATATCCCTCCACGGCTTTCACCGCCCGGCTCTCGGCGAGCTTCACCGCGTCTATCGCCACCCGAACATCCTTCCTGAGGGCGTCCCTCGACTTCTTCATCGCGTTGTAGAGGTTGTTAGCCTCCTCCAACTTGTCTTGAATAGCCCGGTTGGACTCGCTCGGATGTCGGTGGGACTCCTTCAGCTTGGAGTTTGTCAGCATCTCGGCGACCAACCGGGATTTGAGGATAGCCGCCTTCTCCTCCACCTGCTGCAGTTGAAAGCGAAGATCCTCCTCTTGCGAGGAAGATTCTCCTGCCTTCTTCATGGCCGGGGCAATCTCTTCGGACTCCATAGCGATGAGGAGGGCGTAGTGATGAAGGACCTAAGGAAAGCAGCAAATGGGTTAGAAAAGTTCAAACCGATAAAAAATACTTAAGGAATTTTTAAGGAAAGTTGGATATCGACCTGAACCGTCTCCTGAGCTATGGCGGCCACCTGGGCCTGTTAGTGTATATGCCCTAGAGGCCATTATTGTATCATACTAGATTGTATATTACTTGATGGAAGCTTGGGATATTCACAGTAATATAAACAATCTTGCTCAAAATGGTAGTATGCTACTTGGTTTGTTTCTACTTCAATATGTGCATGTGTTTCTTTTAGCATATCGCTTATACATATTAGTAGAGCCCTTAGGATCATTGCTTGATTACCAGTGTTGTGATGGCAGTCACACTAGTGGGGGCTGGGTAATCTACAAGCACATCCTTATACACGTCCCTAGTCATAGGATTATCGAGACGGGGTATCGATACTCCGGAGTAGACTAGCGTATACGCTTCTCATCCCAGCACGGGAGGTGGTCTGTCCCACAGCCATCAATACGTCGTACTGGAGATAGTATGCGGGTGCTCGTTAGGTTACGAGTACACTGGACAGGACTCGTCGGGAACTGATGGATGGTATTATACCTATCGTCAGTTATCAGTTCCCAGGTGATATGAGTACAGCTTAGTCCGCTGACTTGATACTGTCACTTCACCTCGAGTGTGTTCCCACTCTACTTAGATTACTACCCTACCACGGCTCAAAGGAGTCGTGCAAACAGGTAGTAGTTGGGTGCAGTCCCAAAGCACTTGGAGGCAGTGACGGTTAGACAGGATTCGTCTCTCCCGGTATTGGGGGTTGACATCGCGCTGTGTCTAGGAGAGCCATTACACGAGTAGTCCCTGGCCAGGACAAGGGAGATATACTGGTAGGTTTCCAGTGTTATCTCAGGGTGTTATGGGCTACACTCTGACATGACTTGTACCGCTATTAGGGGACTGACGTTCACCACCCCCTAGGCCCGCCATGCGATGTATCAGACGAACAGACCGGACTGTACGGAGATTGTCACATACAGGCTCAGTAGGAGTTCGGATGGGTTTACCTCATCGGCCTTCTTATCGACATCTACCTGGGGACCGTTACGTACAGCTAGTGCCGCTTGCGGTCTGTGGTTAAACCCACTGCCAGCGTAGTGTCGAGTCTTTAGAGTCCCACACAGAGAGTTTCCCTGCACTGAGCGAAACGTGTAGAGGCCGTATGGTTTTACGGCAGGGCTGCGATCACTTACGTGCACTTGTGTGCGTATGCTGTTCGGGCAGGCAATACTAGTGGGCTTTGGTTTAAGCCGGATCCTGGTATTGCACGGATGGATTTGTTTTGTCTTCTGTGCATTCGCATTCTACGGAATGCGGATGCTGGTGTGTGTATGCACAGTTTTGAGGAGTGAAGAAGGAGGAGTGGACTCATTAGGGTTTTGACAATTGGTTCGAACCATTATGAGCCGGAGACATTATTTACTAATCTTTTTAGTGATAATTTTGTGATGGCTAATTGCATTGACCATTTGACCACCATGACCTCTCTTGACTTTGTTGACCCGTTGACCGGAGTTGACCATTGACCTTCATGAGAGGTCTACACTCTTCTTTGGATTTTCTTTTTCTTTTTGATTATGAAAATGGTCAATTCAATGTAGCATCAACTTTATCATGATAGGATTTGTAATGATGTTGTTTTACTATTATTGCAACCATGGTGCCTTTTTTCTTTGGTGATGATATTCATTTTCTAATTCTCATTCTCTCTCTTAGAAAAGAAAAAGAGATAGAGCTCCATGGTTGCAAAACTCTCCTTCATCTTCCTCCTCTTGAAATCATCCTTTGATCTCATGTGTTGAGAGAAAAAGGATCCCACTTGACAAAACCATCCCTCTACTACTTCTACACAACCTAGGACATCAAGACTAGCGATCTTGTTGCCCTAGTTGCCTCGGCTTGAGGTGGAGCTCGGTATACATCTCTCGGGTGGATCGTCTTCGACTCAAGAAGGTCGCGAAGGTGACCAAGATCCGGATCGACCCTCGGAGCGTGAACGGACGAGTAGGACAGCGGAATGAAGACCCGAAGGACCGGTGTCGTAAGGTATAATTTCTACGTCATAGTAGTTAACGCCTCTAGTAGTTTGCTAGTTTCTAGTTTAACAAAGATCCGGCTTTTAGTCCATGTTGCCTTTGCGCCAAAAATTTGTTTTCGCCGTTTCCGCCTCCCCGTAAGAACCGGGGTGAGCAACGTGGACTTACAGTGGTATCAGAGCCTAGCTAAACATAAACTAGCAAGTTAGCAAAGTATTTAGAATATCGATCGGAAAAAAGTCGCAAAACACGTTCGGAAAAAACCAACTTTCTGTCGATTTTTTATACTGTTCAAAAAATTATTTGACATACATGAAAAACTGGCTCAGGGTTTTATAAAAACACAGCAGAAAAACAATCCAGTGGCTCGGTCAAAGCACCGCGTATCCACGGCAAGAACATGCTTCCTGCAGCGGATCCGCGGCCGAGTTGACTCGGCCGTGGACCGGGTTTTCTGCAGTGTTTTTATTTTTCTGTTTTGGGATTTTTAATACATGCTGTTTCTACCCAGATTTTCCAGAGAACAAATTGATTTTTGGGGTGGTTACAGATCCGTATTTTGATCGATATTCTGTAGACTTTGGCTAATGGATATTATCTGTAATGTGATATATGTATTGAACGTCTGCTAATCGCTATAGGTCGATTAGTGGGGGTTATACATATCTGTGATCTGTAATGTTGATGGTTTATGTATATGAACTCGTTGGATTGTCGCGGATGAATAGCCGGGGTGGATGTGAGATGAGAGTTTCTTTTTCTTTCATTCATTGTAAAATTTGTAAATTGATGTAATATTATTTGTATGGCCGCACAACCGGGTCGGGGTTGTAGCCATCATTGTATAATTTCTTTTTACTGTTTTTGCTAAGGTGGGGTGCACAAACTACCAGGTATCTCGAAGTGGCGAGTGGCCTACTCACGGGTTGAGGGAGGTTGCTTCGCTTTGGGTACTTGGCGGGTAGTTTGCCGCACCCGTAGGGGTTTAGGGTGGGGTTTGGCTATTCATCGCAACCGTGTAATCCGCTTTTCGTTGCAGGCTCGAACGAATCACGAATTCCTAGTATATCCAAAGTGTTCATCTGTGATCTGGAATGGCTATCATTGCTATATATCTATATATGATATTTATTTAGGTGTTGCTTATGTTTTGCATCCGCGCTAGTCCAACCCCCGCTCTGTCGTTAGTTAAGTTACCTTACGGGTGATGACGGGACCCCGTGGCGAATGCGGATGGCATAAGCGTACGCCATATTTTGGTTGTTTTCTGCAATGGTAGGATTAATTGATGGGACGCATTAAAATTAATGCAAGAAAATAAACCAAGTAAAAGTCGTTGGAACACTTTCAAAACCACTCGGTTCTTTTCAAAAACTAACTTTTAAATGCGGAGCTTGAACCACTCCTTTTTAAAAGCTATCTCGTTCCATCGATTATATCAAGTTCATTACGTTCACGGTTTCGCCAAAACCATTCGTATCCCTCCGTCATTTCAGTTAAATATTTAGTAGTATTCAAGCTATATATTTTGACCTACGCCAAGGCATAGTGATTGGTAGCTGCTGAATATTTATCTGTAGCATAGATAGATGCGTTGGTTTGGGACAGTCGTACTACTATTTTGGCCTTCGTCAAGGGTATGTACGGGTGGGTTCAAATTAACCTGGACAATGACGGGTAGAACTTGACATGTGACTTATGATATGTTGGCCTTCGTCAAGGTCATAAGAGCATGGGGCAAAAATCCACATCGGGAGTTTCAAAAGAACTGAAACTTGCTAGCGCTACATACCATTTGGAGTGTGATGATTCTGGTAGGATTCCTTCAGTTTTGTCACACGATGATATTTGGATCCCGATCCTACTGTGAGTATATACTACTCCTCGGGAACTTTCTCACGTAACGATCAATGCTATAAACCAAGTAGGTGTCTAGAAAGGTGTTAACGGGGCTGCGCCCACAGGGAAAAGAGGTTACTTAATTAAGGAACTTCGCGAAAGCGTTGGAAAACCTCCCTCGAAGTACCGACACTGGCCTGGCTAAACGGTTAAGCAAGTATTGTATGGTGAGATTGATCCTAACTAATTCTTCCTTTATGGTTTGAGGAGGGATTCGAGAGACAGTGGGAGCCATCCTGTTTAGATAAATTAAAACCCAATCTAAACTTACAAGAGTATCATGCTGAGTGTTTTCTTCTCTCTCTCTTAATTGCAGCGACCCAGTGACCACACCTAGGTTACATCTAGATAATAAAATGACTGAATCTGACTGTTATGACTGGCAAAGGTCTGTCCAGATGTCAATTGCCCATGACAAGATAGGACACCTCTTGACTGATCCAACCCCTGCCGTCTCAGGTCCAGTTTCCCCTGTCACGGATATTCATATCCGCGAGACATCAGGAAAGAACTGTGCGAAAGCCAAGTGCCTCGTGTTAGCCTCAGTTGATGGTGTAAACCAGAAGCAGCACGAGAAGATGGACTTAGTTTCTATCTTCCTCCATAACAAAGATTTATATGGAGAGCAATCTCGTATCGCAAGATATGAAACCTCGAACGAATTGCTTCCAGCGAGGTTGGCTATCGGGTCATCTATAAGGGGCAACGTCCTTATAGAGACCAGCTCTTTTGAGCTCTCGGACCTGAAGAACACGTTGAAGAACGGGTCAGATGCTGACTTAGTTCAACAGTCTCTACCTACTACCTTGAAGGAAACTAGGGAAGTAGAAAGAAAGGGAAGGGCGGAAGTTTCGGGAATGGATGTAGTAAAAGAGGGATGTTCCTATTGTTACGGGAATGAACATGGGCAGAAGGATTGCAGGGCTTGCAAAGCCAGTAGCCAGAATTCGAAGCATGTTGTGGCTTCGGCTTCGGGTGTGTTTGTAATAGAGAACTGTATGTCAGTTAACCCTACTTTCTGGGTATTGGATACCGGATCAGGATCTCATATCTGTAATTCGTTACAGGCTCTGAGAAATCATAGGGTTATCAAGAAAGGTGATATGACTCTCAGGGTTGCTAACGGAATGAGCATGTATGCTGAATCCGTAGGGGAATATCATCTAGGACTGACAACTGGGGCAGACATTGATTCTACGTGACTGTTTTTATGTACCAGGTGCAACTTGTAATATCATATCTGTATCCTTACTTTCTAAGGAAGGATATGATTTTACTTTTGTAAGCGATATAGTAAACATCCACCTAAATCAAGTTCTGATTGGGTCAGGTACATTGAAAAACGGTATATACGTTTTGAATCAAGCTCAGGTCTTCAGTGTCCACAACACACTTAAAAGAAAGTCTCCGGAATTAAATCAGGCTTTCTTATGGTATTTTAGACTGAGTTACATCAATGAGACACGGTTGACAAAGTTACATAAAGAAGGATACTTGGATCCGTTCGAGTACCAGTCTTATGCCACTTGTGAATCTTGTCTCATGGGAAAGATGAAAAAGACTCCGTTCACTGGACACGGAGAAAGAGCGAGCGAGCTCTTGGGACTCATACACAGTGACGTGTGTGGTCCAATGTCTACACATGCGCGAAGTGGTTATTCATACTTCATTACTTTCACAGATGATTTCTCTAGGTATGGGCATGTCTTCTTGATGAAGCACAAATCCGAGGCCTTTGAGAAATTTCGGGAATACAAGAATGAAGTTGAAAAACAAACAGGAAAAAGTATGAAGACACTGAGATCTGATCGAGGTGGTGAATACTTGAGTGCCGAGTTTCTGGGCTACTTAAAAGAGAATGGAATTCTCTCTCAGCTTACTCCTCCATACACACCACAACACAACGGTGTATCGGAAAGGAGGAATCGAACCCTATTGGATATGGTTCGTTCCATGATGAGTAAGGCTGAGTTGCCGCGATCCTTCTGGGGTTATGCACTAGAATCAGCTGCATATCTCTTGAACAAGGTTCCCTCCAAGACTGTGCCTACCACACCATATCAGATGTGGTGTGGGAAGAAACCCCATCTTCAATATCTGAAGATATGGGGATGTCCAGCTTTTGTAAAAAAGCAGCATGCGGACAAGCTCGAGGCACGCTCAGTACTGTGTAAGTTTGTGGGATACCCAAAGAACTCCAGGGGGTATTTTTTCTATTACGCAGAGGAACAAAAGGTTTTTGTTTCTCGTCATGCCCACTTTTTGGAACATCAGTTTTTAGAAAAAGAAGCAAGTGGGAGCCTAGTAGAACTGGAAGAAATTCCAGAACCACAAGCTATTACTGAAAGCTTGGAAGAACCTGAAGTTTCAAGAGAACCGGACATCCCAGCGCCACTCCGTAGGAGTAGTAGGCAGTCTCATCCGCCCGAGAGATACTACGGTTTTCTCATAGACGGGGATAGAGAGGATTGCACTATGGATTATGGTGAGCCTACTAGCTTCCAGCAAGCCATTCAGAGTGGTGACTCGGTAAAATGGCTGGATCCAATGCGGACCGAGATGGAGTCCATGTACACCAACAAAATTTGGACTTTGGACTTTGCTCCAGAAGGGGTAAAACCCGTAGGCTGCAAATTGATCTTCAGAAAGAAGATTGGTGTAGATGGGCAGGTTGAGACCTATAAAGCTAGATTTGTTGCAAAGGGTTTTCGTCAAAGACCTGGTTTGGACTATGACGAGACCTTTTCTCCAGTGGCTATGCTGAAATCCATTCGGATCCTTCTTTCCATTGCTGCCTTCCACGATTATGTAATCTGGCAGATGGACGTAAAGACGGCTTTTCTAAATGGAAATTTAGAAGAGTGCGTCTATATGGATCAGCCAGAGGGATTCATTCAGAGTGGGAGCAGCGGTAAAGTATGCAAGTTGCTCAAGTCCATCTATAGACTGAAGCAGGCATCGCGGAGTTGGAACATCTGCTTTGATGATACTGTCAAGGAATTCGACTTTATCAAAAACCCAGATGAACCATGCATTTATAGTAAGATTGTAGGGAGAACTGTGGTATTCCTCGTCTTGTACGTGGATGACATTCTCCTAATAGGAAATGATATTCCTATGCTACAGTCAGTTAAAGGATTCTTGTCGCAGAGGTTCTCCACGAAGGACCTGGGCGATGCCAACTACATTCTGGGGATCCAGATCTATCGTGATAGATCTAAGAGGATGTTGGGACTTTCACAGTTAAGGTACATCAACACCATACTGAAAAGATTCAGCATGGAAGATTCCAAGCGTGGTAATTTACCGGCTTGTCACGGGATCACCCTCTCCAAAGAGATGTCTCCCAAGACAGATTTGGAGAGGGATCGCATGTCTATTATACCCTACGCTTCTGCGGTAGGCTCTATAATGTATGCGATGTTATGTACCAGACCAGATATAGCATACGCATTGAGCGTTGTAAACCGGTATCAGTCGGACCCAGGGGAGAAACACTGGATAGCGGTAAAGAACATTCTCAAGTACCTGAGAAGGACTAAGGAGATGTTCTTGGTGTATGGCGGAAAAGACCTCCAGATCGAGGCCTTTGCTGATTCCAGCTTCCAGAGTGACAAGGATGACTCCAAGTCCATGTCGGGTTATGTCTTTACCCTCAATGGAGGGGCGGTTTGCTGGAAGAGTTCCAAGCAGGAGACCGTTGCTAACTCAACTATGGAAGCGGAGTATATAGCTGCTTGCGATGCCGCAAAGGAAGCTGTCTGGATGAAGAAGTTCCTCACGGAGCTTCAGGTGGTTCCTACCATTGTTGATCCAATACCGCTGTATTGCGACAACAACGGCGCTATAGCTTTAGCGAAGGAACCCAGGTCCCATCAGAAGTCCAGGCACATTTTGAGGCGGTACCACCTGATCAGGGAGATCGTAGATCGCCGGGAGATCGAGGTGAAGAGAGTAAATACGGAGAATAACACTGCAGATCCACTCACGAAGGCCTTACCCCAGACTCAGTTCGAGCGGCTGATCGAGATGATAGGTCTTCGATACGCCAGTACATGGCCTTAGTGCAAGTGGGAGATTGTTAGTGTATATGCCGTAGAGGCCATTACTGTATCATACTAGATTGTATATTACTTGATGGAAGCTTGGAATATTCACAGTTGTATAGACAATCTTGCTCAAAATGGTAGTATGCTACTTGGTTTGTTTCTACTTCAATATGTGCATGTGTTTCTTTTAGCATATCGCTTATACATATTAGTAGAGCCCTTAGGATCTTTGCTTGATTACCAGCGTTGTGATGGCAGTCACACTAGTGGGGGCTGGGTAATCTACAAGCACATATACACGTCCCTATGTTAGTTATATGTATGCCCTAGAGGCCATTACTGTACATACGATGTATATTGTAGGGGATGCTAGGACATATATAGGGAGGACTTTCTTGCTCGATATGATAGTATGCTATCTGGTTGTACTTTATCTTAACATGTACTCTGATTGTCTCTATGTTACATGTTGATAAAGCCCTTAGGATACGTACTCGACTACTGGGACTATGATGAGATCATACTAGTGGGGCCACGGTAGTCGACGAGTACATCCTATAACTGTTCCTAGTCGAGGGTGTATCGAGACAGGGCATCGATGCACCAGAGTAAACTAGCGTATACGCATCTTGACCCATATGATGGGCGATGGATGATCCCATATCCATCGGTGTTTGACATCAAGGATGGTGTACGGGTGCTCAGTGGAGACTGGGTACACTGGACGGACTCGCCGAGAACTCCCAGATGGTATTATACCATACGTCAGATGGAAGTTCTCCGGTGACACTGGTACAGAGTAGTCTGTCGACCCGAGATCGTCATAGAGTCTTGTGTGATTCCCACTGTGCTTTGATTTCATCATACCACGTCCAAGAGGGCGTGCAAAAAGGTGGCTTTTGGGTACAGTCCCGAATCACATGGAGGCAATGAGCGATAGGAGGGGATTCGTCTCTCCCGGTATAGGGAGTTGATGTTGTGCTGTGTTCGATTGGCTATAACCGGAAATCCCTGGCCAGGGTTGCTGAGATTTACTGGTAAGTGTTATCATTAGTTTCTCGAACTGTTATAGACCTCATATCGACACGACTTATCAAGCTACTGGGGTCTGACGTTTACCACCCCTAGGCGAGATATGCAACATATCAGACGACGAGACCGGACTGTACGGGAGTGTTACTGTTTGGATTCGCAGGAGAAGTTACAGGCTTGCTTGTTGATCTTCTGAGCGCTCAATACCTGGGTAGCTGTTACGTTTAGCTGACCGCTTGCAGCTTGTAGGTGTTTGATATGATCATCACCTACTGCCGGCGTATTGACGATTCTTTAGAGTCCTACAAAGAGGTTTCTTGACTCAGGCAAAACGGAGTAGGAGCACATATGTGATATGTGCGGGACCGAGGATAATGCGATATGTGATACCGTATTATAATTCTCGCGATATTTGATATCAGCCGGGTCGTCGGATCAAGTGTTGATTCGGCAAATCGGTACGGATAAATATTAGTCGGTTATATGCGATATAGCCGGATTGTCGGATCAAGTGTTGATTCGATAATTTAATGTATAATAATATATATGATATATTAAATTACATTAGCTAATATTTGCTCACTAAAAGATTCTTTTTCTCACTCGGGTAATACATTGATATATATGCGATATATGTTAAATGTATTATTTTATTTTGTTGCAATAAATATTGTATATGTGATATATAATATTGTAACATGATATGATAAATAATGCAACTTGTTTAGTAGAGATTAAACATGGTTAGGGTTTGATTAGGGTTAAGGCTTTCTAGAAGTTTCTAGAAGTTTTCTTTCTTTGTCTTTGTTAAGATATTATGCTAGATATTTCCAAAACCCTAACCAAACCTTTAACCCTAGTTAATTCTCTACAAGAGTTAGCTTGACCATGGTTGCATTATCTATCATATTATTTCATTTCCTATTCATCACAAAAAGGATAACTAATATTGTTCATCTTCTTCCTTCAATTCTTTCATGAAAAAGCTTACTTGTTTTTCAAAAGGTGATGAATAATTGTGAGAAAAAGATAAATAAATAGAGCAAAAATCCTACTTCATCATCCTCATCTTCCCTTGCCATTTAGATGAGGGTGTTCACAT
Organism: Agapanthus africanus; assembly: GCA_030015575.1. Lineage (NCBI taxonomy): Eukaryota > Viridiplantae > Streptophyta > Magnoliopsida > Asparagales > Amaryllidaceae > Agapanthus > Agapanthus africanus. The sequence goes on along the minus strand of JASDDO010000028.1, from coordinate 200,489,086 downwards.
CATTTCATGAGTGTTAGCTTGTGTTAAAGAAACTTCAAGGTAGATCATCTTAGTATCGAAGATCGGAAGCAAAGGTTGCGTCTTTCTCTTCGTGGAACCTCTCGAGAGTCCGGATCCCGATGATCGCAGCGAAGGGACCACAACACGGAGTATATGAAGTGAAGGACCGGATCTACAAAGGTTGTAATCCCTCTCACTTAGTGTTAAAATGTTTAGCATGTTAGTTTTCGCCTAATCTCTAGTTTAAAGTTCCGTATTCGGGTTGTTCGGCACGGCTAAATTTTTATTCGGGCATGGTTGATGCCTCGTAGACCCTTGTGCGCGTGCCTAGCAACCCAACAGTGGTATCAGAGCCAAGCTAGAGCTTTAGGCGAAGTCTAGACGACGTTTGAAATCCGAACGAACCCGAAACCCCATTTTTTCCATGCTCTCTGTCCAATTTTCAAAAACTGGGATTTTTCAATATTAAAAATATGCAGAAAATCAAGCAGGGTTTTTTATGAAATACTGTGAAAAACGGAGACCTAACTCCGTCATAACGGCGCGGAACCGCGGCGCAAGCCCACGTGGCGCGGCGGTTCCGCGGCAGCACTGTTGACTCATTGACTCATCTTTGCACAGTAATGTTTATAATTAACCCCTGTGTTTTCTGGGTAATTTTAATGTTTATTCTACAGTTGAGTTTTCTGGGGTTATTTTAGGGATTCGATGTTTCGATCGGAGTATCAGATTTTGTCTATGTGGTTTTCCGGATAACTTTTAGAAACTGTTAAAAAGTTCGAACGGATATCAATAACTCACTTTTTCCCCTGTCGGAAATTTTTTCAAAAGTTGGATTTTTCCTCGTGTTTAAGAATGTTCTAAGTCGTGCAAGTAACTCGATGGACCCTCTAGAAGACAACAAACCTTAACTCGATTATGTGACCGTCTTGAACTGCCCTTTGAACCTTAGGGTTTGGGGCAGTACGGCGTGCCACATGTGAGGCGTTGGCTTGACCCTTCTACGGCTGGACCATTGGTACTGTGGCATGTGATGGACGTTTTTAAACTGATTTCAAGTGTTGAAATATATTGGGGAAATCTTGGGTGCTTGATGATTCGATCGGAAAGTTTAACTTTTTCTATTTATCTGGAATGTGATACAATATTTGGAATACACAGGTAGTTATGAGATAACTAATTTGAATATTATAAACATAGCAGTTTAGTCTCAGATGATCGGTTGCTACGGAATTTTGATGTGATCAAAAGTCCGTCGTAATCACGTAGCGTACGCGGATACTCGCCGGGTAAACTTAATAGACAGCTACGCCCCATAGCCCCGACCAAGTGACTGTAGGAGAACCCCGTCGCCGAAAGCATCCGTTCGGGTGCTCGCGGCAGCTGTGTTCCGCCTTTGTGCACTTCGTCGACGGCATCTGGGGGTGCGGCCGTCTACTAAAGTTTGCGACGAGCATTCGATCAGGACGTCGGGAATCTTGTTGAATTGCCCGACTTGATATTGAAAAGAGTTTTCGATAATGAGACTAAAATGCGGGGTTTATAATTATTAGGCATGTGATGTCTAAGGAATTCATTTGGTTAGGCATGCGATGTCTAAAGAGGTTGTGGATTCCAACTGTTGTAGTTTTACACTTTCTTTTCTGTGACCGTAAGCGTAGTATGTGGTGTATCGCCGGCTTCGTTGCTATACATCAACGACAATCGGGATACGCATACTTGCTTACGTTGATGATATGAGATATTATGTGTTGCTGTGATATGTTATATTGGATCGTCGCGTTTTGAATAGCCGGGGGTTTTATGTGAGATGAGAGTTTTTCTTTTTCATTCATGTAAAATTCATTTGTATGTAATATTCTTTTAATTGGGGCACTTCCAGGTAGCGGAAGATGTCACCGTTGTATATTATTTACTTTTCCGCATTAGGTAGACCCAAGGCGGGGAGCACAAGTAACCGGGTTCTAGGGTCCAGTGGGACACCATCTCGAGGAGTCGAGACCGGGTCTCCTAACCCTAGAATTGGCAGTGTTACTTGCCGCTCTCGTAGGGGTCTAGGGATGTGGGTTTGGCTATTCATCGCGACCGTGGAATCCGTGTTTTATATAGGCTCGTATTGAAAACACGGACGTCCTAGTATATCCAATATTTCATATATGTTCTTCTGCTGTAATGTTCTGTGATGAGATCATATTACTGCCTGTGACGAATGTTTATATTATATATATGAGATATATGTTATATTGCAGATTTCGTTTCAAAAGAGATGCTTGTGAAGCATAATAAAATGGGACTTCATTAATGTGATTAATGAAATAAAAGAAACCTAAGATGTTGTAGAAACTTGTTTATAAAACTAGGTAGCTACAGTTCTTGCTTTGCACAGCGGTATATATGATATATCCTGCACCTTATTCGATGAGGAAAGGACCGAGATCCCTTCACCGGGAGTGACTTCTTTAGCAATAACTGGCAGATGCTACACACTCGGTTTGTCTTTTGATTGCTTTTAATAGTTTTTGCTTTGCACAGTGATATATATGATATATCCCGCACCTCATTCGACGAGGAAAGGACCGACGAACCCTTCACCGGGAGTGACTCCTTTAGCAAAACTAGAAAAGCCTCAAAGACACTCCATTTCAAAATTCATTCGAGCCTACAACGATATCAAGTTCATTACGCAATAGGTTTTCTGAAAAACCTGTCGTAACCCTCCGTCATTTCAGATAAGTTGTAAATAGTATTCGTGCTACATTTGTTGGCTTTCGTCAAGGTGTAGTGTGCGGTAGCTATCTGCTGCTTATCTGCTAGCATATGATGCGATTGGATTAGGGTAGTCGTGCGGCTTTGTTGGCTTTCGTCAAGGGTCGTGCGGGTGGGTTTATTTCAATCAAGAAATGACGGGTTGGACTTGACTAGTATCCTATGGTTTGTTGGCTTTCGTCAAGGTCATAGGATGCTAGGGGTAAAATATTATCGGGAATTTCAAGTGTTGGAATTTGCAATGAGATTGCATACCTTCTATGAGATAGTTGGATCCCGATACCCGCTGCGAGTAATTGTTACTCCTGGAAGAGTTTTACACATTACAATTAGCCGATCAAGTAGGTGTCTAGAAAGGTGTTAACGGGGTTACGCCTCTGGGAAAACGAGGTTTACATTAATTAGGTTCGTGCGAGAGCACGGGGGACCTCCCTCAAAGTACCGACACTGGCCTGGCTGAAAGATTGGCGAAATTATAGCGTGTAATTAATCCCGGCTAGTCTTTCCTTTTAGGGTTTGAAGGAAGATTTGATTAAAACAGTGGGAGACATCCTGATTAGATATATTAGATAACCAATCTAATCTTGCAAGAGCATACGCTGAGTGTTTTCTTCTCTCTCTCTCCAGGTAGCGACCATATCACGCCTTAATCAAGATAAAAATACGGATATATTAACCGAACCCGCTTGTTATACTGAGCTGGGGAACGTTGGTCCCGCTCCAACTTATAATTGTTATAAGACAGAGCAGGAAATTGGGGAATACCAGATTTCCCGTGCCGCCCAAACGAAGAAAGTGCATGCTGATGCATCATCTTCGGGTGTGTTCATTACACAGAACTGTTTCTCAGTATCCTTTACGTCCTGGGTATGTGATACCGGATCAGGATCCCGCATATGTAATCTGTTACATGGGCTACAGATAGGTAGAGAACTGAGAACGGGTGATAAGTTTCATGAGACAAAAAATGGTGCAAGTGTTGCAGCCAAGTCTGTTGGTCACTATCACCCTGTATTACCTGAATACATTGATTCGGAACAAATGTTATTAGATACCGAACCTGATATACAAAATCATATCAGTCTCTTTATTAGTAAAGAAAGGATATAATTTTGTATTATTGGATAATGTTTTGAACATTTCCTATATCAAGAGTTGATCGGTTCAGGCACGTTATCTAAAATCATTGACGTTCTAAATCAAACTACAGTTCTTAGTATACAGAACACACACAAGAGGAAGAGTTCAGACATGAACAAATCCTTCTTGAGGCATTGTAGACTAGGTCATATCAATGCGATCCGACTAGCTGAAGTTACATTTAGATGCATATTTAAATTAGTTTGAATTTACATCTTATGAAACTTGCCAGTCATGTCACAAAGATAAGATGACCACAGCTCTGTTTGTTGGAAACAGAGAAAGAGTTAGTGAACTCTTTGGATTGATACATGCTGATGTATGAAGGTCCCCTGTCTACACATGCCAAGACTGGTTCTTTTTACTTCATTACGTTCTCTGATAATCTCTCAAGATTCAGACATGTGTTCCTGTTGAAACACAAGTCCGAACCTTTTGAGATATTCACAGAATATAATTTAGAAGTAGAGTACCAAAATACGGGTATAAGTATTATGTCCTTTGATGAGATCGAGGAGGAGAATACTTGAGCACGGAATTCCTGGACTATTCTAAAGGAGAATGAGATTCTCTCTCAGCATTACTCCTCCGTATACACCACAGCACGTCGGTGTATCGGGCGGAGCAATAGCACCCTATGTGATATGGTGTGCTCTATGATGAGTACTACTGAGTTTCTTATTTCCTTTTGGGTGTTATGCGCTTGAGAAGCTGCATACCTATTGAATAGGGTTCAAATCAAATCAGTTGTCTACCGCTTCATATGTGATATGGAAAGGGAAGAGCCCATATCTTAAGTTTGTTAAGATTTGGGGTTGTCCGGCCTATGTCTAAAAACAAAATCCGGACAAGCTCTAGGAAAGGTCTGTTATGTAGAACTGGAAATGTTCCAGCTATACAAACTACAGCAGATGATTTGATAGAACCAAAGGATTCAATAGTTACCAACGAACCTCAGCCTCTCCGCCGATCTAGTAGGGTTCCTCACCCACCTGAGAGATACTTTGGTTTCTCTATGACAGTGGGAGCGAGGATTGCATCATGAGATGATGACCCAACTAGTTTCGAGCTGGCCATCAGGAGTGGGACTCTGTAAGAATGGCTGGGTGCTTATCGATCTGAGATGGAATCCTTATACACCAACAAAGTATGGACTTTGGTTGCTTTATCTGAAGGGTTAAATCCCCATCAGGAGCGAGTATATCTTGAGAAGATTACTTAGTGTACATGGAAAAGTTGAGACTTTCAAAGCTATGCTTAAGTCCATCCAGATCCTACTTGCCACGGCTACATACCATGACTACGATATCTGGTGGTTGGGTGTCATGACTGCTTTTCTAAATGATGTTTTAGAAAAGAGCGTCTATAAGTACACATCCAGAGGGCTTCGTAGACAGTGGGAGCAGCGGAAACGTGTGCAAGATGTTTTATATGATAAAACAGGCATCGCGGAGTTGGAACATCTGTTTTGATGTGGTAGTCAAAGAGTTTGACTTCATCAAAATGGTAGATGAACCTTGTATATACAAAAAGGTAGTAGGGAGTATGGTGGTGATCCTCGTAGAGTACGTGGATGACATACTCTTGATAGGGAAAGAGTTTCCTATGCTACGCTCGGTCAATCTCCGCTTATCACAAGGATTCTCCATATAGGATCAAAGTGATACCTCCTAAATCCTGGGTTTTGGATCTATGAGATAGATCTAATTGGATGTTAGGACACTCACTAGTTGTAGTGAGATGGTATCAATCAATCCTGAGGAGAATCACTGGAAAGGTTCCAGACTGATAAGAACGACTGAATGTCAGTCGCAGGCATTGTCTTTACCCTCAGTGGAGGGATGGTATGTTGGAAGAGTTCCAAGCTAGATACCGTGACATACTAGACGATTAAAGGCAAGATACATCGTTACCAAGGATGCTACCAAAGAGACAGTCTGGATATATATATAAGTTCATAAGATGAACTCCGTTCCTACCATTGTGTGACAATGGAGTTGTGGCTTATGCCAAGGAACTACCGTCCTATCAGAAATCCAGATATAATTCTTAGGCAGTATCACCTGATCATGGAGATGGTTGATCTCCAGGGAGATCGAGGTTAGGAGAGTAGACACAGAGGACAACAGCGCGAATCCACTCACAAAGGCCTTTTTCCCAGTAGAGACTTTTACGGGATGGTTGAGTATGAGATACTTCAACCGCAGCTAATTGTTGGGTATGCGATACCATAACAGATAGCCCTAGTGCAAGTGAGAGATTGTTAGTTATATGTATGCCCTAGAGGCCATTACTGTACATACGATGTATATTGTAGTCGATGCTAGGACATATATAGGGAGGACTTTCTTGCTCGACATGATAGTATGCTATCTGGTTGTACTTTATCTTAACATGTACTCTGATTGTCTCTATATTACATGTTGATAAAGCCCTTAGGATACGTACTCGACTACTGGGACTATGATGAGATCATACTAGTGGGGCCACGGTAGTCGGCGAGTACATCCTATAACTGTTCCTAGTCGAGGGTGTATCGAGACAGGGCATCGATGCACCAGAGTAGACTAGCGTATACGCATCTTGACCCATATGATGGGCGATGGATGATCCCATATCCATCGGTGTTTGACATCAAAGATGGTGTACGGGTGCTCAGTGGAGACTGGGTACACTGGACGGACTCGCCGAGAACTCCCAGATGGTATTATACCATACGTCAGATGGCAGTTCTCCGGTGATACTGGTACAGAGTAGTCTGTCGACCCGAGATCGTCATAGAGTCTTGTGTGATTCCCACTGTGCTTTGATTTCCATCATACCACGTCCAAGAGGGCGTGCAAAAAGGTGGCTTTTGGGTACAGTCCCGAATCACATGGAGGCAATGAGCGATAGGAGGGGATTCGTCTCTCCCGGTATAGGGAGTTGATGTTGTGCTGTGTTCGATTGGCTATAACCGGAAATCCCTGGCCAGGGTTGCTGAGATTTACTGGTAAGTGTTATCATTAGTTTCTCGAACTGTTATAGACCTCATATCGACACGACTTATCAAGCTACTGGGGTCTGACGTTTACCACCCCTAGGCGAGATATGCAACATATCAGACGACGAGACCGGACTGTACGGGAGTGTTACTGTTTGGATTCGCAGGAGAAGTTACAGGCTTGCTTGTTGATCTTCTGAGCGCTCAATACCTGGGTAGCTGTTACGTTTAGGTGACCGCTTGCAGCTTGTAGGTGTTTGATATGATCATCACCTACTGCCGGCGTATTGACGATTCTTTAGAGTCCTACAAAGAGGTTTCTTGACTCAGGCAAAACGGAGTAGGAGCACATATGTGATATGTGCAGGACCGAGGATAATGCGATATGTGATACCGTATTATAATTCTCGCGATATTTGATATCAGCCGGGTCGTCGGATCAAGTGTTGATTCGGCAAATCGGTACGGATAAATATTAGTCGGTTATATGCGATATAGCCGGATTGTCGGATCAAGTGTTGATTCGATAATTTAATGTATAATAATATATATGATATATTAAATTACATTAGCTAATATTTGCTCACTAAAAGATTCTTTTTCTCACTCGGGTAATACATTGATATATATGCGATATATGTTAAATGTATTATTTTATTTTGTTGCAATAAATATTGTATATGTGATATATAATATTGTAACATGATATGATAAATAATGCAACTTGTTTAGTAGAGATTAAACATGGTTAGGGTTTGATTAGGGTTAAGGCTTTCTAGAAGTTTCTAGAAGTTTTCTTTCTTTGTCTTTGTTAAGATATTATGCTAGATATTTCCAAAACCCTAACCAAACCTTTAACCCTAGTTAATTCTCTACAAGAGTTAGCTTGACCATGGTTGCATTATCTATCATATTATTTCATTTCCTATTCATCACAAAAAGGATAACTAATATTGTTCATCTTCTTCCTTCAATTCTTTCATGAAAAAGCTTACTTGTTTTTCAAAAGGTGATGAATAATTGTGAGAAAAAGATAAATAAATAGAGCAAAAATCCTACTTCATCATCCTCATCTTCCCTTGCCATTTAGATGAGGGTGTTCACATCATTTCATGAGTGTTAGCTTGTGTTAAAGAAACTTCAAGGTAGATCATCTTAGTATCGAAGATCGGAAGCAAAGGTTGCGTCTTTCTCTTCGTGGAACCTCTCGAGAGTCCAGATCCCGATGATCGCAGCGAAGGGACCACAACACGGAGTATATGAAGTGAAGGACCGGATCTACAAAGGTTGTAATCCCTCTCACTTAGTGTTAAAATGTTTAGCATGTAGTTTTCGCCTAATCTCTAGTTTAAAGTTCCGTATTCGGGTTGTTCAGCACGGCTAAATTTTTATTCGGGCATGGTTGATGCCTCGTAGACCCTTGTGCGCGTGCCTAGCAACCCAGCACCCTAGTCGTAGGATTATCGAGACAGGGCATCGATACTCCGGAGTAGACTAACGTATACGCTTCTCATCCCAGCACGGGAGGTGATCTGTCCCACAGTCATCAGTACGTCGTACTGGAGATAGTATGCGGGTGCTCATTAGGTTACGAGTACTCTGGACAGGACTCGTCGGGAACTAATGGATGGTATTATACCTATCATCAGTTATCAGTTTCCAGGTGACATGAGTACAGCTTAGTCCGCTGACTTGACACTGTCACTTCGCCTCGAGTGTGTTCCCACTATACTTAGATTACTACCCTACCACGGCTCAAAGGAGTCGTGCAAACAGGTAGTAGTTGGGTGCAGTCCTGAAGCACTTGGAGGCAATGACGGTTAGACAGGATTCGTCTCTCCCGGTATTGGGGGTTGACATCACGCTGTGTCTAGGAGAGCCATTACACGAGTAGTCCCTGGACAGGGCAAGCGAGATATACTGGTAGGTTTCCGTGTTATCTCAAGGTGTTATGGGCTACACTCCGACACGACTTGTACCGCTATTAGGGGACTGACGTTCACCACCCCCTAGGCCCGCCATGCGATGTATCAGACGAACAGACCGGACTGTACGAAGATTGTCACATACAGGCTCAGTAGGAGTTCGGATGGGTTTACCTCATCGGCCTTCTTATCGACATCCACCTGGGGACCATTACGTACAGCTAGTGCCGCTTGCGGTCTGTGGTTAAACCCACTGCCAGTGTAGTGTCGAGTCTTTAGAGTCCCACACAGAGAGTTTCCCTGCACTGAGCGAAACGTGTAGAGGCCGTATGGTTTTACGGCAGGGCTGCGATCACTTACGTGCACTTGTGGGCGTATGCTGTTCGGGCAGGCAATACTAGTGGGCTTTGGTTTAAGCCGGATCCTGGTATTACACGGATGGATTTGTTTTATCTTCTGTGCATTCGCATTCTACGGAATGCGGATGCTGGTGTGTATGCACAGTTTTGAGGAGTGAAGAAGGAGGAGTGGACTCATTAGGGTTTTGACAGTTGATTCGAACCATTATGAGCCGGAGACATTATTTACTAATCCTTTTAGTGATAATTTTGTGATGGCTAATTGCATTGACCTTTTGACCACCATGACCTCTCTTGACTTTGTTGACACGTTGACTGGAGTTGACCATTGACCTTCATGAGAGGTCTACACTCTTCTTTGGATTTTCTTTTTCTTTTTGATTATGAAAATGGTCAATTCAATGTAGCATCAACTTTATCATGATAGGATTTGTAATGATGTTGTTTTACTATTATTGCAACCATGGTGCCTTTTTTCTTTGGTGATGATATTCATTTTCTAATTCTCATTCTCTCTCTTAGAAAAGAAAAAGAGATAGAGCTCCATGGTTGCAAAACTCTCCTTCATCTTCCTCCTCTTGAAATCATCCTTTGATCTCATGTGTTGAGAGAAAAAGGATCCCACTTGACAAAACCATCCCTCTACTACTTCTGCACAACCTAGGACATCAAGACTAGCGATCTTGTTGCCCTAGTTGCCTCGGCTTGAGGTGGAGCTCGGTGTACATCTCTCGGGTGGATCGTCTTCGACTCAAGAAGGCCGCGGAGGTGACCAAGATCCAGATCGACCCTCGGAGCGTGAACGGACGAGTAGGACAGCGGAATGAAGACCCGAAGGACCAGTGTCGTGAGGTATAATTTCTACGGCATAGTAGTTAACGCCTCTAGTAGTTTGCTAGTTTCTAGTTTAGCAAAGATCCGGCTTTTAGTCCATGTTGCCTTTGCGCCAAAAATTTGTTTTCGCCGTTTCCGCCTCCCCGTAAGAACCGAGGTGAGCAACGTGGACTTACAGAGCCTTCATGGTCCCGTGGGGAATCTTACCCCCGGCTGCTTGCTCCATGTTCGAAAGCAGGCTGTCGGCGATGGAGAGCCCCGAGGGCACCTCGATGCAGAAGTCGCCCTCCTGCACGGGGATCCCGGTAGAAAGTGCCCGAGCGACCATCCTCTTATGTCTCTTGAGGGGGACCTCGGTGGGCTCAGCCTCCTCCTCCTCCTCCCTCGCCCGGGGCTCGGGGTCCCGCACGTGCTTATGACCCCCCTCCCCCCACAGCGTTCTTCTGGGGCTCAAGGCGTGGCGGAAGGCTTGGTCGATGGAGTTGGCCTCGGGGCCGAGCTCGGACCTGGTCGGGACAAGCTTGCACCCCCGGCCTTCTTTCCTTAGGCATTTGCGGCCATGGTAGCTTGGAATTTTGATCAGTCCATAGGCTCTGCAAAAAGAAAAACACAGAAACAAAAGAGTGTTAGTGATGATGAAAAGGCAAAGGAAATTTTTCTAAAGTCTAAACAGATCGTCTAAAGCCCTGACTTACCCAGAAAACGCGTAGGGCTGAACCCAGCCCAACTCAGAGCCTGCTCGGACAGCAGGACATCGGCCCGCTGGATCGGCTCCCATAAGGAAACCGCCCTTGCCTCGGGGGAGGACGACTGTTTCGCCCGCGGGCAGTCGGCCCTGTGCCATATGTGGGTACAGGCCAATCCTCGCCCTCAGGTGGCCTGACGAATATAAACTTCTCCTTCCATTCATGGATGGAAGAAGGAACGACTACTACTCCCGACCCGGCCACCCCATTCTTACGATTTTTAAACGAGAAATACACCCAGCTCGGCTCATCCTTGCTGGTACCGGGGTGATTCTTATAACAAAGGAAAGAAATAAGGATGGTTGAACTGAAGGAGATATTTTCGAGTTTTAACCGGACCAGAAACCTGAGGAGAATTCTCCACGAGTTCGGCGCTAGCTGGCCCGGGGCAAGGTGGAAACAACGAAGCACCCTACAAACTTCGGTTGGGAAGGGCAGACGCATTCCTGCCCGAAATGCTTCCAGATACAGGGCAATCTCCTTGCCCCGCACCTGGTCCGCTCGCTCACCCTCTCTAGCTAAACGAAGTGAATATTTAAAGGGGATATGGAACCGAGCCCGAATTTCGAAAAACTCATTCAGACTCTTCAAAACAGAGGGCGCGTCGCGGGTGTTCCCGATGCGCGCCTTAGGAGCCCTTGTCGCCGCCCAACGGAGAGTGACAAGGGAAGCCCTGACTCTTGGGGGCAACCTGACACAGAAGACGCACCAGAAGAAGAACCCTCTCGGCTATCTGAAGCTGATGAGGGGGAAGAAGACCCACTGGACTTAGCCCCAGCAACTGGAGCCTCATCGTCTGACTCTATCCTTACTACCTCTACCGACTCCTCGGATGAAGACATCTAACTTGATTCAAAGGAAAGGACTCGCCGAGGAAAAATGAGAATCTGATCTAAGGGGAGGAGCGCCAAGCAATCTTCAACAATGAAAGAGAATTAGGATAAAAGTATTGGCCCCAAGATGGTCCCCTCGTATTTATACACCCCAAAGAAAGCATCCAACGACCCAGATCGATTCCCGCTAAAACAAAATGTCACGTCGATTAGCCGTCAGAGCTCCACGTGGCAATCGGCCATTGGGGACGTCTCTTCGGTTGCAGGTGGCAGTGACAGCCTGTGGCGACCGCCAACCAACGACGGACACGTGGCCCGTAACCCAATAGACGATCGAGTGAAATGGCGCCCCCTCTTTAATGCGCAATCATTTCACTGATCCACTGATATCATCGGAGATACACGCGAAGATTAAGGCGTAAGAGGAGATGCCATATGGGCTCGAAGATCGAAATGACGCAACTGCCCTACGCCACGTCGCCCCGGACAATCCGCACTAATGACTCTCGGCAACAGACTGGGCCGAGAAAACCAAGCAGGCCACTCTCGACCCGATCCATAAATAGGTCAGAACGAGAGTGGGGGGCTAATGATGATGCTCATAAGTGGGAATTTCTTAGATCACGACACGTGGCGAATGACGTGTCATCCGCGTCAGCCCGCTAGACTCCTGGGGGCTGCCGAGGTAAAATCAGTGTAGAGCATTGCTTACATCCCCGCTTCTTTCCCACGAGCAATCCAGCAGCCGTACTTGCACCCTCCTTTCTTGCTCGTCACCGAGCAATTGCAGAGCTGAGCTACCTCGGCCTCCTGGCTCTTCTCCGATCCATCCGCCGATGTAACACCTTAGAATGCGATTAGTGGCTAATTATACTTTAATGGGGGGTTTTTAGTAAAAAGTTTACCAAAACTGTTTTAAAATATTTTATAAGAATTAATGAATATTTTATTAGAATTTAATTAGGCTTGCACACACATGTGCATGTAAACTAGGGCTAAGTTTGGGTTTTAACCATGTTTAGGTAGCCATGGTAAATTAACCCATTTCATTAGGATAATATGAAGTTAACTAAGTGTATTAGTTTTTTTTAAGTTTAAATATAATTAGTTTGCTTTGGGGGTTGACTTGTGAATTGGAGAGAGAGAGAGAGAGCATGATGAGCATGAAGCATGGTTGGTAATTATGATGAGAGAGAGAGGGAAATGGTTGACTCTCACCTCTCATTTATTTTTCAAACTACTCTTTTCCCACACTCATCACATCTCTCTCCCTCTCATTCTTTTCCCTGCACACACACACACACACACAGAGCAGCAACAGCAACAGCAGTAGCAGCAACAGCAGCACACACACACCTTCTCTTCTTCTTCTTCTTCTTCTTCTTCTTCTCTTCTTCTTCTTCTTCTTCTTCTTGCATCCAAGCCTCAAATCTTCATCAAAAATCCATTTTTCTTCACAAATCTCTTGCAAAACACTTCCTTGCTGGTTCTTGAGGCAAGATCATCAAGTTTGAGCCACCACTAACCTACTTTGAGGTATAAAACTCACCTCAACTTTCTTTTTGCTAAACTTATAGTTTATTTAGCTTAAAATTTTACTTAAGTAATGAATTGGGCTAACTTTGTGTTTTGTGTGGAGATTAGGCCAAGTTTAAGTTTTTATGGCTTTATTAGCTTAACTAAGTGTTATTAGTGTCGTTTAACCCTAGTAATTGCTTCGAATTACACTAAAATACATCATTGTTTTAATTTAGTGTAAAGTAAACATTTTAGTTAAGATTTGGGTTCATTTTGAGATCTGCTTTTGACCCGGGTGCTTCAGGCAAAAGTTGCATTTACTAGAGCTTAGTGACTGGGATAGGACCATACACACGAAGCACGGGACCCCCTCTCCCCTAAATGGCCGCAGATTTAATGTGTCTGGCCACAATTTGCGGCTAGAGGGGTGAGTTAGGTGTCGGGGTCTGGGCTGGGGGAGTCTGCCACATATCTAGGGTGTTTGGTATATGCAACTTTTCCTAATTCAACTCGAGTCAAAATCTGGGATCAAATACCTTGTTTTCAACACTTTTAGACGTGTGCGACACGCACGTTTTGAGTTTGGGTCTAGTGGTTTCTGTGTATCGCAGCGTGTCAGGATGGTTCCAGGCGCTGGCACACGTGTTTTGGTGTCACGTTTACACACGCGTTAGCTTGCGACGCAAGTTTTTCGAATAATCTTGATATCGTGTTTTGGCAGGATTTTAGCCTTATGTGTATTGTTTATGTGATTCTAGGATCGATCGCGGAGACGTCGGACGCGGCGTGGAAGGGAAAAGCAGTGATTGGATCCGGCTAGCTGAGACATTCCGGTGAGTAGATGTACATATCTACAGGGGAAATCGTTTGGATGGCGCAAGGCACCCGATAGTTTAAAAACTTATAGTAGTACTGGCATTTATGTGGGTAGTTCCTAGTTATTTATCTCGTTGCATTGCATGATCCTTTATATATATATATATATATATATATATGTGTGTGTGTGTGTGTGTGTGTGTGTGTGCGCGCGCGCGCGTGTGTGTGAATTCATCTCATAGGACACTCGCACTATTACCATGGGTTTATGCAGCACAAGCACTATTCATGTGGATACACACGCCCTTGTAATTGCTATGCCACAAACACTAGATGAACACGTAGTACCTCATGATGAACACATAGTACCTCACGATTGCACCATATATGATTTGTTAATCTTTGCTAGTACATTTAAATTCCTCAGGATGAACACATAGGATGCTAGTCATTGCATGTACCTCATTGCATCATTGTTCATGCATAGTTTTCTAGTTATATATTGCAGTTCGCATTCGTCGATACCATAGGCATTCATTATTGCTGACATGTGTACTTATAGTGATTTTCTTGAGGATTTCAGCACTTGAGATTTATGAGATTTTGGGGAAAACCGCAAGGATTTGATAAACCTGATATTCATTTTAAATATAGCAAGTTGCGGTTTTCTCATGTTATGATACATGTGTCATCCACCATGGATTTTCTGTTAGTTTTCAAGACCCGTTTCGAGGAGTTGGATGAACCGTCTCGGGTACATGGTGGGCCCGGTAAGGTACCTCGGAGCAAGAAGTTCGAGTTGTAGACGATGAGCCTGGCAGGGGCAGACTACCTACCAGTGATTGTTGGCGCGGCGGATATCCAGCAGATACCGACCGTGGTCGTGAGATATGAGATATTGACACATTGAAATGGGCCAGTCCGGATTGTCGGAGCCCGAGATTTTGAGATACCGATACTTTGAGATACTGAGATATTCATTTGAGATGTCGATGCTTGACACGGATTTCTGTTGATTTCATGGATATTTCTTTAGATATTTCGCAGGAGTTTTTCTAAGATGAAATTAATGATTTTCTCATATCAACATACTCAAATCTCTTGTTAAAGTGCATCATGTTGCATTCATACTAGTACATCATGCCATATCAGTATTGTAGAGTTGTGACACTTTTGCGTACATGCTTACGATAGCCTTTATAGATGTTACTTATTACTCACCAGTTGGCAACTCACCCCCGTTGTGCCACAGCCTTTTTGCAGGTCCGATCCGTCAGCACTGTAGCGGCGGACACACTTCCTCCTTTTGCTCCTTTTTTTCCTTTTGCTTGGATTTGAAAATTTTGCTCGTAGGTGGGTTGTGAGTTTATTTTGTTTCCACCTTGTATATTCATTGTATCTAGTGTACTCCATCTACTCTATCTGCCACTTGTACTGATGTATTATGACCTAGAGACGAGACATGTGAGATTTGTGTACATATATGATGTTTCTCCGAGACGAGCTCACTTGAGCCGACGTGATACTTTATTACTTGTGCCTTTATATGCTTATTTTTGCACAGTGATGGTATTTATTGCGTGTAATGTTGAGACCGCTTTTGGCGAAAAGCTAGCTTCCTCTTGGGGATGCCTTATTTTATATTATGTATATTACTGTTTCGTACCCGTTTGGGGTCAGTTTTTACAAAGGAGACTCTGCCGAATTTTTTCAGAAAACGTGATGTTGCTTTTAAAGGTTTTTAATGCGACTTATTTGGTTTTTCCTTCACTCTACTGCTTGTTTGGGTTTTGATTTCTGGGCTTTGTCTTACTTAGATTACGTACGCCTCGAGACGTTTCGCAATTTAAGTGCCAGTCACGTTCCGTACCTTTCGGGTCATGACAAAATTGGTATCAGAGCGATAGGTTTTACCTTTCTGAGTGTAGGATGACCTTTGGTATATGGAGTAAGTGACTTAAGCAGGGTAACGTAGCGTGTGTATGTCCGCGGCATACTTGCGATATGGTACTCCGCCTAAGTGACTTTAGGATATACTTGCTTGAAATTCCTTCTTCAATTCCGTGTATCCTATGATTCTATTGCACTGTTCTTATTATCCTATTTCCTGTACCAGCCATTATGCCGCCGAAGGTTTCGAGGGATAAGAGGGCTGCCGCCAGAAATGAGATTCGAGTGGGCTCGTTCGAGACGAGGACCGATCGGGACGGCTTGCCTACCCCTCAGATACAGATTGATCCGCCTTCCTCAGGCCGCATTGACAGGCTAGAGTCAGGCATGCAGGAGCTACGTCAAATGATGGGATCCTTAGTCGAGTCCAGTGGTGTACAGAGATCTGAGGACGTACCTACCCCTGCACAGACTACGGTTGTACCTGCTGCCCAGACAGTTGCTTCTACTACTACCGTAGCTATTCCCGTATCACTACAGGAGTTCATGAGGCTGAGACCTCCAGTCTTCACCGGCACAGATGCAGCGGAGGATCCGCAGACATTCCTCAACAGATTAGCTAGGATTTGCCGTTCACTCAGATGTTCTGACGATAGATGGGTGGAGCTAGCGATTTTTCGTCTGGAGGGCCTTGCTCTGACGTGGTGTGAGTCGGTCGAGAGAGGTCGAGCTGCAGGCCTACCTCCTATGGCTTGGGATGAGTTCACAGAAGTATTTCTAGCCCGTTTCCTTCCAGAGAGCGATCGTGATGCTCGAGCCCGTAGTTTTGAGGCTTTGCGCAAGACTCCAGAGATGACAGTGTCTGAGTATGATATCCAGTTTACTCAGTTGTCCCGATATGCTCCGTACTTGGTGGACACTGAAGAGAAGAAGGTAAAGAGGTTTATGCAGGGACTTGACACCCAGTTATTTCTTGCCATCGGCGCCCAGCACTTTGACACTTATGCAGCTGCTATAGACACGGCCTTACGGTTGGAGGAGCGCATGTCAGATACTTCGGCCGTTTCTGGGCCGAAGAGGATTCGTACCGATATGCCAGCTCAGAGGCAAATGAGTAGGCATCGTGACAGATTCTTTCCGGAAGATGGTGGCGGCAGAGGAGTTAGACAGGGTCAGTTATTTGATTCTTATCCGCAGGACCAGCAGGCGTCGCCAGGATGTTTTAGGTGCGAGAGTCCGTACCATCGTATCAGAGACTGTATGGTGAGATGACAGGGAGCAGCGACAGTTCCATACGTGACCTTGCCACCTTCACCACCTCCTCAGAGAGATAGACTTCCTACCCCCGGTGATGCTCCATGCCAGTTAGATGCCCCAAAGGCCATGGACACGGCGGTCCTGTTCAGAGAGGATGATGAGGCAGAGGACGAGGCAGAGGACAGCCAGCTATTGGTGGTGGACAGGCCCAAGTGTTCCCTTTGACTCCGCAGGATGCGCAGGCATCCAATGCCGTTGTGACAGGTACCTTTCCAGTATGTTCTTTCGACGCACGAGTATTATTCGACCCAGGTTCCACACATTCGTATGTAGCTACATACTTTGCACCGATGTTGGGCCGTGAGTCATCATCGTTAGATCAACCACTTGTTGTTATTACTCCGGTGGGCGAGTCGTTTGTCGCTCATTTTGTGTTTCGATTGTGTTCCGTTCGTATCGGTGAGAGGGATTCATCGGTTGATTTGATTCTCCTCGATATGTTGGACTTTGATGTTCTTCTGGGCATGGACTGGCTAGCCACTTGTTATTCATCTGTGGACTGCCTTGAGAAGGCGGTCGGATTTAGCTTTCCGGGAGAGCCAGTCCTTGTTATTCAGGGAGACCGCAGAGTCACCCTTCCCAACTTGATTTCATCTTTTCGCGCCGTCAGCTCTTGCGGAAAGGATGTCGGGGATTCCTAGCTTATGTTTGTGATACTAGAGCTGCAGAGGTCCCGTTGGACTAGGTCCCGATTGTGTGTGAGTTTCCCGATGTCTTCCCTGACGAGCTGCATGGGCTACCGCTTGAGCGCGATGTTGAGTTCTGCATCGATTTGATCCCCGACACGGGGCCTATTTCCATACCGCCTTATCAGATGGCCCTGGCGGAGCTTAGAGAGCTGAAAGATCAGTTGCAGGATTTGTTAGATAAAGGGCTTGTTCGACCGAGTGTGTCTCCTTGGGGTGCTCCTGTCCTGTTCGTCAAGAAGAAGGACGGCAGTTTGCGCTTGTGCATTGATTACCGCCGGCTGAACCGTGTTACCGTACGGAACAGATATCCCTTACCACGTATCGATGATTTGTTTGACCAGCTTCAGGGTGCGGAATACTTTTCGAGGATTGACTTGCGATCAGGCTACCATCAGTTGCGGGTTCGGTAGGAGGATATTCTGAGGACGGCTTTTCGCATGCGTTATAGGCACTACGAGTTTTTGGTGATGTCATTCGGACTCACCAATGCCCCAGCGGCGTTTTTGGACTTGATGAACCGCGTTTTCAGGCCGTATCTTGATCAGTTCATCATCGTATTTATTGTCGACATCTTAGTGTATTCCCGGAGCCGAGAGGAGCACAAGCAGCACCTGCGGATCACATTGCAGACTTTGAGGGAGCACCAGCTGTTCGCGAAATTCTCCAAGTGCGCATTTTGGCTTGACAGCGTTGATTTCTTGGGTCACATGGTTACGAGTGATGGTATACGTGTGGACCCGAAGAAGATCGAGGCCATTCATCATTAGCCCATACCAGCATCAGTTACAGAGATCTGCCGCTTCCCAGGCCTGGCCGGCTACTATCGACGTTTTGTTCAGGACTTCTCCCGTATTGCTGCACCGTTGACCGGGTTGACCCGGAAGGGAGTTCCTTTTGATTGGACCGAGGCGTGTGAGCATAGCTTCCAGCAGTTGAAGACTCATCCGACTACTGCACCAGTGTTGTCATTGCCTTCGGGATCGGGCGGATTCGTGGTTTATTGCGACGCTCCTCGAGTGGGACTAGGTTGCGTGTTGATGCAGCACGACAGTATTATCGCGTATGCTTCTCGACAGCTGAAGACACACGAACAGAATTATCCTACTCACGATTTAGAGATGGCTGCAGTGGTGTTTGCACTCAAGATCTGGAGACATTACCTATACGGTGAGTCATGCCAGATATTCACGGACCACAAGAGCTTGAAGTACATATTTCAGCAGCGAGACCTGAATCTGAGACAGCGTCGTTGGATGGAGCTGGTGAAAAACTATGATTGTGAAATCCTTTATCATCCGAGCAAGGCGAACGTGGTGGCAGATGCTTTGAGTCGGAGGCCCGGAGGTAGTCTATCTTGTTTGAGA
This sequence comes from Agapanthus africanus, assembly GCA_030015575.1. NCBI lineage: Eukaryota > Viridiplantae > Streptophyta > Magnoliopsida > Asparagales > Amaryllidaceae > Agapanthus > Agapanthus africanus. The sequence continues at coordinate 200,469,906 of JASDDO010000028.1, read as the reverse complement.
GCCGTGCAGAGGCAGTCATCAGCAGATTGGCAGATTCTATGCGATAGCCGAGTGCAGTTCGATTTCACTCCGATCGGGGGACAGCTTGCGCATATTCGTGCACGTCCACAGTTGCTTGACCGTATTCGAGAGGCACAGCCCAGTGATGACCGTCTTTCAGAGATCATGGAGCAGGTTAGGCAGGGAAGAGATTCCGAGTTCATGATCGATGATCAGGGAGTACTGCGCTTTGGGACTCGATTATGCGTACCAGATTCGGAGGGACTAAGGCGTGAGATTCTTGAGGAGGCGCATAGATCGATATATAGCGTTCATCCTGGTGCCACCAAGATGTACCACGATCTGAGAGATGTTTATTGGTAGGACGGAATGAAGAGGGACGTCACAGACTTCGTGTCGCGATGCCTGACTTGTCAGCAAGTCAAGGCCGAGCACCGAGGCCCGCGGGAGAGTAGCAACCTTTGCCCATTCCGGAGTGGAAATGGGAGCAGATTTCTATGGACTTCATTGTGGGTCTACCTAGGACCAGTCAGGGGTATGACTCCATTTGGGGGATCGTGGATCGATTGACGAAAGCGGCTCACTTCCTGCCAGTGAAAACCACTTTCGGTTTTGCTCAGTATGCCCAGGTCTACATCGACGAGATCGTACGGTTGCATGGCGTACCGACTTGTATCGTGTCCGATCGAGGCACCCAGTTTACCAGCCGACTATGGCAGAGGCTCCAGGAGGCGTTGGGCACCCGTTTGAGTTTCAGCACAGCATTTTATCCCCAGACCAACGGCCAGTCAGAGCGAACTATTCAGACTCTTGAGGACATGCTCTGAGCATGCGTTTTAGTTTTCGGTGGTAGCTGAGATCATCATTTACCCTTAGTGGAGTTCTCCTACAACAACAGCTTCCAGGATACTATTCAGATAGCACCTTTCGAGGCCTTGTATGGGGGAGATGTAGATCACCCGTCTGTTGGACAGAGCTCGGCGAGAGCAGTATTTTGGGGCCGCAGATCGTGCAGGAGATGACCTAAAAAGTACAGTTGATTCAAGATCGGATGAGAGCGGCTCGGAGTAGGAAGAAATCGTATGCGGACAGACATCGTCGCAGACTAGAGTTCGCAGTTGGCGATCATCTTTTTCTGAGGGTCTCTTCGATGAAGGGCGTGATGAGATTTGGACGAAAAGGAAAGCTTAGTCCCAGATTTGTGGGTCCCTTCGAGATCCTCGAGCGTGTCGGCGCAGTTGCATATCGTTTAGCTCTTCCACCCAGCTTTCCGGATGTTCACCCCATATTCCATGTGTCGATGCTTCGCAGATATCTTCATGACCTTTCTCACATGATTCAGCATCAGACCGTTTAGCTTGAGCGCGATCTTTCGTTCACCGAGCAGCCAGTAGTGATATTGGATCGACAGGTGAAGAAACTTCGATCAAAGGTCTTGCCATCTGTGAAAGTTCTTTGGCGCAGCCCGAATGGTGAAGAGATCGCTTGGGAGGCCGAGAGCGAGATGCAGAAGAAATTCCCTCATCTCTTTGAAGGTACGCGTAGCTATATTTTTAAATTCGGGGACGAATTTCTTTAAGGGGGAAAATTGTAACACCTTAGAATGCGATTAGTGGCTAATTATACTTTAATGTAGGGGTTTTAGTAAAAAGTTTACCAAAACGGTTTTCAACTATTTTATAAGAATTAATGAATATTTTATTAGAATTTAATTGGGGTTGTACACACATGTGCATGTAAACTAGGGCTAAGTTTGGGGTTTAACCATATTTAGGTAGCCATGGTGAATTAACCCATTTCATTAGGATAATATGAAGTTAACTGTGTGTATTAGTTTTTTTTTTTAAGTTTAAATATAATTAGTTTGTTTTGGGGGTTGACTTGTGAATTGGAGAGAGAGAGAGAGAAAGCATGATGAGCATGAAGCATGCTTGGTAATTATGATGAGAGAGATGGGGAAATGGTTGACTCTCACCTCTCATTTGTTTTTCAAACCACTCTTTTCCCACACTCATCACATCTCTCTCCCTCTCATTCTTTTCCCTGCACACACACACACACAGAAGCAACAGCAACAGCAGCAGCAGCACACACACCCTTCTCTTCTTCTTCTTCTCTTCTTCTTCTTCTTCTTCTTGCATCCAAGCCTCAAATCTTCATCAAAAATCCATTTTTCTTCACAAATCTCTTGCAAAACACTTCCTTGCAGGTTCTTGAGGCAAGACCATCAAGTTTGAGCCACTACTAACCCACTTTGAGGTTTAAAACTCACCTCAACTTCCTTTTTGCTAAACTTATAGTTTATTTAGCTTAAAATTTTGTTTAAGTAGTTAATTAGGCTAAATTTGTGTTTTGTGTGGAGATTAGGCTAAGTTTATGTTTTTATGGCTTTATTAGCTTAACTAAGTGTTATTAGTGTCGTTTAACCCTAGTAATTGCTTCAGATTACACTAAAATACCTTATTGTTTTAATTTAGTGTAAAGTAAACGTTTTAGTTAAGATTTGGGTTCATTTTGAGATCTGCTTTTGATCCGGGTGCTTCAGGCAAAAGTTGCATTTACTGGAGCTTAGTGACTGGGATAGGACCAAACACACGAAGCACGGGACCCCCTCACCCCTAAATGGCCGCAGATTTAATGTGTCTGGCCGCAATTTGCGGCCAGAGAGGTGAGTTAGGTTCGGGGTCTGGGCTGGGGGAATCTGCCACATATCTAGGGTGTTTGGTACATGCAACTTTTCCTAATTCAACTCGAGTCAAAATCTGGGATCAAATACCTTGTTTTCAACACTTTTAGACTTGCACGACATGCACGTTTTGAGTTTGGGTCTGGTGGTTTCTGTGTATCGCAACGTGTCAGGGTGGTTCCAGGCGCTGGCACACGCATTTTGGTGTCACGTTTACACACGAGTTAGCTTGCGACGCAAGTTTTTCGAATAATCTTGATATCGTGTTTTGGCAGGATTTTAGCCTTATGTGTGTTGTTTGTGTGATTCTAGGATCGATCGCGGAGACGTCGGACGTGTTATTGTATATGCCCTAGAGGCCATTACTGTATCATACTGGATTGTATATTACTTGATGGAAGCTTGGGATATTCACCTTGTATTGACATTCTTGCTCAAAATGGTAGTATGCTACTTGGTTTGTTTCTGCTTTAATGTGTGCATGTGTTTCTTTTAGCATATCGCCTTTACACATTAGTGGAGCCCTTAAGATCTTTGCTTGATTACCAGCGTTGTAACACCTTAGGATATGTTTAGTGACTAATTATATTTAATTATTGGGTTTTTAATAAAAAGTTTACCAAATTGTGTTTTAAATATTTTTCCTAATTTAATAAATATTTTTCTAAAATTTTCCTAGGCTTGCACACACATGTGCATGTAAACTAGGGTTTTTAAATGAGTTTTTACCATGATGAGTGACCATGGTGGGTTAATTTTGAGGATTAAGCCTTTTGGGTTTTAATTGAGCTTAATTAGTTAATCAATAGTTTCTTTTATTTGAAATTTGTTTTTGGGTGTTGACTTGTGAGAGAGAGGGAGTGTGCATCATGGCTTAGCCCATGCTTGCCATTAATGAGGAGAGAGAGAGAGAGAAGGGTTGACATTGGGTGATGATTTTTTCTCTCAATTGTTTTGTTTTCTTTCTCTCAACCTCACTCTCTCTCACACACACACACACACTCACCTCTTCAACACAACAGCAGTAGCAGCAGCAAACACAACAGCAATAGCAGCAACACAAAAGCAGCAGCAGCAGCATCAGTGAGCAGCAGCAGCAACACAAAAGCAGCAGCAGCAGCATCAGTGAGCAGCAACAGCAACACAACTTCGAATGCAGCCCCTTCCCTTCACTTCATCTTCTTCCTCCAGCTCCCTAGGGTCAAGTGTGAGGTATATTTTCTAAACTTACTCCCTAGTTTGCGTGGTTTGAGTAGTTTTGCTTCGGTTGGTGGTTTTTAATGCGTTTTAGTGCGATATGAGGTGTTTAGTGGGAACTTTGAGCTATTGTGGTGTGATTTGGTTTCAGTAAGTTGTTAGAGGTTTGTTGAGACCATATTAACTTAGCTTAACCCCCAATTGCACTAAAATACCACCAGTTCCCTAATTGATGCAAATTCGTCGTATTTGTGCAAAACTGAGTTTTCTGGAAACTGCTATTGACCCGATGGGTTCAGGATGAAATTGAGGATACTGCAGTATAGTAGTGAGGTGCTGATACCCTAGATAGAACCCGACCCCCTAATTCCTTCTTTTGGCCGCCAATTATTTCATTCTGGCCGCAATTTGCGGCCAGATGGGTAGGGTTTGGGTTGGGGTTTAGTCCATTGGGTGTCTGCTGCTATGTGGAGTTTTGTGGTATATATATTTTTGTAATTTAAGTTCTGTGTAAAAATCTGGGACTAAATACCTATTTCTCGTATTTTCTAAACCTTCATGACACGCGTGATACGTGCGTGAGTTTGGGGTTTCTGCGTATCGCGACGCGTCAGGGTAGTTTCAGGCGCGTGATCACACGTTTTAGCGTATCGCGCACACGCGCGATTGGTTTACGACACGGGTTTCTAATTGTATCGTAATATCATGTTTTGTGAAATTGAGCTTATGTGCGATATATGTTATGTGATTCTAGGTTCGCAGGCCAGTGAGACGGACGCTGCGAAGAAGGGCAAGCAAGTCGTCGGCTACACTTAGCGCGAGACTTCGGTGAGTAGATTTCACATCTACGGGGATATCGCCCGCATGGCGTTATGCGTCAGGGCTGATAGGATCTTATTATTATATGTTGCATTTACCCCATGGACTGTCATCGCATATTGCATTCCCTGCTATATATTTATATGCTTAGAACTGATAGAACACCGCACTATTACTAACGGTTTATGTTGCACGGGCACTAAATTGCATGCTATACACACACCGTTAGTAATTGCCATGACACACTCACTGTAGAACTGCCATGATTATATTGCTGTAGTTCATTTCATATATGATTCGATATGACTGTCGTGGAAATTGGGAGCCGCATGATATCTTTAAAAACGGAACAAATTTTAAAAGCGGTTTTCCCTTATACCTATATCATGGATTGATGTACGTAGCACCTCGCATTAGATTTATTTCTTGGTGTTGGATTTTCATGTGATTTCTGGTTTTGAGGACCGTGGGATTTTTAAGAAAAGATGCACTATTTGAAAACCCGGTTCCTCGTGATATGATATTTTGGTGCGTCCACCACGCGTTTTCTCGGTGCTGAGACGTGTGCTTGAAACCCGATTCGAGGAGATGGATGATCCGTTTGCGGGTTCGTGGTGGACCCGGTATGGTTCCCCAGGGCAAGAAATGTTTTTCGTGGAGTAGACGATGAGCCTGGAAGGGTGGCGAGTACCTACCGGTGATTGGTTGGACCTGGCGGTTATCCGGAGGATACCGACCAGAGTCGAGAGATGGATGCGGGATGATCCGTACTGCCGGGGCCGAGGGCCGATACCGCAGACGAGCCCGTGGGCTGATCCGGACTGACGGAGCCCGATATTTGAGGTTTTGCGTGTCGATGCTGGACACGAGTATTTTATGAGGTTTTGGGTGCCGATGTTGGGCACTCGTGATTTCTCAGAGGTTTACAGGATTTGAGGGCCGATGGGTGTGCCGGCGCCTGGGTTATTTGGGATTTGGGGTGCAGTTGTGGGCACCGATTGTTTTCCACGTTGATATTCCGTGTAGATGTTGTTTATCCCATGCTCAGCATTGATTACCATATATCTCATCCTGTAGTTATTTTACCTGATAGAGCATCTGCATGGTTATTGCATATACTGCTTATCACACATTGATATCATCTGCTGGCATTGTTAGAATAGCGCAGTACGTGCATGCTCGCGATTACCTTTATATGTTATCTCTATTCACGAGTTGGCAACTCACCCCCGTTGAGCCACAGTATTTGCAGGTTGCCCTCAGCATAGTTGCGGCAGGCTGTCTTTTGCATCTTTTGGCTACAGATACCACTACAGTAGCAGTGAGAGCTGTTTTGCATTTAGGTGGGTTGTGGTATCTGATTACTTTTATTGTATCCCTTTTTGTATCTAGTACTCTCCATCTACCATTTATGTACTGGACTTAGATATTGTGTGAGGACGATGATGTATATTTTGTATTCTAGTGTCGAGCTCGTGGGAGCCGGCTGTTTTATATGCAGTTATTTTCTGTGATGTTTACTTATTGCTTATTCTTCGCTACGGCGTCGTATATTACTCTTGTGATGTTGGTTTCCGCCGTTGGGCGTGATTGCTCCCGTTTGGGGATGTTTCTTTTCATTTACATTTCATTTCATTTATATCCTGTTTTGTACCCGGTCTCGGGGCTACTTTTACAAAGGAAATGCTGCCAAAATTATTTAAATGATTAAGAAACTTTAAAGGAACTTATTGAATTATTTAAGGTTTTCTAAATACTTCAACTAAATGTTTTCAACACTCACTATTTTTTTTTTTTGGTTTTGATTTCTGGGTTTGGCTTACTTAGTCGCGTTACGCCTGTAGACGTACCGTGGTTAAGTGCCGGTCACGAGTCGAAATACTCGGGTCGTGACAAGCGTTGTGATGGCAGTCGCACTCGTGGGGGCTGGGTAATCTATAAGCACATCCTTATACAGGTCCCTAATCGCAGGACTATCGAGACAGGGCATCGATACTCCGGAGTAGACTAGCGTATGAGCTTCTCATCCCAGCTTTGGGAGACGGCCTGTCCCACAGTCGTCAGTACGTCGTACTTGGGATAGTATGCGGGTGCTCGTTAGGTTACGAGTACACTGGACAGGACTCGTCGGGAACTGTTGGTTGGTATTATACCTATCGTCAGTTATCAGTTCCCAGGTGACATGAGTATAGCTTAGTCCGTTGACTTGACACTGTCACTTCGTCTCGAGTGTGTTCCCACTGTACTTTGATTACTACCCTACCACGGCTCAAAGGAGTCGTGCAAACAGGTAGTTTTTGGGTGCAGTCCCGAAGCACTTGGAGGCAGTGATGGTAAGACAGGATTCGTCTCTCCCGGTATTGGGGGTTGATATCGCGCTGTGTCTAGGAGAGCCATTACACAAAGTCCCTGGCCAGGGCAAGCGAAATAGACTGGTAGGTTCCTAGTGTTATCTCAGGTGTTCTGGGCTACACTCCGGCACGACTTGTAACGCTAGTTGGGGACTGACGTTTACCGCCCCCTAGGCCCGCCATGCGATGTTCTTAGACGAACAGACCGGACTGTACGGAGACTGTCACATACAGGCTCAGTAGGAGTTCAGATGGGTTTACCTCGTCAGTTTTCTTATCGGCATCTACCTGGGGACCGTTACGTACAACTAGTGCCGCTTGCGGTCTGTGGTTAAACCCACTGCCAGCGTAGTGTCGAGTCTTTAGAGTCCCACACAGAGGGTTATTCGCCTTTAGGCAAAATGAGTAGAGGTCGCATGGTTTTGCGACAGGGTTCGTTCACATCCGCGCACTTATGCACGTTCGGTGTCCGGACAGCTTATACTAGCGGGCTTTGGTTTAAGCCGGATCCTAGTATATGATTTGGGATTGGTCTTATCTCATTGTATTCATGTTCCTCGGAACACGGATACAGGTGTGTATACACAATTGACTGAGACAGAGGCAGAGGACTTTGATTAGGGTTGATGACCATTGTCATTTTCTTAACCCTAATGTTTTGTGTGAATTATGATTTATTAATAATTAGTTAATTATAATTGTGCATAGTTAGGGTTGTTGACCATTTGACTATACTTGACTTGTTGACCTAGGTTGACAAGTTGACCATCATCATTCCATATGAAAGATGCTCTTTGATCCTTGCAAAAGCATTTAATGTGAAATGATAATGGTCATTTCTTGATTAACCATGACAATTATCTTTTGCTAATTATCTAATTTACATAATTCACATATATGTGAGAAGGTTAAGATATTCTTCTCACTTTATCATTTTCATTCTCTCTCCTCATCTTCCTCTCTCTCTAGCTCTCCCCTCTCATGAGTTGAGAACCATTTGAGCATAAGATAATCCCTCCAAAAATACTCTCTACTCTTTCTAAGGTTCTAGGTCTAGCACACCAAGCACGTTAGTTACTTCTAGTTTGAGGTTGGAGCCAAAGGTTGAGGCCCTCGGGTGGATCTTTCTTCGGCAAGAGAAGCGACAAGGAGAACCCTTTCTTTCACTCCAAGGAGCAAGGAGAGAAGGACTTGAAGCCCTAGGTATAACCCACTTTCCGAGTAGCTAAACTCTTTAGCTTTGTTAGTTAGTTTTGTTTAGCAAAGATCCCTCCTTTACATAGTCCATGTTGCCTAGAGTTGTAAAGATCGAATTTTTCATAACGTTTCCGCCTCCCCGAATTCACCGGGGTGGGCAACGTGGACTTACAGTGGTATCAGAGCCTAGCTAAATCCAAACTAACTAGTTAGCAAAGTATCTAGAACTTCGATCGGAAAAAATCGCAAAACTAGTTTTCAAAACCCTAAGTTTCTGTTGATTTTTTTTCTGCTCTAAAAATAATAAATCATACTTCAAAAATCGGCTCAGGGTTTTGTTAAGAAACACACCAAAAACGATCCAGTGAACCGTTCAAAGCGCCGCGGTTCTGCGGCAAGAACATGCTTCTTGCCGCGGATCCGCGGCCGAGTTGACTCGGTCGTGGACCGAGTTTGGTGCAGTGTTCTTCTGTTAAGGTTTTAGGATTTTTAAAATAGTTTGTTTCCACCCAGTTTTTCCAGAGAGCTAGTTGGTTTTTGGGTGGTCACAAATCCGTATTTTTGATCGAACTTCTTTACACTTTGGCTAATGGGTTATATCTGTGATGTGATATATGTATTGAATGTCCGCTTATCGCTATACGTTGATTAGTAGGGGTTATACATATCTGTGATCTGTAATGATTGATGGTTTGTGTATATGAATTCGTTGGATTGTCGCGAATGAATAGCCGGGGGGGTTGTGAGATGAGAGTTTTCTTATTCTTTCAATTCTTGTAATATGTAAATTGATGTAATATTATTTGTATGGCCGCACAACCGGGTCGGGGTTGTAGCCGTCATTGTATAATTTCTTTTTACTGTTTTTTGCTCCTAGGATAGACCCAAGGTGGGGTGCACAAACTACCGGGTACCTCGAAGTGCCGAGTGGCCTACTCACGTCATTGAGGGAGGTTGCTTCACTTCGGACACTTGGCGGGTAGTTTGCCGCACCCGTAGGGGTCTAGGGTAGGGTTTGGCTATTCATTGCGACCATGTAATCCGTTCTTCGTTACAGGCTCGTACGAATTGCGGATTCCTAGTATATCCAATGTATTCATCTATGATCTGGAATGGCTATCATTGCATGTGACGAATGTTTATATATATCTATATGATATCTATTTAGGCGTTGCTTATGTTTTGCATTCGCGCTAGTCCAGCCCCCGCTCTGTCGTTAGTTAAGTAACCTAATGGGTGATGAAGGGACCCCGTGGCGAATGCGGATGGCATAAGCGTACGTCATATTTTCGTTGTTTTCTGCAATGGTAGGATTAAATGATGGGACGCATTGGAATTAATGCAAGATAAAATAAACCAAGTAAAAGTCGTTGGAACACTTTGAAAACCACTCGGTTCTTTTCAAAACCAAACTTTTAAATGCGGAGCTTGAACCACTCCTTTTGAAAGCTATCTCGTTCCTTCGATTATATCAAGTTCACTACGTTCACGGTTTCGCCAAAACCATTCGTAGCCCTCCGTCGTTTCACATGAATGGTCAATAAGTATTCAAGCTATGTATGTTGGCCAAAGTCAAGGCATAGTGATTGGTAGCTATTGGGTATTCATGTGCAGCATAGATAGATGTGTTGGTTTGGGGCAGTCGTTCTACCATTTTGGCCAAAGTCAAGGGTATGTGCGGGTGGGCTCAAATTAACCTGGAGAATGACGGGTAGAACTTGACATGTGACTTATGATATTTTGGCCAAAGTCAAGGTCATAAGAGCATGGGGCAAAAATCCACATCGGGAGTTTCAAAAGAACTGAAACTTGCTAGCGTTGCATACCATTTGGAGTGTGATGATTCTGGTAGGATTCCTTCAGTTTTGTCACGTGATGATATTTGGATCCCGATCCTACTGTGAGTATATGCTACTCCGGAACTTTCTCACTGAACGATCAATGCTATAAACCAAGTAGGTGTCTAGAAAGGTGTTAGCGGGGCTACGCCCACAGGGAAAAGAGGTTACTTAATTAAGGAACTTCACGAAAGCGTTGGAAAACCTCCCTCGAAGTACCGACACTGGCCTGGCCGAACGGTTAAGCAAGTATTGTACGGTGAGATTGATCCCGACTAGTTCTTCCTTTATGGTTTGAGGAGTGATTCGAGAGACAGTGGGAGCCATCCTGTTTAGACAAATTAAAAACCACTCTAAACTTGTAAGAGTATCATGCTAAAGTGTTTCTTCTCTCTCTCCTAATTGCAGCGACCATTTATCATGACGGGACTTAAGTTACTTCTAGATAAAAACATACTGACAGGGCCAAACTACAATGATTGGCTCAGGAATGTCAAAATGGCAATCACTTATGACAAGTTGGGGTATCTTCTTACCACCAAAGCTCCCCCTGTCCCAGGTCCCAAAACCAGCGTCGCGGATAGGGAAATCCGTAAGACCTGGGAAATCGACTGCGCGAAGGCCAAGTGCCTCGTGCTTGCCTCTATGGACAACGAATATCAGAGGAGGCACGAGAATATGGACCTCGAATCCATATTTCTCCATACAAAAGAACTGTATGGAGAGCCATCTCGTATCGCCAGATACGAAGTGTCGAAGAAGTTGTTTTCGGCAAGATTGGCCGTCGGATCATCGGTAGCGGAACACGTACTTAAGATGATTGGCTACATAGAGGAGCTCGCGGAACTTGGGACCACGTTGGAGAATGAGCTCTATACGGACTTGATTCTCCAGTCCCTTCCTTCCACTTACGTCCAGTTCATCCTGAATTTCAACTTGCAAGAAAAGGAAGTTGAACTTTCAGAGCTCCTCAACATGCTGAGGAGTGCAGAGGGCACCCTACAGAAAGGTAGGGAAACATCCACTTTGTTTGTAGGAGGATCTTCCTCTTCTAGGTCCAAGGCGAAAGCCAAGGGAAAGAAGAAGAAAACCCCCGCCAAACCAAGAGGCGGTGTTAGTAAGGTGGATATGAAGGGAAAGGCAAAAGCAACAAAGGTAGCGGGGAAGCTTGTGGATAAGGAAGAATGCTTTTACTGTCACAAGAGTGGACACTGGAAGAAAGATTGCAGGGCTTGGAAAGCCAGAACACAGGATTTGAAGCAGGTTGCGGCTTCAGCTTCAGGTGTGTATGTTATTGAAAACTGTCTATCAATAAACTCTACGTCCTGGGTATTGGATATCGGATCAGGATCTCATATCTGTAATTCTTTGCGGGCGTTGAGAAAATGTAGGTTTTTGAAAGCATGTGACATGACCCTCAAAGTTGCAAATGGAGCTAGCATGGATGCTGAGGCCGTGGGGGACTATCACCTGGGAATGTCAGATGGACATATTTTGGTTTTACGTAATTGCTTTTTTGTACCCAACGCAACTTGTAATATCATTTCTGTATCTTTGATTTCTAAAGAAGGTTATGAATTTGCGTTTGTAAGTAATGTTGTAAACATTCACCTTAATCAAGTTCTGATTGGGTCAGGTACATTAAGCAATGGTATATACGTATTAAACCAACCACAGATTTTCAATGTCCAGAATACACACAAAAGAAAGTCTCCGAAAACAAATCAGACTTTTTTATGGCATTGTAGACTGGGTCACATCAATGAGAGAAGGCTGACGAAGTTACATACAGAAGGATATTTGGATCCGTTCGAATATCAATCATATGCAACTTGTCAATCCTGTCTCAAAGGAAAGATGACAAAGACTCCGTTCACTGGACACGGAAAGAGAGCGAGCGAGCTTTTGGGACTCGTACACAGCGACGTGTGCGGTCCAATGTCTACGAATGCACGAAGTGGTTATTCCTACTTCATTACTTTTACGGATGACTTTTCAAGGTACGGTTATGTCTTCTTAATGAAACATAAATCCGAAGCCTTTGGAAAATTCCAGGAATATAAGAATGAAGTAGAAAAACAAACAGGCAAAAGCATCAAGACACTGAGATCTGATCGAGGTGGTGAATACTTGAGTGCCGAGTTCCTGGACTACTTAAAAGAGAATGGAATTCTCTCTCAGCTTACTCACCCATACACTCCGCAACACAACAGTGTATCGGAGAGACGGAACCGAACCCTATTGGATATGGTACGGTCCATTATGAGTAACGCTGAGTTACCGCGATCATTCTGGGGATATGCGCTAGAATCAGCTACATACCTTTTGAACCGAGTTCCAACTAAGACTGTGCCTACTACACCATATCAGATGTGGTGTGGGAAGAGACCCTATCTTAATCACATTAAGACATGGGGATGTCCAGTTTTTGTCAAAAAGCAGCATGCGGAAAAGCTCGAGGCACGCTCAGTACAGTGCAAGTTCGTGGGATATCCAAAGAACTCCAAGGGATATTTCTTCTATTGCGAGGAGGAACAAAAGGTTTTTGTTTCTCGGCATGCCCACTTCTTGGAAACTCAGTTTTCGGAGAATCAGATAAGTGGGAGCGCAATAGAACTGGAAGAAATTCCAGAACCACGAGCTATTACTGAAAACTTAGTAGAACCAGAGGGTTCGAAAGATCAGGACATTCCTACGCCGCTCCGCAGAAGTAGTAGGCAGTCTCATTCGCCCGAGAGATACTACGGTTTTCTCATAGACGGGGATAGAGAGGATTGCATCATTGACAGTGATGAGCCTACTAGCTTCCAGCAGGCCATTCAGAGCGTTGACTCGGTAAAATGGCTGGATGCAGTGCGGACCGAAATGGAGTCCATGTACACCAACAAAGTATGGACGTTGGACATTGCTCCAGATGGGGTAAAACCCGTAGGATGCAAGTGGATCTTCAAAAGGAAGATTGGTGTAGATGGACAGGTTGAGACCTATAAAGCTAGACTTGTTGCAAAGGGTTTCCGTCAAAGACCTGGCTTGGACTATGACGAAACCTTTTCTCCAGTGGCTATGCTGAAATCCATTCGGATCCTTCTTTCCATTGCTGCCTTCCACGATTATGAGATCTGGCAGATGGACGTAAAGACCGCTTTTCTAAATGGAAATTTAGAGGAGTGTGTCTATATGGACCAGCCAGAAGGATTCATTCAGAGTGGGAGCAGAGGAAAGGTGTGCAAGTTGCTTAAGTCCATCTATGGACTAAAGCAGGCATCGCGGAGTTGGAACATCTATTTTGATGAGATGGTCAATGAATTTGGCTTTATCAAAAATCCAGATGAACCATGCATCTATAGTAGATTTGTAGCGAGAACTGTAGTATTCCTCGTTTTATACGTGGATTACATTCTCTTAATAGGAAATGACGTTCCTATGCTACAATCTGTCAAAGGGTTCTTGTCACACAGGTTCTCCATGAAAGACCTGGGTGATGCCTCTTACATTTTGGGGATCCGGATCTACCGTGACAGATCTAAGAGGATATTAGGACTCTCACAGTCCAGGTACATCGACACCATACTGAAAAGATTCAGTATGGAAGATTCCAAGCGCGGTAATCTACCGGCTTGTCACGGGATCACCCTCTCCAAAGAGATGTCTCCCAAGACTGATTTGGAAAGGGATCGCATGTCTATTATACCCTACGCTTCTGCGGTAGGCTCTATAATGTATGCGATGTTGTGTACCAGACCAGATATAGCTTATGCACTGAGTGTGGTAAGCCAGTATCAGTCAAACCCTAGGGAGAAACACTGGATAGCGGTAAAGAACATTCTCAAGTACCTGAGAAGGACTAAGGAGATGTTCTTGGTGTATGGCGGAAAAGACCTCCAGATCGAGACCTTTGCTGACTCCAGCTTCCAGAGTGACAAGGATGATTCCAAGTCCATGTCGGGTTATGTCTTTACCCTCTATGGAGGGGCGGTGTGTTGGAAGAGTTCCAAACAGGAAACCGTTGCTGACTCGACGATGGAAGCGGAATATATCGCTGCTGCAGATGCCGCAAAGGAAGCTGTCCGGATAAAGAAGTTCCTCACGGAGCTTCAGGTGGTCCTACCATTGTTGATCCAATACCGCTGTATTGCGACAACAACGGAGCTATAGCTTTAGCGAAGGAACCCAGGTCCCATCAGAAGTCCAGGCACATCTTGAGGCAGTATCACCTGATCAGGGAGATCGTGGGTCGCCAGGAGATCAAGGTTCGGAGAGTTGCTACGAAAGATAACACTGCTGATCCATTCACGAAGGCCTTACCCCAGACTCAGTTCGAGCGGCTGATCGAGATGATAGGTCTTCGATACGCCAGTACATGGCCTTAGTTCAAGTGGGAGATTGTTAGTGTATATGCCCTAGAGGCCATTACTGTATCATACCGGATTGTATATTACTTGATGGAAGCTTGGGATATTCACCTTGTATTGACATTCTTGCTCAAAATGGTAGTATGCTACTTGGTTTGTTTCTGCTTTAATGTGTGCATGTGTTTCTTTTAGCATATCGCCTTTACACATTATTGGAGCCCTTAGGATCTTTGCTTGATTACCAGCGTTGTGATGGCAGTCGCACTCGTGGGGGCTGGGTAATCTATAAGCACATCCTTATGCAGGTCCCTAGTCGCAGGACTATCGAGACAGGGCATCGATACTCCGGAGTAGACTAGCGTATGCGCTTCTCATCACAACTTGGGAGACGGCCTGTCCCACAGCCATCAGTACGTCGTACTTGGGATAGTATGCGGGTGCTCGTTAGGTTACGAGTACACTAGACAGGACTCGTCGGGAACTGTTGGTTGGTATTATACCTATCGTCAGTTATCAGTTCCCAGGTGACATGAGTACAGCTTAGTCCGTTTACTTGACACTGTCACTTCGCCTCGAGTGTGTTCCCACTGTACTTTGATTACTACCCTACCACGGCTCAAAGGAGTCGTGCAAACAGGTAGTTTTTGGGTGCAGTCCCGAAGCACTTGGAGGCAGTGACGGTTAGACAGTTTTCGTCTCTCCCGGTATTGGGGGTTGATATCGCGCTGTGTCTAGGAGAGCCATTACACAAACTCCCTGGCCAGGGCAAGCGAGATAGACTGGTAGGTTCCCAGTGTTATCTCAGGTGTTCTAGGCTACACTCCAGCACGACTTGTATCGCTACTAGGGGACTGACGTTTACCGTCCCCTAGGCCCACCATGCGATGTTCTTAGACGAACAGACCGGACTGTACGGAGACTATCACATACAGGCTCAGTAGGAGTTCAGATGGGTTTACCTCGTCAGTCTTCTTATCGGCATCTACCTGGGGACCGTTACGTACAGCTAGTGCCGCTTTCGGTCTATGGTTAAACCCACTGCCAGCGTAGTGTCGAGTCTTTAAAGTCCCACACAGAGGGTTATTCGCCTTTAGGCAAAATGAGTAGAGGTCGCATGGTTTTGCGACAGGGTTCGTTCACATCCGCGCACTTGTGCACGTTTGGTGTCCGGACAGCTTATACTAGCGGGCTTTGGTTTAAGCCGGATCCTAGTATATGATTTGGGATTGGTCTTATCTCATTGTATTCATGTTCCTCGGAACACGGATACGGGTGTGTATGCACAGTTGACTGAGACAGAGACAGAGGACTTTGATTAGGGTTGATGACCATTGTCATTTTCTTAACCCTAATGTTTTGTGTGAATTATGATTTATTAATAATTAGTTAATTATAATTGTGCATGGTTAGGCTTGTTGACCATTTGACTATACTTGACTTGTTGACCTAGGTTGACAAGTTGACCATCATCATTCCATATGAAAGATGCTCTTTGATCCTTGCAAAAGCATTTAATGTGAAATGATAATGGTCATTTCTTGATTAACCATGACAATTATCTTTTGCTAATTATCTAATTTACATAATTCACATATATGTGAGAAGGTTGAGATATTCTTCTCACTTTATCATTTCCATTCTCTCTCCTCCTCTTCCTCTCTCTCTAGCTCTCCCCTCTCATGAGTTGAGAACCATTTGAGCTTGAGATAATCCCTCCAAAAATACTCTCTACTCTTTCTAAGGTCCTAGGTCTAGCACACCAAGCACCTTAGTTACTTCTAGTTTGAGGTTGGAGCCAAACGTTGAGGCCCTCGGGTGGATCTTTCTTCGGCAAGAGAAGTGACAAGGAGAACCCTTTCTTTCACTCCAAGGAGCAAGGAGAGAAGGACTTGAAGCCCTAGGTATAACCCACTTTCCGAGTAGCTAAACTCTTTAGCTTTGTTAGTTAGTTTTGTTTAGCAAAGATCCCTCCTTTACATAGTCCATGTTGCCTAGAGTTGTAAAGATCGAATTTTTCATAACGTTTCCGCCTCCCTGAAAGCACCGGGGTGGGCAACGTGAACTTACAGGACGCGGCGCGGAAGGGAAAAGCAGTGATTGGATCCGGCTAGCTGAGACGTTCCGGCGAGTAGATGTACACATCTACGGGGGAAATCGTTTGGATGGCGTAAGGCGTCCGATAGTTTTAAAACTTATAGTAGTAATGGCATTTATGTGGGTAGTTCCTAATTATTTATCTCGTTGCATTGCATGATCCTTTATATATATGTGTGCGAATTCATCTCATAGGACACTCGCACTATTACCATGTGTTTATGCAGCACAAGCACTATTCATGTGGACACACACGCCCTGGTAATTGCTATGCCACAAACACTAGATGATTTGTTTAAAAACGGAATCTAAAACAATTGCACCATATATGATTTGTTAATCTTTACTAGTACATTTAAATTCCTCGGGATGAACTCGTAGGATGCTAGTCATTGCATGTACCTCATTGCATCATTGTTCATGAATAGTTTTCTAGTTATATATTGCAGTTCGCATTCGTCGATACCATAGGCATTCATTATTGCTGACATGTGTACTTATAGTGATTTTCTTGAGGATTTCAGCACTCGAGATTTATGAGATTTTGGGGAAAACCGCAAGGATTTGATAAACCTGATATTCATTTTAAATATAGCAAGTTGCGGTTTTCTCGTGTTATGATACATATGTCGTCCACCATGGATTTTCTGTTAGTTTTCGAAACCCATTTCGAGGAGTAGGATGAACCGTCTCGGGTACATGGTAGGCCCGGTAAGGTACCCAGGGGCAAGAAGTTCGAGTTGTAGACGATAAGCCTGGCAGAAGCAGACTACCTACCGGTGATTGTTGGCGCGGCGGATATCCAGCGGATACCGACTGTGGTCATGAAATATGAGATATTGACACTTTGAGATGGGCCAGTCCGGATTGCCGGAGCCCGAGATTTTGAGAAACCGATACTTTGAGACACTGAGATATTCATTTGAGATGTCGATGCTTGACACGGATTTCTGTTGATTTCATGGATATTTCTTTAGATATTTCACAGGAGTTTTTCTAAGATGAAATTAATGATTTTCTCATATCAACAAAAGAAGATGGGTCAGGAATAGTCTTTTCCCTAAGATAAGACAAAGAAGATATTCAATCTCGTCGTAAAGCATCAGATGATGACACTCCCGGAGTCCAAGCACCCCGAGCAAGCGAACGAGGTCTCTCACCCAGACTATTGCTCCTATCACCGGGCAATAGGGCATCCTCTCGAAGAATGCTTCACCTTCAAGAACTGGGTCAAAGACCAATACCAACAAGGCAAGTTTGCTCTATCCAGCAGTTGGAGGGTAAGCCCGTCACAGAAGCATGAACCAATAGCGACGTGTATAGCAAGAGTAGAACCAGATCAATGTCGGTCTTGGAAATTATCTCGTACCTGCCACGTGATAACGCTGTCAGAAGAAGAGCTCGAGAATATGGATGACCTCCTCTGGTGCTTCGAAAACGATGACGGCGAGGTGATCTCAGAGTTTCCACCGGCGCCAAAAGAGCTGGAAGATGAAATACATACTACTGCAGATAATCTCAAGAAAATTGATTTAGGGACGGCAAGTGACCCGCGGCTAACGTTCGTCAGTGAGCTGTTGTCTGAAGAAAGGGTGGCTACGCTAAAGGACGTGCTCATGCAGCATAGAGATTGCTTTGTATGGAACTATTCAAAGATACCGGGACTCGATCCAGAGATTGCTGTCCACAGATTGGCGATTTATCTAGACGTCAAACCGATCAAACAAGCACCGAGAAGAATGCGGCTCGAGCTTGAGATGAGTATCAACGCCAAGGTCAAGAAGCTAATTGACCCCGGCTTCATCCAAGAGGTTCAATATCCTGACTGGATCGCCAACATCGTCCCAGTAATGAAGAAAAATGGGACGGTGCGCATATGTGTAGACTTTTGGGATCTTAATAAAGCCAGCCCGAAGGACGACTTCCCAGTACCGGTCACCGAGCTGATGATAGATAACACATCCACTCATGAATTATTCTCCTTCATGGACGGCTCATCCGGATACAATCAGATAAAGATGCATCCTGAGGACCAGAAGCATACTGCTTTTCGGACCCCTTTGGGCATATTTTTCTACAAGGTGATGCCTTTCGGTCTAAAGAACGCCGGTGCCACCTATCAGAGAGCCATGACGAAGATTTTCGATGACCTCATACATGAAGTCGTCGAATGCTATATCGACGACCTCGTGGTTAAAAGCAAATCATACGAGGAACATTTAGAGCATCTGAAGATCATGCTTCAGCGCCTTCGGAAATACAACTTTAAGATGAATCCTTTCAAATGCGCGTTCGGAGTTTCCTCGGGCAAATTCCTAGGATTCATTGTACGACATCGAGGCACCGAGATAGACCCGTCGAAGATCAAGGCGATTATGGAAATGCCCCCACCAAGAACTCTCAAACAGCTGCGGTCTCTCCAAGGAAAGCTCGAGTATATCCGGCGATTTATAGCCAATCTCTCCGGCAAGTGCTGCCCCTACAGTCACTTAATGAAGAAGGGAACCCCATTCGTCTGGGATCGCAAATGCCAAAGCGTACTGGACGAAATCAAGCAATATCTGCAGAATCCGCCTGTATTGGCTGCTCCCGTTAAAGGAAAACCTCTCGTCTTATATACGACCGCCCTTGAAGGCTCCTTAGGCACACTGTGGGCACAAGAGAATGACCAAGGGAAAGAGAGAGCTCTTTATTATCTGAGTCGAGTTCTCCTAGGAGCAGAAAGCAATTACTCTCCCATTGAAAAACACTGCCTGGTGTTGATCTTCGCGATAACGAAGCTCAGACACTATGCATTGGCACATGAGGTCCATTTCGTATAAAAGGTAGATCCTCTCAAGTATTTGATGTCGAAGGCCATATTAACAGGGCGGCTCGCTAAATGGGCCCTACTCTTGATGGAGTTCTCGATAACTTATCGGCCTCTCAAGGCAGTGAAAGGCCAGGCCATCGCCGACTTCCTCGCTGAGCATCTGATACCTGCCGACTCTCCCTTGAACTGCAAATTGCCAGACGAACACGCGTTTGACACGATCGACGGGAAGAGAAGAGAGAATGATGCCCGGTGGGAACTCTATTTTGACGGAGCATCTTCCATGAAGAAGCGCAAACAAAGCACCCCTATAATCAAATCAGGGGTAGGCCTCATCTTCGTGACTCCACAAGGAGGGATAATGTGCTTTGCCTTCTCCTTAACAGAGCTGAAAACGAACAATGAAGCCAAATATGAAGCTTTGATAGCAGGTCTCGAGATCGCTATCGACATGAGAATTGAAAACCTCCTCATATACGGAGACTCCCAACTGGTCGGCGACTATCAAACGTGCAAGCCAGAGTTGGTGAAGTACGGCGAGAAGGTACAACAACTGCTGACTCAAATTCCTTTCTACACCTTAGAAAGCATACCGCGTACGGAAAATAGCAAGGCGGATGCGTTAGCCAAGCTTGCTAGAGAATTGGCCGACGAGAACCTCAATGATGTGAGGATCATTGTGCAGAGCCGTCGGGTTCTTGCACCGGCAGAAATATCTCCAGAATCACCCGAAGAAAAAAGAGAGACCAAGCAAATAGCCCTACAAATAAAAGACCAGGAAAAAGCTAAAGATTGGAGAGATGTCTTTAAAGACTACTTCAAATCCCGTCGAACGCCTGAAGATGCGTCCTCAAAACATCAGCTCATGAAACGAGCTCTTTCTTTTGCATTCATCAATGATACTCTGTATAAGAGATCGTTTGACTCTCTGTGGCTAAGATGCCTGGGACCTGAAGAGGAAAAGAGATTCATCCAAGAAACTCACGATGGACTCTGCGTTTCTCGCCAAGCCGGCTCAAAGATGAAGCTGAAGATCAAAAGAATGGGCTACTATTGGCCCACGATGATCCAGGACTGCCTCGAATACGCGAAGCAATGCCACTCGTGCCAGATTCACGGGGACTTTATCCATCAGCATCCAAATCTACTACATCCAACGGTGGCTAGCTGGCCGTTCGAAATGTGGGGAACTGACATAATCGGTCCTATCGAACCAGCATTGTCTAGAGGACATCGATTCATTTTGGCGACAACTGATTACTTCTCCAAATAGGCAGAAGCAGTACCGCTGAGGGAAGTGAATACGGAGAATATCCTCCATTTCTTCAAGATGCACGTCATTTATCGGTTTGGAACTCCGCGACAGATCATCTCCGATAACGGGCCGGCCTACAGAAGCCACAAGATCAACAGCATAACATAGACTGGAGATACTCTTCAGTCTATAATACTTGAGCTAAGGGTCTAGCTGAGGCTTTCAACAAGACCTTGACAAAGATCGTGAAAAAGACGGTGTCTCGAAGTACGAAGGAATGGCACGAGAGACTGCATGAAGCTCTCTGGGCGTATCGAACTACATTCAAAACTGCTACAAACACGACGCCGTATGCATTGGTATTTGGCGCAGAAGCGGTACTCCCTCTCGAGATACAGTTACCCTCTCTACGAGTGGCGGTTCAGTATGAGCTAACAGACGAAGAAAACGCTCACCTTCGGCTTGAGGAGCTCGATGCCCTTGATAAAACCAGGCTCATGGCGCAGCAAAATCTGGAGGCTTATAAAGCAAAAATGACGTGCTTATATGAGAGATTGACTAGGTCGAGAACATTCCGCCAAGGCGAACTCGTGCTAGTGGTCAAAAGACCTATGATCCCCAATCGTACCATGCGGGGGAAATTCGAGCTGAACTATGAAGGCCCGTATATCATAGACAAAGTCTACCAGGGTGGAGCATATCGACTCATGGACATGCATGGTGAAAGACCTTTCAGGCCAATAAACGGTCGCTTCCTAAAAAAATACTACGCCTGACGAGTCACGGCCTAGGTCAACGATAGATGACGGCGCCTATGTCCGCTCACTATCTTCCTAAGACTAAACTCTGTAAGTAGTAGCCAGCTTCTTTTTTTCGGACCGAAACGTCCTTACTCTAACAATGGACCGAAACGACCTTAAACTAACAATGGACCGAAATGGCCTGAAACTAACGACGGACCGAAACGCCCTTAAACTAACGACGGACCGAAACGTCCTTAAACTAACGATGGACCACTATGTCCTAAAATTTGTTGTTGACCGAAACGCCGATAAACTACTACGGGTAGCAGCATCCCAAGGCTGACACAAAAAAAAAAGTAAAAAAAGAGAAGAAAACGGTATGTCCATAAGCAAAATGGGCACGGATGAAAACCTGAAAAGGCTCCGTGAGTAAAAACAGCAGGGCTACCGGCGAGTTTTGTGAAAACCCGAAAGGGCGCAATCTCGTTAAAAGGCACTTGCAAGGTCCTCTCGACCTTGTAAGGAGAAACCACCTGCATGAGATCCTTACGACTCATAAAAGAGCAACACACTTAGAGATCCCCACGATTCCTAAGGAGAAAAGCACTTACGAGATCCTCACGACTCGTAAGGAGAATTCCCCCTTTGAGACCCTCACGACTCATAGGATTCAAAAGCCTTAAGCTACAGGGATCTGAACCTGTTCTTAAGCGGCCATCACAACCTCCAATGCTGCCCTACAAGCGGTTCAGTATTGACCCTTATATACAATCCACGGGCGCGAATAAACATTTCCCTAACAAAGTCCCACCCGCGACTAAGGATATGTTTACACAGTGGACAACCCTTGTAAGCCCTCTAGACTTATAAGGAGAAAATACTCTCGTAAGATCCTTACGACTTATAAGAGAACACACACTTAGGAATCCTCACGATTCCTAAGGAGAAAGTACGCCTACAAGATCCTCACGACTCGTAGGGAGAAATACCTTTATGAGACCCTTACGACTCGTAATGTTAAAAGCCTTAGTCGACAGGATTTAACCCTATTTGCTAAGCCACCATTGTTCGACATCGACAGAGGCGAATGATGATTCGCTCCTGGCAATATCCCAGTTGTAGCGAAATAGCCGAAATGATGGGGCAACTTGCAAACAAAATCAGTAAGTAAAAATGTATGCATACAAAAATAGACGAAATGATTAGGCAACTCGCAATAAAAAGCAGTGAGTAAAAATAAAACAAATAGCCGAAATGATTGGGCACCGCGAAAAATAGCCGAAATGATTGGGCAATCGCGACTTTCGCAATATAAAAAGTTGAAATGATAGAGCATCGCGGAAAGAAAAATATGTATAAAATGAAACTTTTTGCCCTACAGGTGATATCACGTCAATCCCTGTATACAATCCAGGGGCGCAAACAAAGAAGGAATCACACCTTCCCTCCCTAGGCTCCATCAAAAGAAGAAACCAAATCTCATTGGTTCACAGACAGCCTGAAGATCATCTCAACATTCGTCTCATTACAATAGACGCACCATCAATCAAAGCGGAACAGCGGCAATTCCCAATTCCATGACTCGGCGGTGCAGGATGACCGAGAGTCAAACCCCGACTCCGTGAAATGCGGATAAAGTCAACCCTTCCTGGTTTCGTGGAACACGACCTATGTCAATCCTGACCCCGTGGGAAACGTCCAGAGCGGAGCCTGGTCCTCGCAGAACACGGCTATGTTAATCAGACCCCGTGGGAAGCATCCAGAGCAAAATCCTGGTTACGTGGAACGCGGCTTATGTCAATCCTGACCCTGTGGGAAACATCCGAAGCGGATCCTGGTCCTTGCAGAACACAGTTATGTCAATCAGACCTCGTGGGAACATCTAGAGCAATTCCTGGTTTCGTGGAACACGGCCTATGTCAATCCTGACCCTGTGGGAAACGTCCAGAGCGGAGCCTGGTCCTCGCAGAACACGGCTATGTCAAACCGACCCTGTGGGAAGCATCCAGAGCAAAATCTTGGTTACGTAGAACACGGCCTATGTCAATCCTGACACCGTGGGAAACGTCCAGAGCGGATCCTGGTCCTCGCAGAACACGGCTATGTCAAACCGACCCCGTGGGAAGCATCCAGAGCAAATTCCTGGTTATATGGAACACGGCCTATGTCAATCCTGACCCCGTGGGAAACGTCCAGAGTGGAGCCTGGTCCTCGCAGAACACGTCTATGTTAATCAGACTCCGTGGGAAGCATCCAGAGCAAATTCCTGGTTTCGTGGAACATGGCCTATGTCAATCCTGACCCCGTGGGAAACGTCCTGAGCGGATCCTGGTCCCCGCAGAATACGGCTATGTCAAACCGACCCCGTGGGAAGCATCCAGAGCAAATTCCTGGTTTCGTGGAACACGGCCTATGTCAATCTTGACCCCGTGGGAAACGTCCAGAGCGGATCTTAGTCTTCGCAGAACACGGCTATGTCAAACCGATCCCGTGGGAAGCATCCAGAGCAAATTCCTGGAAATGTGGAACACGGCCTATGTCAATCCCGACCCCGTGGGAAACGTCTAGAACGGAGCCTGGTCCTTGCAGAACATGGCTATGTCAATCAGACCCCGTGGGAAGCATCCAGAGCAAATTCCTGGTTTCATGGAACACGGCCTATGACAATCCTGACCCCGTGGGAAACGTCCAGAGCAGATCCTGGTCCTCGCAGAACACGGCTATGTCAAACCGACCCCGTGGGAAGCATCCAGAGCAAATTCCTGGTCACGTGGAACACGGCCTATGTCAATCCTGACCCCGTGTGAAACGTCCAGAGCGGAGCCTGGTCCTCGCAGAACACGGCTATATCAATTAGACCCCGTGGGAAGCATCCAGAGCAAATTCCTGGTTACGTGGAACGCAGCCTATGTTAATCCTGTCCTCTGGGAAACGTCCAGAGCGGAGCCTGGCCCTCGCAGAATACGGCTATGTCAATCAGAACCCGTGGGAAGCATCCAGAGCAAATTCCTGGTTACGTGGAACGCGGCCTATGTCAATCCTGACCCCGTGGAAAACGTCCAGAGAGGAGCCTGGTTCTCGCAGAACACGGCTATGTCAATCAGACCCCGTGGGAAACATCCAGAGCAAATTCCTGGTTTCGTGGAACACGGCCTATGTCAATCCTGACCCCGTGGCAAATGTCCAGAGCGGAGCCTGGTCCTCGCAGAACACGGCTATGTCAATCAGACCCCGTGGGAAGCATCCAGAGCAAAATCCTGGTTACATGGAACATGGCCTATGTCAATCCTGACCCTGTGGGAAACGTCCAGAGCGGATCCTGGTCCTCGCAGAACACGGCTATGTCAATCCTGACCTCGTGAGAAGCATCTAGAGCAAATTCCTGGTTAAATGGAACGCGGCCTATGTCAATCCTGACCCCGTGGGAAACGTCCAGAGCGGAGCCTGGTCCTCACAGAACACGACTATGTCAATCAGACCCCGTGGGAAGCATCCAGAGCAAATTCCTGGTCACATGGAATACGGTTTATGTCAATCCTGACCTCGTGGGAAACGTCCAGAGCGGAGCCTGGTCCTCGCAGATCACGGCTATGTCAATCAGACCCCGTGGGAAGCATCCAGAGCAAAATTTCTAGTTACGTGGAATGCGGCTTATGTCAATCCTGACCCCGTGGGAAACATCTAGAGCGGATCCTGGTCCTCGCAGAACACGGCTATGTCAATCCTGACCCCGTGGGAAGCATCCAGAGCGGAGCCTGGTCCTCGCAGAACACGACCTATGTCAATCCTGACCCCGTGGGAAGCATCCAGAGCAAATCCTGGTCCTATAGAACACGGCTAAAGTCAATATTGACCCCGTGGGAAATGGCCAGAGCAACCCCTGACTTCGTGAAATTCGGATAATGTCAATCTCGTCCATCACTTACAGGTCCTCACGACTTGTAAGGGAGAAAACTCTTTTGTGAAATCCTTACGACTCTCAGAAGAAAACGCACTTAGGAATCCTCACGATTTCTAAGGAGAAATTACACCTACGGGATCCTCTCGACCTGCAGGGAGAAAATTCTTTATGAGACCTTCACGGCTCATAAAGTTGAAAAGTCTTAGGAGGCAGATCTTAACCCTGAATTCTAAGCCATCGCTGTCCTACAGAGAAATCAAAATAGATTATCCACAAAATGCATTTACTGAAAGGGACACACCATCATGAAGCAAAATATATCTTTTATTCATGAATCAAAATGAATAAAAAGTACAATTTATGAAAGAATAAAAGAAAAAATACTCTCATTCAGGAGTATGTACAAAAGAAGAATAAAAAGGAAAATATACAATTCTTCAAGCCGGCGGACGATTGAGTAGATTTGCCAGTTCACCCCTTTTTCGCTGGGCCCCGGCTTCATGATTCACTATCGTCAAAAGCCGGGCCTCCGCTTGAGTCTGTTGGGCCTGGTATGAGGCAAGCCGGCTTTCAAGCTTTTTTTCAGTAACCTTATGGGTTTCGACCATTTCACGAGTAAAAACAACAGCCTTATCAATGGCTACCACCTCCTTGATTGCCTCTTGAAGCACCCGCCAAAGTTCATATGCCCTAGTGGTCTTGGCTGTAAGATTGGCTTGAAGCTCTCTCAGCGCTTTGGAAGCCAGCTCCCTCTCCGAAAACTTGCGGCTGAGCCTTTTCTCACACGATATCATGTTCGCAGCGCACCGCTCAATCAACCCCCGTAAGCTCGCCTTTGCAGCCACAACCTCCGAAGGAAGACGTGTACACTCAAGACTATATAAACAAGCCTCCATTCGACGACAATACTCAATCTAAAATACGTACAAATCACCTGATATAGGAGGCAACAAGGAAAGTCTCCAATGTATAGCCCATCAAGCATGCATTTGCAACTATATGAATGTTTAAAAAGAAATGATACCCAAAGCACTGATGTGCATGCAACATAACGATAGTGCTCACAATTAAAGAAAAGTCCCATGAAAAAATATAAAGCTCATTTACACTAGCAAGACGCACGTACGAGTATCCGACAAACATGAAAATTCATCAGAAAGCATGCAACAGCCAATGATAAAAAGAGTACATAGATTTAAACATACTACGCTACTAGGAAAAGGTCACTAAACAAAGGATCAGTGGCATAAGGGTTAGCAAAACAAAATACAAAATTTTCTAACTCCCTCTCTGCCTACTCCAGCACATCGAAACGACGATTTTTACGAGGAGTGGCTCCCCACCGATTAGCGCTCTCACGTGTCCACACGTGACCCCTCTCCCCTTAGTGTTTAACACTAATCCGAAGACTTTGTCCTCAGTGATTAACACTGATTTTCTTAGTGTTTAACACTAATTTGGAAAACTCTATTTGCAGTGTTTAACACTGATTTGCTTAGTGTTTAACACTAATTTGAAAACACTGTTCCCAGTGTTTAACACTGATTATCTTTTAGTGTTTAACACTAACTTGCTATCTTATTCCCAGTGTTCAACACTGTTGGTTTCTAGTGTTTAACACTAGCTTCAGCCCAATTGGCTAAGTTTCAGAGGCAAAGCCTCTCCTTCAATGGACCAGCAGAGAGCCAATATTTCAAACACAATTGGACTTAGCCCAAAGTGGCCATAAGTCCTCAAATCATCTTGAACTGAGCACATCTGCTCTTTCAACCAACTCATTGGTTCAAGGGTACATCTCGGAACTCCTCTGATATTTGTCGTTGTAATCCTTCAACGTCTTCAGAGAGGTGACGGGTCCCAACAACCACACATCAACACGGACTGTGGGGTCCTTAAACCCGCGGACTTATGCGTCCTTAAACTAACGGACTAATGCGTCCTTAAACACACCCATATGGACTGTGGGGTCCTTAAACCCATGGACTTATGCGTCCTTAAACTACCATTGGACCACCATGTCCCTAAACTGGCAATGGACCACCATGTCCCTAAACTGGCATTGGACCACTATGTCCTTAAACTGGTATTGGACCCCCATGTCCCTAAACTGGAACAATAGAGCCAATTGCTCTTTTGTCGGATCTAAACGATCCCGTTAAGTCGATCTTAGTCCCAAACTGGACTAACGTATCCTTAACAACCGTTTAAGTTGATCTTAGCCTCAAATATGGCTAACGTATCCTTAAACCTTCAAACAGACTTTAGTCCCAAATTGGACTATAAATCCCCAAATCAACTTTGGTTCAAGGGTACATCTCTGAACTCCTCTGACATCTGTCGTTGTAATCCTTCAACGTCGTTAGAGAGGTGACGGGTCCCGACGGCCATACATGTAATGGACCACTATGTCCCTAAACTGGAACATTAGAGCCAATTGCTCTTTTGTCGGATCTAAACGATCCCGTTAAGTTGATCTTAGTCTCAAACTGGACTAACGTATCCTTAACAAGTGTTTGAGTTGATCTTAGCCTCAAATATGGCTAACGTATCCTCAAACCAAAACCCCAAACCCAAATCTAAGAAAACACGGATTTGGACTAATCCACGTCCTACGGGCGACGACATAAATTGGTCTCCGTATACAATCCACGGGCAACCACAAATAAAACAAACACACACGACACGAAGTGACCATCTGGAGAAGGAGAAAGTTGTTACCGCAATGCGGTAGCGTAATTAACTGCAGGGGCTTGCGCCTGCAGGGAAGAGCGTCCCCACAATCAAAAACCCCTCAAGCGAGGGGGAATCTGACGAAGTCTGCTACATCGGACGCATCCGTTTAAACCTTCGATACATGGTGCCATAAATCAACTTGGCATCTTCGGAGAGGTGAACGGATAGCACCAATTAGCATCTGCCCCGAATCTCAGTGCCAAGACACCGCAGTCTTGTGCGCCGTCTTTCGGAGGGGAACAACACATTTCAGAGGGTTCATCTTCATATTATATTTCCGAAGACGCTGGAACACTATTTTCAAATGCTCCCAGTGCTCCTTGTACGATTTGCTTTTCACCATGAGGTCGTCGATATAACATTCAATAATCATGTGTATGAGGTCATCGAAGATCTTCATCATGGCCCTCTGGTAGATAGCGCCAGCGTTCTTCAGACCGAAGGGCATCACTTTATAGCAAAATATGCCCAGTGGAGTCCGGAAGGCGGTATGCTTTTGGTCTTCGGGATGCATCTTTATTTAATTGTAGCCTGAAGATCCATCCATGAAGGAGAAGACCCCATGAGTGGACGTGTTATCGATCATCAGCTCGGTAACAGGCACTTGGAATTCATCCTTCGGGCAAACCTTATTGAGGTCCCGAAAGTCCACGCAGATTCACACTATTCCATTTTTCTTCATCACTGGAACAATGTTGGCAATCTAGTCAGGATACTGAACTTCATGGATGAATTCAAAGTCAATTAGTTTCTTGAATTCGGCGTTGATACTCATCTCGAGTTCGAGCCGCATTCTTCTTGGCGCCTGTTTGACTGGCTTAACGTCCGGTGATATAGCCAGTTTATACACCGCTATTTCTGGATCTAGTCCCGGCATCTCAGAATAATTCTATGTGAAACAGTCTTTATATTGTATAAGTACGTCTTTTAGTGTGGCCACCTATTTTTTAGACAATAGCTCACTGACGAACGTTGGCCTTGGATCGTTTTCCGTGCCCAAGTCAATTTTCCTTAGATTGTCTGCCGTAGTGTGTATCCCATCTTCCAACTCTTTTGGCATCGGTGGAAACTCTGAGATCACCTCGTCTTCAGCCTCATCTATGAAGCACTGGGAGAGGTCGTCCATATTCTTGCGCTCCCCCTCTTTCGAGAATGTTATCACGTAGTAGGTACGAGTTCGTTTCCAAGCTCGATGTTGATCCGGACTTACCCTAACGACATAGGTCGCTTTTGGCTCATGTTTTCATGGTGGGGTAACCCTCCAACTGTTGGATAGAGTAAACCTGTCTTACTGATACTGGTCTTCGACCCAGTCTTTGAAGGTGAAGCAGTCTTCAAGAGGATGTCCTACTGCTCGGTGGTAGGAGCAATAATCCGAACGATGGATCTCGTTTATTTGTTCGGGGTGCCGAGACTCCAGAGGTGTCATCATTTGATGCTTGATGACAAGGTCAAATATTTTCCTTGTCTTGTCTTGGGGAAAAGAGTATTCCCGACCCATCTTCTTCATAAAAGACGGATTCCAGCCGACTTTTTCTCAATTGCGTGGCTTTTTGGATCCGCTTCGCTGTTCTAGAACACCATTCTTGTTCTCCACCATGTTTTGCCTCTGTGTCGGACTTCTTCATTGCCACGAGAGCGCACAGCGGGCGAAGGGTTAAGGGCATTGTAGCATTTTCTCTCCGCGGACTGTTGATCGAGACGTTGCGTCCTGGCTTTCTCATAAATGGCCATTTCGCGGCTGTGGTCATCCCGAACCTTTTGACCAGCTTCTCTTATTAGTTTGTTAATTTGTTCTTCGAATGACGGACTTAGTATTCTTACGGCGAGATCTTGCTCTGGTTCGATATCAGCGCTATCTGGAAAAGCATTCGCTTCTCCACCGGAGTTATTTATAACATGGAAGCCATGGAATCGCTCCTGTTTCTTGGACCGAACATATACAAGCCCAGTCGTCTCCATCCTCCAGTTGGGTATCTTTCGCTGTGTCCTGGGAATGTCCCAGATCTTGTTGTAGAACTGTGTTTGTCGAGCGGTTTTCTTGAAGGGTACACCTTGGCATCTTAATAGCCTTTTCAATTCCTCTGTGTAACATTTGGGCAGACGGATTGGTTGAAGCCGGTCAAGCGCAAGTTCGGCACCATGCCAGACTTCTTTTTCCACTTTAGTCTCCGTAAATTGGTAGAAGAGGAACGCCTTTTCACCTCTTCGTCTAGGAGGGATGCAGAAGGTCTGCAGCTCTTGCACGCCGTACGTATCGAGTGCATCAAGTTACCTGTAATGCCGCTGCGGGACCATGGTAATTTGTAAACTCTGATCAGCTCCAGTAAAGGTCTGCATTGACGGACGGACGGAGAACACTGCGTTGGTCTCGTCCTCAGAGTCACTGCCAAAGAACAAAATAGGGGTAGATGGTCCGAGCTTGTTGCCTTGGGGTTGCCCCCAGTAGACTATCTCTTCATCCTCCTCGGTATTGCTCCCGAAAATCGGGATAGTGGCGATGGCTTTTCGTCGGTTCTCGGGTTTACGACATCTTTCCATGTCTTCGAAGTCTGGTAGGAAGTACTTGGCGTCTTCATATTTACGGACTTCATTTACGGAGAATGGGTTTAGCTCCCCTGTAACCGTGTACTCGAGGCCATCTTCGAAGTACTTCATACACTGATGTTGTGTAAAAGGGATGACGTTGTACTCGTGTAACTAAAGTCTGCCGAGTAGAGCGTTGTGGCAAGTCTTGGCGTCGATGGCATGAAATTTGATGTCAGTGACAAGCATCCCAAAGTGTAATGTCAATATTACGGACCCCAGCGTTCGTGGTGACTACGAGTCGAAGCCGAAGATGGTAATTTTGTCCCGAGCCAGGTGCTGAACGTTTATGCAAATCTCCTTCAGCATCTTTACGTTGAGGAGGTTGACGGAGGACCCATTGTCGACTAGGATCTTACTTATCCTGATGTTGTGGCAATACCCGGTGACATATAGAGGACGGTTGTGCTCGCACGTTCCAAGGAGGAGATCTTTATCGCCGAATGTAATGTCAGCTGTATGAACCTCTGTCGGCTCGTCTTTCATCTTTTCTTCTGCAAGGAAAGCTTGGAACTGATCGGGCTCTTGTAGTGTCTTGATCAGAGAATCTCGTGCCTCTTTAGACAGGAGGAGAGCATCCAGTACGCTCAGTTGCGACGTTATCTTCCTCAGATGTGCCAGGACATTATAATCACCTTATTTTTCTTAGGCGGATCCTTGGCCGCGAGCTCTTTGACGACTCTATCATCGAGGGCAATTTCCTCAGGGACTTTTTCCTTCCCCTTGTCTCTTTTGCTTGAACCTTTGTTTGTAGGCCCGAGGTTCTTTTTAGGCAACGTACGGTTACGCAGCTGAATGTTCTCGCAGTTCTTCACCTCGTCTTCTTTTCCAGAGGTGGATTCTTTGAAGAGAGGGCCGAGGGTTATTTCTTCTTCAGAATCGCTCCCGAAGGTAAAAACTTGAGATTTTGCACTTTTCGAGCTGGTATCAACTATATGACAGTTTCCAGCCGTCCCTTCACGCTCATCTGTCGTGCTTCTCTGCTCCCGACAGGTTTTGCGCTTCATCCGTTTGAAGTGTTGTCGGCGAGCAACGTATCCTTGCCACCACTTCTTGAAGGCATTGCACTCTTCGGTGGGGTGTGTGACCCTCCAATGGTATAAGCAGTAGTTCGGATGTACATTCGCTTTGTCGAGGCACGTACTCCCGAGAGTGTTTTCCATGAGAGGGGGCGGCTTCATTCCCCTTAACAAGGCTTTAGTGAACTGCTTCTCCGCTTTGATCATGCCTTTGTTTATAGTAGGTGTTCTTTGGCTTGGTTGGAGTCCTTTGCGACTCATCCTTACCTTAGCTTCTTCAGCCCGACGTCGATGCTTGGCCTTTTCGTATATGGTTGTTTCACATTCTCGGTCAGCTTTGTTCTTTTGAAGGGCTTCGTTTAGCAGCCTGTCAATTTGGTCTTCTGGCAGCTCCGGAGATTTTGGCGTCTGTCCTGCCCCTTGTTCCTCTGTGTTACTTTCTGACGCCGAGGGAGTTTCTTTGTTATTTAACGACGAGTGAGAAATCATGTGGCAACTTGCTACATAATCTTCGGTTTCTCCCGACGTGCCATTTCCCTCATCATCGTCACTATATCCATTCTCAAGGATATGGTTGAGAAACTCTTCGAGGGTGACTGGGGTCCGCGCTTTCTGGTTGTACTCTTCCAGCGCGTCAATGCATTTTTGTAGGTCCGTGCACTTGTCGTCAGGCTGCGTAGGCTTCTTGGTCTTCTTCTTTGCCTTCGAAGATTTCGAAGGCTTGACCTGGAGGTCTTGCCCATCGTTCCCATTTTTCGGTATTGGGCATGGTTTAAGCATCCCGTCAATGATCTCGGGTTCCAGCAGGCTTTTCCATTTGATCGCCGGACATGCTTGAAGATCTTTCAGCATTCTTTTAGTTTTAGCTGAAAGGACCACTTCCTAAGGAGCTTCTTCCACAAACGAGCATGATGCCCCTGGCGTATCCACCTTTTTAGGGGCGTGCCTCTGTGGCGGGTTCACCCTCCAGTTTTCTGACAGTGCGAATTTCCCTTGACGGTACTGGTCCTCGACCCAGTTTTTGAAAACGTAGAAATCCTCAATTGGGTGGCCCACTACTCTGTGGTAGGAGCAGTTGTTAGGACTGTTGACGTCACCAGGCTGCAGTGGAAGTCTCGGATCCGGCAGGGTGATGAGTTTGTTGTGCATTGCCAGTTCGAAAAATCTCCTCGTTTTATCATGGGGGAATAAGTAAGCACGTCCTAACTTCTCTTCAAGAGATTGGCACGGGCGCGCGTTGCCTTGGCGAGCAGCCGGTTTCTGGTCACTCGGTTGTTGTTGGGTGTTGAAAACAAAGGCCGCTTTCCTTTTTCCCTTTACATTCCGAGGGTCCGTTTTTGAAGAGGAAGGCCCGTGGCCCATCTGGTCTATTTGGGCCAGCTTGTCGATCAAAGCCTGGAAGGTGGTCGGCTTGAAGAATATCATGAACTGGGATATAGTCGCCAGAGGATCAATGGTCCCTACGAACATGCCTACGGCCGGAGCTTCTTTAATGCGTTGTTCGTATTTCGACCATAGGTTCCGCCATCGAATTGCGTATTGAACCCAGGTCTTTTCTGGCTTCACCCTGGCATTGATTAATATCATGATCGGGGTGTGTTCGCTGGCGCTTGCAAACCGCTGCATGAATAGAAACTCCATTTCCGTGAATGTTTTGACGGAGTCAATTGGGAGCTCCAAGTACCATTCAAACGCCGTCTTTGACAAGCTACCAACAAACTGGAGAAGCAGCAATTTGTCGTCGCCTCCAGTGTTGCCGTACAAGGCTCTGAACTGAGCAACGTTCTGATGAGGATTGCCTGTCCCCTTGTACACATAGAATTTGGAGATCGTATATCCCGGTGGGTACTTGATTTGATCGTACCAGCCTGGGTACCGTCGTCCGGTCTTGACGACTTGGCCAGCCGCTTCGCTTGCCTGATGAGCTCGTATTTGCTGAGTTATGTAGTTATCGAGGGCAGCCTTGGAGATCGTCTCCTCCCTTGCTGTCGATAAAGACGGAAGAGGGTTTGATGTTTCCCCTCTGTCGTCCTCGATGATTATCGGTGGATCTTTGGCTGGAAGTTCTGGCTGGATCATCATTCCAACCATATCCTGGAACAGAAGCGCCATCTGCTTCATATTAGCAGCTTGTTCCGCGACCTCCTTATTTTTTCTCTCCAACACCCTTCGCAAGAACTCCGTATCAGTCTCCTGCTCCTGGCGCTGGTCGGACGCTGCTTCCGGGCTTTCTTTCTGTTCGGTGAGTGCTGCCATTTTCGTCAGTATCTCCTAGAGCTTTTGTTGCTGCTCCTTTTGTCAACGACCGATTTTGCGGCCGATGACCCATGGAATCATGGCTCTCCTCTTTTTCGGAATCCATGTACACCGTGTGCATGATCATACCCCCAGACTTAGGGTGTTTGGATCCATCACCTTTGGAACTTGCCACCGGTGGTGGTAGATTCTCTGGACTTCTCTTTTTGTGAAAAGTCAAAGTTGAAGGAGCCATTGTAACAGGTGCCTTCGTGAAAGAAGTCTCTCGCTGCATGGTGGAGGGATGATCCTCCTCTTGCCGATCCTTTGTTTTCTTCAGTCGGTCAGAGTAGTCTTTGTTGATCACAGAACCTTGGACTTCCTGCCAGACCCTGTGGATTCGGGAGGAGAGCCATTAACGGAGCTGCTCCGTCTTTTCCTGCGTCGTGTTTTCAGCAGGTAGGGGAGACTTCTTCAGCACTGCGGTTGGAGAGTTCTTTCGCACCCTCCTAAGAGATCAAAGATGTTCCCGGTTGGAACGACAGCGTCAACTTCTACCATTGGAGCTGGTGGAGTAAGTCCTGAGGGGGAGTTGCCCCCAGCTCTTCTCACCCGGTGCCAGTAAAAACGTTGATCATGTCTTGCTGATGGGACCACCTCAGTTGTGGAAGCGGCTCCATTGTGTACCCTGCTTTGGTGAAGGACTACTGCTGGTGCTAGCCAGTCGAAGACTGATGTCTGTTGAGAAGGGATGGCCAATCTTTCGAAGGCCGATTTTTTGGTAGGGGAAGCTTTTTTAATGACTTGGCCCGTAGCAGGCGTCGGAACGGCCAATCTTGCGAAGACCGATCCTTTAGCAGGAGAAGCCCCTTTAACGATTTCACCCGCCGGAGCTGGAACGGCTATCCGTTTCGAGATAACCCCTTTAGGTATTGCGAGCCTCTTTGTAGGCCCACTTGAGTTACGGTTCAGCCTGTTGAAAACTGATGTGGCAGACTTGGACGACCCGTTTAGAGGGGTCGTGGTGGTTGCAAGTCGATCGAAGACCGACTTCTTTGGAGCCCCTTGTGATGGCACCGGGGTGCCAAAGCTTTTTGGCGGGAGCATGGTCCTGAAAAACAATCCAGTGGTGGTCTGAGTCACCTGTTCCACTGGCATCGAAAATATGCAGGCCGCATTCGGTCCATACGTTACTCCTCCAGTGGGGGCGGAGTGGGAGTTGCTGTTGCATGTGCACTTGGAAGCCATCGATCTTCTTTTCTCTGCACAGGAGCAAGACATCAAATCTTAGTACCTCGAATCTAGGGAAAACTATAGTAAACCACAATTTGTTCGCGAACACGACACGTGAAGTCTGGAGTGGAAAGAGGAAAATGTCCCACCAGATGAGCCAGAATCTGTTCACCGCCGAAAACAGAGACGAAACCGGGATGGATCGTCTTTCCTGAATTTGGGGGCAGATGCTATTTGGATTTATCCGTCCACCTCTCCGAATATGCCAAGTTGATTTATGCCACCGTATATCGGAGGTTTGGACGGATGCGGCCGTTATAACAGACTTTGTCAGATCCCCCCTCGTTTGTGAGGGGTTTTGTAACACCCGGCCCCTTTTATACCAAAGACCGTATTTTGTTACTTAGAATTCTCTTTATTCTTAATTAGGAATTATTTATTTTATTTATAAATTAATTATTATATTTTATTTTTCAAACCCCGTTGAACCCAAACCCTAATTCTAATTACTTTTCCAAACCAATCCCAAGCCCATTCATGTATCTTTTCATAGACTCAATTCCTTTTAATTATCCTCGGCCCATTCTTTTAAACTAAACTCCATTCTTTTATACAAATCCCCACCTCATTTTCTCCCATTTTCAGTCTTACCTCGGCCCAAAATCTTTCCGGCCCTCTCTCTATATTTTCCCATTAAATTTCCCATTTAAATTCCAAGCCCGGCCCCATTTCCTTTTTCGATTTAATCTTCAATAACTTTTATTCTGGCCCGGCCCACTCTTTCTCCCCCAGCAGCCCGCTCCCACGCTCCCCTACCCGACCCGCCAACCACTGTACATCTCCTCCAACGGCTCTTTTCCCCTCTCGCGCGCTCGATCCACTCCCTGTGCCTCCGTCCGCGCCCACGTCGCCGCTCATCACGCGCGACGCTCGCGAGCGTTACAACCGCGTTGCTCACCCCCTCGTCTCCCCATTCCTTCCCCTCACTTCCCACACCCTCTCACCCTCACACTCTCGAGTCCCTGCACTCATTTTTCCCTCGACGACGACGACGACGACGACACCCATCCAAGCTTTTCACACCCCTGCTGTCGATCATCCCCCGATCATCACCGCCATCGCCGACATCGCCCTCGCCTGCCTTCTTCTCTCTCTCCTCTCCCCTCTCTCCAAAACCTCGAGCCCCTCCTCACCTCACCTGCATACCCAACCTCAACCTAAGAACCGACCTCCACCGTGCTCCTCGCCGTCTCCAACCTCCTAGCTCCGGCCACCATCTCCGCAACTCCGACCATCTCGTCGCCACCAGCCCTAAGACGACCTCCTCACTGCCGCGAACATCAATGAGCCCCCTCACTGGCTGCACCTTCTAGCTGACCCCTGCAGCCCCAGGGCCGACCCATCACCGGCCATCCAACCATAACTCCTAACTGCTACCCGAGCCCTCTGCGTCGTCGGCCATCGCCTGAGATCGTTGCCGTCGTCCGAAGCTATCCCGTCTCCATCTTTGAGCCAAGCTCCACCGCGTTGAACCCCACGGCACAAGCCTAAGCCTAGCTAAGCCTCGTCGTGGTCTTGTTGCGTCTCGCCGTTTCCGTAGCTGTTAGTCACCACCGTGCCGCGTCGCTGCCGTACCATCGTTGATACGTGTTTAGGCAAGTTCTTTACTTCCTTACATGCTATTTTATCTATGTTACAAACCAACATCGTATATAAATCATACTTTACCTTTCCGTTAGATTATTCGGCACAACTGTTCGATGCTTGTTCACCTAGGAAATCATTATCAAGTTAGGCGGAACTGGATAAATTACTTTGGCCCTTGTAGGGATGAACAACGTGTGCAAGTTTCGTTGGATAATTTCATCGTTTAGGACCGAAACGACTACCCCCAAGTTTAATCGTAAAACTGTAATTTTATTGCACCTGAAAACCGTTAAATTCACCATAAATCATATACATACTATAATAGTGCGTTCGAGGGCTCAAATCGAAGCCTACTCGACGAACTTTAACCCTATACTAGTTATAGACATTTCTATATTTAAACCGTGATGATATTTGGATCGGAGTGCGACTCTGGACTGCAGTCCAGAGCGACTTCAGTTGTTGCTTGCTGTTCCGTATTGAATACCACAGGTTTCCCTTAACTCGTAGGTTGCGGAACTCTGCTGTTCATTATAGATAAATCTGTTATCTAGACAACACAATTGATTTCATTCTGTTTCGTTACCATTTGATATTTATTCTGTAATTTAAAAGATCAGGACGCATAATAGTCCCAGCAGAATCAGAACCGACATATTAATGTTAAACATTGTATATCACCTGACGTGCAGATGAGACTGAAGATCCGTCTGTTGCGTTGAAAACCTTACTGAAAACCCTAGATTTCATCCAACTGTAGTGTCGCTAAAATCTGATCCCAACTGGGATTAAAATGCGTTGCGAAATGGATTTCCGATTCTGAAACCGGATTTCCAGCCGCGAGCGCTTAAAATGAAATGGTTATAACTATTGATCCTGGAACCCGATTGGCTTGAAACTAAATTTGATGGATGGAAAACTGAACATAATGATTACTACCTGTTTATCGTTTCGCTAAATTATATATGTACGTTTCATGATAAATCGTGTGAGTGATAGAATACTGTTTTGTGACACCTTAATCGTGCTTATATACCGTTCACGCATCATATCATACCTATATCATTGTAGTGATAACCTAGTGATATCGTGCATTTACCCAGTGTTAGTTCTAGCGATGATTGTGGCTAGTACGTCATTGTTCGTGTATCCGTGATTAAGTGAAAGTGAGGCGTACTTGTATACAATCAGTGACCCTATTATTCTATTGCATTGTCGACGTTTGTGGGATGCGTGTATGTGTGACTATAAGTGGTATGGGACACTTATGGAAGCGCTTGTATGGGTGTCACAGATAAGGCATCCGACACTGCCATTTATCTTAGGTATTAGTCGGGACGTGCTTGGTGGAGGTCCTGCCTCCAGTTCTCGCGCAGACTTGTCACAGATCGATTAGTATTTAGGGTTATGGTTAGCGTTTGATGTAGGCCACGGGGTGTGGGGTAGTTTAAGTGTGAGTTCAACAGAATCTCGGGAGTCCCATGCCGGCTTATATATTTAGGAAGATATATGGAGATCTACAGGGTATGTGATATACACCTGGATATACATGTTACATGTTGGGCCCGTGGTCCCTTGCCCTTGGGTTCTACCTTTGGGTGGAGGACACTCACGAGTGGTTGACTGTCGCACTTGGACTGACGTTAGGCTTAGTGACCTGTACAGTGAGACTTAGAGACTGATAGGGATACTGGCATTTACATACCATATATACTGTGTTGACATACGTGACATATCGTTCTACTACTTTACTGCTCCGCTGCATTGATTACTGCACACTCATATTCATGCTGTCATTGATTACTGTTATTCATATCTATTATCACTGTTAGAACTGTCACTTGATTTTATACATATTATATTGCTATCGTGTCGCTCTAACGACCTGAGTATGCATGTTCAGTGTGAGGAGAAGATTTAGCCTGGACCAGAACTAGACGTGCAACACAGACTTCTTGACTTGCCATTCCGAGTTACATTCGTTTGTTCCACTTCAGGTCAGTTTATATTATTGTTCCTTTCAGTTACTGCATTTCTCATTACCTGCGCATCATTTACTGTTTACCATGAAAAACTAGAAGCCGAAGTGTGACTACGGCAGGACTTTTCCTTGACCGTATGAGCATGGATGGCCTTGTCTACCCCTCGTATTCCGTATTTTGGGAAGAGGGGCGTGACATGGTTTAGTTGGTATCAGAGCCAGGTTTTGCATCGTTTGGGATTGCAGTTTTCCGTGCATAGTTTGGCAATCTAAGACACCCTTCAGTCTAGGTTGTAAACTTGATATTCTTGATCTATATTCACATCGTGTGTCCAGCCATCCATTCGCTATGGTTTACTTAAAATTATACAGTTGATTCTTCACTTGTAATAAATTCATCACCTCTAATATTCTTGAATCTTTGTCCTATCCATATTACGTTTTGACTCGTATATCTTGTGACTTATATCATCCTTAAAATCATTGTTTCAGGATCATGTCTTCCAACGACTCTTCCTCTATCTCCACTCCTCAGAATCAGACTGTTGAGATCCTTAGCGTGCTGCAAGGTCTAAAGAAAGCCCAGGAGCGAACAAACGACTTATTAGCTGAAGGGCTGAGAAGACAGGTGAGTCAGACCCCAGGGGGAGTCTCTTATCATAAAGGGATCCCTATTAGACGAGGAAAAGAGAGGAAGATGAAGCGCCAATTTGTTTCTCCGCGGTAGAAGCAGCAGAAGAACTCATGTTGTGGGTACTGTAGGAGGCCAGGACACCTTCAGAAGGATTGTCGCCGCGCTCAGGGGAAATGTCTGATTTGTGGATCCAACAAACACCTTATCAACGGTTGCCCAGAAAGGAAGGAGCTAAAAGGAGGAAACTCGTCCACACTCCCCACTTCTACCAAATGAGGATTATCGCGCAGTTCGAACTTCGACGATAAGGCGGATCTAACGCAGGATTCAACTCACGCGAGGAGAAGGCAACGTTATAGTAGTCGAAGAAGAATTTTCATGTTTCCCTACCTTTAGTAATAGTGTTGTCATCCTTTTATAAATATTTCTTTCTGTTTGAAATCTTGTATCTGTCGAACTTTTAGTTGAATGCAATAAAGCTTGAATCGTAAAATATGTATCATTCTCTTGTCTTTCCCCTTATTCATACTACTTATTATCACAGCATTTTAATCTTGATTTTTTCAGTTCCCGCCACCGCATATCTCTCTATGCTTCGTACACTTAACTATTCTTCTTGATGTATTCCACTGCTTAATCATGATTCTTCCTTTTCAGGCCATGGCCCACCCTGAAGCAGCGCCGCATCTAGATGAGGATACACAGTCATGCGTTTCCTTAGATCATACCATGACGAGTTCTGATGATGAGCTCAACGGTCCCCAGGTCAACTTCGGAAACAACGATTCAGAGGACGAAGAAGTAGCCGCCCCAGAGTTTGACATGATAGCTGATTCCGACGAAGAAGAAGAAGATCCTGAAGAGAACCCTATAGAGGAAGATCCCGATGAAGACCCGATAGAAGAAAATCCAGTTAAGGAAAATCCCGTGGAAGAAAATCCAGAAGAAGTGAATCACATGGAATCGGACCTCGATGAAGAAGCTCCATCCGAGGAAGAAGGAACAGAAAATCAGGACCCTGCTGTGGAAGAACTTCCAGTGGCAATGCCTGCAAGACGATATGGAAATGGACGCCCCTACCTGAGTGCGCGAGCCTACCGCGACCTACTGAATCTCCACAACCGCGACTGACGGAATTTCTGTTGGTGTTGTCTTCTGGCCAAAATAAAATGTGTATAGTTTAGGGCCACTTTTCGTCTTTGGGGAATGCCTTGTTTAAAATCTTTTGAAAATGAAATAAATTTCCTGAATTCGTAAACCTTTTAATTATTGGTTCGCTTGATACTTGTTTACTGCCCATATCCATTTATTTTTCTGCTGAATTCCCTGACTGCCCACCCCTGCTCATTGTATAGTTTTCACCCCGTTTCGATTAGGAAGTACCGCACCCTGATCCTTGGAATGAGCCACCCTCCATCCCTCGTCTGTGTCCCGTTGAGATCCTTCTGGGAGGAGAACAGTTCCTGTGAAACTTCCGAGTTTACTAGCTCTTCAAATTTTGATTCGTGTGGTGTACCGACTGTTGTTTTCTCCCATACTTTTCTCTGGTATACCTTTGTTGCTCATCCTTACCTTATGTGTGACCCGATTCCAATCTCTTTAACCTTCAGTCTAAAGCCGCCACATTCCGACCTTTGAATGAACCACAGTTCCTTGAAACCCTTACTCTAGCTAGCCTATACATTTTTGTGTTCTTCCTATTACCCCGAATATATATATATAGGGACTTTATTATTCAAAATTTAGTTTTCATTTTTATCAAAGAGTACGTGTTATTGATTTCTCCGTTTTATGTATTTAAGTGCATTATTATTATTCCCATATTCAGTAGCGCGACCTTACACCGCGCATATTCTTGTTCAATATTTCTTATTTTCACTATATGAGTTTCCTACGTTAATTAACCGATACAATTTCCTAAGATGTTTTAACCTACCGACTAATTTTCGCTATTTATTTGTCGTTACTTTATTTTCGAGTATTGTGTTTATGGTTACTATTATCAATGTTTGTGCCTTATACTATTTATTTCTGACGTACTACTTTTGATATACTTACATATGCATATAACTGAGTTTCGATTTTCCGAGTATGTCTTGAATATCTTTGTTCATCATTGTTGTTATTGTTATTCTCATAGGTTATCTTTGTAGTTGTTCTTGTTTTATACTTATTCAAAACGGTATTTTGTATGATGTTCTCACATATATAAACCTTCAAATTTCTTCATCCGACTATTTCAAATAAAACCTGATGTGTTAGTTGCAATATAATAGCTTTCGCCTATGTTGTATTACTTATCGTTTATTTTAAATTTCGAGGACGAAATTTTTGTAAGGGTGGTATGATGTAACACCCGGCCCCTTTTATACCAAAGACCGTATTTTGTTACTTAGAATTCTCTTTATTCTTAATTAGGAATTATTTATTTTATTTATAAATTAATTATTATATTTTATTTTTCAAACCCCGTTGAACCCAAACCCTAATTCTAATTACTTTTCCAAACCAATCCCAAGCCCATTCATGTATCTTTTCATAGACTCAATTCCTTTTAATTATCCTCGGCCCATTCTTTTAAACTAAACTCCATTCTTTTATACAAATCCCCACCTCATTTTCTCCCATTTTCAGTCTTCCCTCGGCCCAAAATCTTTCCGGCCCTCTCTCTATATTTTCCCATTAAATTTCCCATTTAAATTCCAAGCCCGGCCCCATTTCCTTTTTCCATTTAATCTTCAATTTCTTTTATTCTGGCCCGGTCCACTCTTTCTCCCCCAGCAGCCCGCTCCCACGCTCCCCTACCCGACCCGCCAACCACTGTACATCTCCTCCAACGGCTCTTTTCCCCTCTCGCACGCTCGATCCACTCCCTGCGCCTCCGCCCGCGCCCACGTCGCCGCTCATCACGCGCGACGCTCGCGAGTGTTACAACCGCGTTGCTCACCCCCTCGTCTCCCCATTCCTTCCCCTCACTTCCCACACCCTCTCACCCTCACACTCTCGAGTCCCTGCACTCATTTTTCCCTCGACGACAACGACGACGATGACACCCATCCAAGCTTTTCACACCCCTGCCGTCGATCATCCCCCGATCATCACCGCCACTGCCGACATCACCCTCGCCTGCCTTCCTCCCTCTCTCCTCTCCCCTCTCTCCAAAACCCCGAGCCCCTTCTCACCTCACCTGCATACCCAACCTCAACCCAAGAACCGACCTCCACCGTGCTCCTAGCCGTCTCCAACCTCCTAGCTCCGTCCACCATCTCCGCAACTCCGACCATCTCGTCGCCACCAGCCCTAAGACGACCTCCTCACTGCCGCGAACATCAATGAGCCCCCTCTTTGGCTGCACCTTCTAGCTGACCCCTGCAGCCCCAGGGCCGACCCATCACCGGCCACCCAACCATAACTCCTAACTGCTACCCGAGCCCTCTGCGTCGTCGGCCATCGCCTGAGATCGTTGCCGTCGTCCGAAGCTGCCCCGTCTCCATCTCCGAGCCAAGCTCCACCGCGTCGAACCCCACGGCACAAGCCTAAGCCTAGCTAAGCCTCGTCGTGGTCTTGTTGCGTCTTGCCGTTGCCGTAGCTGTTAGTCACCACCGTGCCGCGTCGCTGCCGTACCATCGTCGATACGTGTTCAGGCAAGTTCTTTACTTGCTTACATGCTATTTTATCTATGTTACAAACCAACATCGTATATAAATCATACTTTACCTTTCCGTTAGATTATTCGGCACAACTGTTCGATACTTGTTCACCTAGGAAATCATTATCAAGTTAGGCGGAACTGGATAAATTACTTTGGCCCTTGTAGGGATGAACAACGTGTGCAAGTTTCGTTGGATAATTTCATCGTTTAGGACCAAAACGACTACCCCCAAGTTTAATCGTAAAACTGTAATTTTATTGCACCTGAAAACCGTTAAATTCACCATAAATCATATACATACTAGAATAGTACGTTCGAGTGCTCAAATCGAAGATGACTCGATGAACTTTAACTCTATACTAGTTCCAGACATTTCTGTATTTAAACCATGATGATATTTGGATCGGAGTACGACTCTGGACTGCAGTCCAGAGCGACTTCAGTCGTTGCTTGCTGTTCCGTATTGAATACCACAGGTTTCCCTTAACTCGTAGGTTGCGGAAATCCACTGTTCATTATAGATAAATCTGTTAGCTAGACAACACAATTGATTTCATTCTGTTTCGTTACCATTTGATATTTATTCTGTAATTTAAAAGATCGGGACGCATAATAGTCCCAGCAGAATCAGAACCGACATATTAATGTCAAACATTGTAT
This sequence comes from Agapanthus africanus, assembly GCA_030015575.1. NCBI lineage: Eukaryota > Viridiplantae > Streptophyta > Magnoliopsida > Asparagales > Amaryllidaceae > Agapanthus > Agapanthus africanus. The sequence goes on along the minus strand of JASDDO010000028.1, from coordinate 200,426,281 downwards.
ATCACCTGATGTCCAGATGCGACTGAAGATCTGTCTATTGCGTTGAAAACCTTACTGAAAACCCTAGATTTCATCGAACTGTAGCGTCGCTAAAATCTGATCCCAACTGGGATTAAAATGCGTTGCGAAATGGATTTCCGATTCTGAAACCGGATTTCCAGCCGCGAGCGCTTAAAATGAAATGGTTATAACTATTGATCCTGAAACCCGATTGGCTTGAAACTAAATTTGATGGATGGACAACTGAACATACTGATTACTACCTGTTTATCGTTTCACTAAATTATATATGTATGTTTCATGATAAATCGTGCGAGTGATAGAATTCTGTTTTGTGACACCTTAATCGTGCTTATATACCGTTCACGCATCATATCATACCTATATCATTGTAGTGATAACCTAGTGATATTGTGCATTTACCCAGTGTTAGTTCTAGCGATGATTGTGGCAAGTACGTCAGTGTTCGTGTATCCGTGATTAAGTGAAAGTGAGGCGTACTTGTACACAATCAGTGACCCTATTATTCTATTGCATTGTCGACGTTTGTGGGATGCGTATACGTGTGACTATAAGTGGTATGGGACACTTATGGAAGCGCTTGCACGGGTGTCACAGATAAGGCATCCGACACTGCCATTTATCTTAGGTATTAGTCGGGACGTGCTTGATGGAGGTCCTGCCTCCAGTTCTCGCGCAGACTTGTCACGGATCGATTAGTATTTAGGGTTATGGTTAGCGTTTGATGTAGGCCACGGGGTGTGGGGTAGTTTAAGTGTGAGTTCAACAGAATCTCGGGAGTCCCATGTCGGCTTATATATTTAGGGAGATATATGGAGATCTACAGGGTATGTGATATACACCGTGATATACATGTTACATGTTGGGCTCGTGGTCCCTTGCCCTTGGGTTCTACCTTTGGGTAGAGGACACTCACGAGTGGTTGACTGTCGCACTTGGACTGACGTTAGGCTTAGTGACCTGTACAGTGAGACTTAGAGACTGATAGGGATACTGGCATTTACATACCATATATACTGTGTTGACATACGTGACATATCGTTCTACTACTTTACTGCTCCGCTGCATTGATTACTGCACACTCATATTCATGCTGTCATTGATTACTGTTATTCATATCTATTATCACTGTTAGAACTGTCACTTGATTTTATACATATTATATTGCTATTGTGTCGCTCTGACGACCTGAGTATGCATGCTCAGTGTGAGGAGATGATTTAGCCTGGACCAGAACTAGACGTGCAGCACAGACTTCTTGACTTGCCATTCCGAGTTACATTCGTTTGTTCCACTTCAGGTCAGTTTATATTATTGTTCCTTTCAGTTACTGCATTTCTCATTACCTGCGCATCATTTACTGTTTACCATGAAAAACTAAAAGCCGAAGTGTGACTACGGCAGGACTTTTCCTTGACCGTAGGAGCATGGCTGGCCTTGTCTACCCCTCGTATTCCGTATTTTGGGAAGCGGGGCGTGACAGGTTTTTGATTGTGGGGACGCTCTTCCCTACAGGTGCAAGTCCCTGCAGTTAATTACGTTACCGCATCGCGATAACCACTTCTCTTGCTTCGAAAGTCCACCTCGTGTTGTTTATCACAGAAAACTGCATTTTATTACCACCCATTCATTATCTATTTTTTGTATATATCGGTACTATTAACCGGTGTTTGCTCAGTAATACAGATTACAGGTATCCGTGACAAAATACTGGAAATACACTTAAAATCACGGATATATCATTTGTGAGCCGACACTGCAACCAGAACCGCAAACCGACCGATACTTCATGAGTTTCTTTTTGCAAAAAGTTTGTATACACACTTTTTATCTAATTGGTCCAACACATACAAGTGTGTACACAAGACTTTTTGGGCATGGATCATGATGGGGCAGCCATGATGCATGGCACAAGTGGGCACATGGTGGCACAAGTGGGCATGGTGTGATGTGCATTAATGGTGCATTCAATGCATAAAGTGTTGATGTGATTCATAGCTACAAGTTTCCCTCAAAGCCCTGAGTGCAACACAGAACTTTTTAGACCAAGCAAACTACATCAGAGTGATGTGGGGGAACACACAAACCAACACACCAAATACGAGCCAGAGAGCTCGAATTTCACCCAAGCTCATCACCTATGTGGCCGGCCCCTTCAGCTCCATTAGCCCCCAGTTTTCTGTGGGCCCCCTGCTGCCTTGTCATCACATTTTTATTGTTTGTTTATTCAGTTTTTGAGCCTATAAAAGCAGAACTAGGCAGCAAGGATGAGGGTCATTCTTTTGCTTACATTTTTACACTTCATACTCTTTTGTTTTCATTTTATTCTTATACATAGCTAATCTCCCTTGAGCTCTCTACCTTAACTTGATCTTGGAACCTCTTCATTGAGCTTGCAAGTTTAAGTTTTGGTCATTGATCTCAAGGGGTTGTATCATTACTTAAGGAATCAATAAAGCTCTCTTTTGTGCTTTCATTTTCACATGAGTTCTTTGCCTCTTCTTGATCTTGCAACCTCTTCATTGAGCTTGCAAGTTTAAGATTTGGTTATTAAACCCATGACTTGTCTTGAGTTCTATTGTTCTTTGTATTATATTCTTGCTCTTTTACTTTCTTGCTCTTTTATTACTTTCTTTACATTCATGTCATTTACATTCCATGCTTTACATTCTTGCACTTTAAATTCCATGCCCTTTACTTTCTTGTGTTGCTCTTTTCTTTTCTTTGTTTCTTTTTTCTTTACTCTTTTTGGTTTGTTGTTTTGATGTTTGTGAATATATGGTGTTAGGAAAAGAAACCGATATTGTAAGTTAACGTTTCGTTTATCATTTCCTTTTCCCGTCTTTTCTATTTGAAACTCCGCCCAAACCTTACGCAAGCGCTCCGTTAGGCACCCTACCCTACCAAGGTATCGGTGATTCCTAACCGCGACCGGTTGCGTTCGGTTTGGCCGGAAGCAAAAGCAATAGACAAGAACGGACGAACAAGGGTCAATAAGCCGGATTCCACGAATACCATGCTTAAATACCCTAATCCACGTTGTTGCCGATTGCTCTAACTTCATTGGTTGAGTTCGGCTCAAAGTTCTTGAATACGGAATCTATTAACTTACACTATCCTATCGTTTCCTGACAAGCTTTATACTTGTATATAACACTTAGGATAGATACGAACTTTCCCCCACGTACATTTACTCATCAAAATAAGAACGTAAAATGCTCCGTCTCCCTGTGGATCGACCCGTGCTCATCGCGGCTAGCTGCAAAGCGACACCGTCCTGATCGCGGTTAAACTTTAGAACTATTAAAACTCGACATGCCAAAGCGTGCGATCACATGTCGTATGTGTTTTTTTTATTTTTGGTTGCTCGTGGATTGTATACGGAGACTAATTTATGTTGTCGCCAGTAGGGCATGGATTAGTCCAAATCCGTATATCTTAGATTTGGGTTTGGGTTGATTTAAGGATCATTGATCTGTTTTGAGATCAAGATCGACTTAAATGTTTGTGAGTATTTGGGGATCGATTGGTTTTTTTCTTATGGATACATTAGTCCAATTTGAGACTAAGATCTACTTAACAAGGTGTTAGGATCATTGTTGGGGTAAAAATTTACACCCCCGTTGACCGAGTCAAAGTCAAGGTCAACCCCAAGCCAGATGGGCCCAAGCCCAGGTCAAGCGGGCCCATACCTAAGTCGAGCCCGCGGCCAGCCTCCCCATGCCAACAACAAGATCATGTAATAAATAATTTTTATGTAATTTTTTATACATGAATGTATGCAAAATAGGCATAAAGCCAATATTTTGTAAGCCCATGGCTTATGTGCAAAAATAAAATGGCACATGAGCAATGAGATAGGCAAAATGCCATTTTGTGAAGCCCAAGGGGCTATATGTAAATATGTAAGCCTATAAAAGGCAACATGATGAATAAAAAAGCATAATACTTTCATTCTCTCAAAAACCTACGGTTTGTATTTCTTTCCCTTTTCTGAAGGTCTCAAACCTTCTTCTTTCTTCTGAATTAAATCAAGAGTTTTACTCTTCCTTTCCAAAAACAAAATAGTTTTTCACCACCAAACCCACAAAGGGGAACTTGGATCTGTCTTTAGATCCCAAAAAGGAGAGATTTTGAGATCTCACATCTCTTGATCTTCAAGATCCAGCTAACAGAGGAGGAAGAAGAAGAACCCCTATCACTAAACCCAAAAAAAAAACACTCAGGAGTCCAACTCCTCTCTGATTTCTCTTCCGAGAAATTTTTTAGGCTAAAAGCCTCTTTTTCTCGCCGGCGCTCAAGCGCAGAACGCTCGCGTGTCGACACGTGGCGCGCTTGCGCTCAAGCGCTCAGCGTTCGAGTGCAAAGCGCCCACGTGCCGACACGTGGCGCGCTTGCACTACGGCAGCCTACGCTCAAGCGCAAAGCGCCCACGTGCCGACACGTGGCGCGCTTGCGCTCGAGCACAAGCGCTCGAGCGCAAGTCACCCCGGTGCCGACACATGGCGCGCTTGCGCTCGCGCGCGCTTGCGCTCCAGCGCAAGTTGCCCCGGTGCCGACATGTGGCGCGCTTGCGCTCGAGCGCGAGCGCACGAGCGCAAGTCGTCCCGGTGCCGACACGTGGCGCGCTTGCTCTCAAGCGCAACTCGCCCCCGTACCGACACGTGGCGCACTTGCGCTCGAGCGTCAGGCGCTGAAGCGTGAAGCACCCACGTGCCGACACGTGGCGCGCTTGCGCTCAAGCGCAGAGCGCCCACATGCCGACACGTGGCACTCTAGCGCCTGAGCGCACAGCACCTAGGCGCACAGCGCCCAAGGTGCTGCCCCCACGCATCCTTTGGATGCCTTTTCTTCCCTTTTTTTCTTATATATATATACATATATATATATATGTACATATGTATACATATGTGCACACACACATACACCACGACACTGTCCCTGTTAGAAAAAAATTTCTAACGGGGCGCTGTCCCGCACCCCGCAAGGGGGCTGCTAGCCTCCTTGACCCCCAGCCCGCTATCCGGATAGCGGGACCCCCGTAAAAACTCTACGTGGCTCCTGACATATCCAAAAACCCTCTTTCAAAACACATTACACGCACACTGCACATTGAGTTCGCATGACCAGTTTAACCCGTCAATCGGAGGTTCCCTCGCTCCAAAGGCGAGGGGTAATTAACGGCAGTTTAGTCCGCGGCTGTCGGAGATTCGGATCCTCACAATTATTAAACCCCGGCCTACCCTAGGCAGGAGGAATTTGTAGTACACCTGACAAGCGCGCGCGTATTCCCATCTCAATGGGGTGACGAAAAACACCCTACAGATTCTGGCACGCCCGGTAGGACCATCTCTCCTCCCATATTTCGGGTAAAACGTTCATGCGAACTTAATCAATATACATATCTATATTCATACTAAAATAATGCTATTTCATGCAGGTTTTCAAGCAATCACTTCTTAACAATGTCTCCAAAGATGAACTCAGCTCTCAGCACGGCTCCCGTCTCCTACACGATGAAGATAGACTCCAGGACGGTCCTTCCGGCCAGTCTCGGACGACAATGGGAAGAGCCGCCGCTACCATTCGGCTCTATCCTGTTTGTCTCGGCTAACGCCATTCCAGCTCCTCAAGCTCCAGCAACAGACAGACCGGTCTCGAAAGGCAGGAGACCAAATGTAGTGATCTCGAGGGCGCCCCAATCCAAACGCAAGTTGGTGTCTGAACGACTTTCCTTTGCCCCAACTGGGGGCAAGGCCATCAACACCAACAAAGCTACAACGCGTCTTGAGCAATCTCCAGCGGCGCCTCTGACAACTGCTCGATTGGGTGTCTTCTCAAGCCTTCCCATCACTCAGCCTATGGCGGCTTCCCGAAGAGCAGAAGCCTGCCAAGCGCTCAAGGCAGAAAAGATGAGGTAGAAGCGGCTCAGATACAGAGCCAACAAAAGGGCTAGGGCTCTGTCCATGTTAAAATTTATGAATTTCCAAAGCCCGGACCGCTCCGCGAAATCAGCTGCCAATGATAAAGAGATGGCTGGGTATGTGGTCCACACTGTCTACATGGTGGGTACGCGCAGCAAGAGGAAGGACGGGGCCACCACATCTCAAATCCAATCTGGCTTGAATGTGGTTGCCGCTTCCCAAGGACAGCCGCCTCCGTTGGATGATGAAAACGCTCTCGATGAGGGTGATAGGCAGAAAGACCCTTCGATCCATGAGGAGTCGGGCTCGGAAAGTGAAGACAAGCCAATCTTCCGTCCCAAGAATGCAAAGCAGCAACTTCTCCAAGAGCTCCGAAAACAGCTCAGAAGCAAAGACAAGGAGATGGCCAAACTTTACGCCAAAATTGACGACTTGATGAACGTCGTCTTGCAGCTCACGTTCCGACTTGCCTCTCAGCCGCCCAATCAAGCGCAGGGCTCTGCTCGTGAACCGGGAAACGATGTCCCAACGCAGCCGACGCCTATTCCCTCAAATCCAAAAGTGGGCGAACCGCATGAAAATCAGCCGCGTCCTATCTCGGGAAATGTCTTGGCTACCAATGACAGTAGCCCGCTAACTCAAGATCAAATCATGGATTTGGTTGCCAGCAAAGTCAAAACACTGGTAGCCGAAGCTGAAGCGCAAAAAGATGTTAGCAGTAGCGGGAGACCATATCCTGCTCAATATGATCTGGTAGAATTTCCTACAGGCTATGTCATTCCCAAATTCGGAAGATTCGATGGGACGGGAAATGCGAATCAGCACATCGCCCACTTCAAAGCCTCATGCGGGAATACTGGGGGCAACGATGCGCTTCTCCTCCGCCAGTTCATTAATAGCTTGACCGATGTTGCTTTCGATTGGTACGCGAGCATACCGGATGGCTCCATTACTACTTTCATCCAAATGGAATCTTTGTTTTGACAAAGGTTCATGAGCATCAGCGATAAGATCACCATTACCGAGCTCGTAAGGACCAAGCCCAAGAACAACGAAAGCAGCACGGATTTTATAACCCGATGGCGCAATCTCTCCGTTAAATGCGAACCGCCGATAGAGCAGGACCAATCTGTCAGTCTCCTCATCGGAAATCTCAACAATTGGATGGCCCCGTTTCTATGCACTGCGGGTCTCAAAACATTCCAAGAGCTGACTAGGAAAGTTCAGATGCTGGAGCGCTCAAAGCAGGAGTCCTCCTCGGATTCCCAAAATAACAATAGGTCCTGGAGAAACCGAAAGGACGATAATCGCGAAGGCGGAAACTCCGATGATTCTGAATCTTTCAACACTTCGGCTAACCGAAATAAGCAAGGGATGAGCGGGCCTAGCGCCAACCAGCCTCGGAAGCCAATGTTCGGAGAGGGAGGAGAATCTCCACTGAAAGAGAAGCTGGATAAGGTCTATTCCTTTAGAAGGGACAAAATCCATAAAATATTCAAAGACGCCCTGAAGAACGGTCTACAACTGCCAGAGTCAAAAAGACCGCAGGAAGCGAATAGGACCGACCACCCTAAATACTGCCCCTATCATAGAGTGATAGGTCATGCCATTGAGGACTGCTTCGTCTTCAAAGATTGGGTCGAAAAACAATACAAGGCAGGAGAGATAGAACTGTCTAAAGGCGTGTTAACAAACAGTCCAGCTGCGACCGCCAATTTCATACAAACGGAGACCGAAGTTCTTCGTGAAACTGATTCTCTCAGACATCTGCCTTTCTCTGAAAACAATCGACCACCACGTCATTAAACTGGGAACAATCGACCTTTAAGTCGTTAAACTGGGAATATAAAAAAATGTAAATAAACAAAAAAATGTGTGAATAAAAGAAAAATAAAGAAAAGCTGAAATGATAGAGCAACTCGCAATAAAAATCAGCGAGTAAAAATAAAAATGAAAATAAAGCCGAAATGATGGGGCAACCGCGAATAAATAGCTGAAATGATAGGGCAATCGCGACCTTCGCGATAAGAAAAGCTGAAATGATAGAGCAATCGCGGTAAAACAAAAAAAAACAACGTTGAATGATGAGTCGCTCCTGGTACCATATTCCAATGCAGCGATACAGACGCCAGCCAAAATCCAATTTTTCAAAATTCTCCCAGCTCTACGGTTGGTCCCAAAGTTGACCATCGTATACAATCCATGGGCTCAAATAATTCTCATCATACCCATGCCCCACAGTAATCACCAGTTACGCGGCTGGTCTCCGCCTTTGGAATTATGCTCCATTAAGAAGACCCACTCATGTGTCCTCACGATACATGAGGAGAACAAACCTTCGTGGGATCCTTACGACCCACAAAGGAAAAACACACTTGGGAGTCCTCACAATTCCTAAGGAGAAAATGCACCCGCGGGATCCTTACGACTCGTAGGGAGAAATGCTTTTATGGGACCCTCACGGCCCATAAAATTGAAAAGCCTTAGGTGATAGGGATCTAAACCTGTCTCCTAAGCCATCGCTCCCCAATCCCCAAGTGGCGAATGATGAGTCGCTCCTGGTACCATATTCCAGTGCAGCGATGCAGACGCCAACCAAATTCCAAATCCCATACCCTAATGGCGAATGATGAGTCGCTCCTGGTACCATATTCCAGTGCAGCGATGCAGACGCCAACAAAGTCCCGAAATTTTTATGGCCCTACGGTCTGGATCATATATCCTGCAAAACCGTATACAATCCACGGGCGTAAAACAATCCCAATCTCGCCAAAAATAATAAAATAAAAAGAAAAAAAAGAAGGTATGTCCACAAGCAAAATGGGCACGGATGAAAACCCAAAAGGGCTCCGTGAGTAAAAACAGCAGGACTGCCGGCGAGTTTGTGAAAACCCGAAAGGGCGCAAACTCGTGAAAAAGAGATGAAATGCACTCACAAAGTCCTCTCGACTTTGTGAGGAGAAAATTCCCGCGTGAGATCCTTACGACTCACAAAGGAGCAACACACTTGGGATCCCCACGACTCCCAAGGAGAAAATACACTTACGGGATCCTTACGGCCCATAGGGAGAAAATGCTTTGTGAGACCCTTACGGCTCACAAAATTGAAAAGTCTTAGGTGATAGGGGCCTAAAACTTGTCTCCTAAGCCATCGTTTCCTAATAAGCAAACGCAAATGATGATTCGCTCCTGGTACCATATTCCAGTATAGCGATGCTGATGTCAACCCAAATCAAATCAAACCAACAAGCTCTACGGCGAAATCATGCTCCGTCTCAGAATTTACCCCGTGTCGAAAACATGCTTCGCCTCGGGATATCTACCTTCCCTGCCGGAATTATGCTCCGCCTCGGAATCAAGTCAACCAACAAGCTCTACGTCGGAATCATGCTTCGTCTCAGAATGTGCACCCCGTGTCGAAATCATGGTTCGCCTCGGGATCTCTACCTTCCCTGCCGGAATTACGCTCCGCCTCGGAATCAAGTCAACCAGCAAGCTCTGCGTCGGAATTATGCTTCGTCTCAGAATGCACCCCGTGTCGAAATGATGCTTCGCCTCGGTGTACCTGCCTTCCCTGTCGAAATTATGTTTCGCCTCGGAATTAAATCAACCAACAAGCTCTGCGTCGGAATTATGCTTCGTCTCAGAATGCACCCCATGTCGAAATGATGCTTCGCCTTGGTGTATCTGCCTTCCCTGTCGGAATTATGCTTCGGCTCGAAATCAACCAACGACCTCCTCGTCGGAATTATGCTCCGTCTCGGAATCAAGTCAGCCAACAAGCTCAGCGCCGGAATCATGTTCCGTCTTAGAACGTGCCCCGTGTCGAAATCATGCTTTGCCTCGGGATATCTATCTTCCCTGCCGGAATTATGCTCCGCCTCAGAATCAAGTCAACCAACAAGCTCTGCGCCGGAATCATGCTCCATTTCAGAATGTACCCCATGTCGAAATCATGCTTCGCCTCGGGATATCTACCTTCCCTGCTGGAATTATGCTCCGCCTCGGAATCAAGTCAACCAACAAGCTCTGCGCCGGAATCATGCTCCGTTTCAGAATGTACCCCGTGTCGAAATCATGCTTCGCCTCGGAGTATTTGCCTTCTCTGTCGGAATTATGCTTTGCCTGGGATTAACCTCTGCATCGAAATTATGCTTCGGTCAGAATGTATGCCGCTCTTCGGAATGATGCTCCGAACCCTGGAATCATGCTCCGCCCATCGGAATGATGCTCTAATCCCTAGAATGATGCTCCGCTCATCGGAATGATACTCCGATCCCTGGAATCATGCTCCGCTCTTCGGAATGATGCTCCGAATCCTGGAATCATGCTCCGCTCATCGGAATGATGCTCCGATCCCCTGGAATCATGCTCCGCTCTTCGGAAAGATGCTCCGAACCCTGGAATCATGCTCCGCCCATCGGAATGATGCTTCGATCCCTGGAATGATGCTCCGCTCATCGGAATGATGTTCCGAACCCTGGAATCATGCTCCGCTCATCGGAATGATGCTCCGATCCCCTGGAATCATGCTCCACTCTTCGAAAAGATGCTCCGAACCCTGGAATCATGCTCCGCCTATCGGAATGATGCTCTGATCCCTGGAATCATGCTCCGCTCATCGGAATGATGCTCCGATCCCCGGGAATCATGCTCCCCGGTGTTCCCCTCCGAAAGACGGCGCGACACTGCGTCTCGCCTGAGGTTCGGGGCAGATGCTAATTGGTGCTATCCGTCCACCTCTCCGAAGATGCCAAGTTGATTTATGGCACCATGTATCGAAGGTTTAGACGGATACGTCCGATGTAGCAGACTTCGTCAGATTCCCCCTCGTTTGAGGGGTTTTTGATTATGGGGACGCTCTTCCCTGCAGGCGCAAGCCCCTGCAGTTAATTACGCTACCGCATTGCGGTAACAACTTTCTCCTTCTCCGGATGGTCACTTCGTGTCGTGGGTGTTTGTTTTGTATTTTGTTGCCCGTGGATTGTTTATGGAGACTGAGTTATGTCGTCGCCCGTAGGGCGTGGACTAGTCCAAATCCGCATTATCTTAGATTTGGGTTTGGGGGGTTTGGTTTGAGGATACGTCAGCCATACGTGAGGCTAAGATCAACTCAAACGTTTGTTAAGGATACGTTAGTCTCACTTTAAGACTAAGATCAACTTAACGGGATCGTTTAGATCCGACAAAAGAGCGTTTGGACTCTAATGTTCCAGTTTAGGGACATAGTGGTCCATCGTATGTATGGCCGTCGGGACCCGTCACCTCTCTGACGACGTTGAAGGATTACAACGACGGATGTCAGAGGAGTTCAGAGATGTACCCTTGAGCCAGAGTTAATTGGGGGGATTCGTAGTCCACTCTGTTTGAAGGTTTAAGGATACGTTAGCCATCTTTGAGGCTAAGATCAACTTAAACGGGACCGTTTAGATCCGACAAAAGAGCATACGGGGCTCTACTGTTCTAGTTTAGGGACATAGTGGTCCATGGATAGTTTAGGGACATTGCGGTCCATGGGTAGTTTAAGGACATTGCGGTCCATGGGTAGTTTAAGGACATTGCGGTCCATTGTTAGTTTTAAGACATCTCGGTCAAGGTTAAGGACGTCGTAGTCCATGGGTTTAAGGACCCCACAGTCCATTGTTAGTTTTAAGATATCTCGGTCAAGGTTAAGGACGTCGTAGTCCATGGGTTTAAGGACCCCACAGTCCACTGTGCTCTGGATGCTTCACACGGGTTCACTGCCGTGCTTGGCGAGGACCAGGCTCCGCTCTGGACGTTTTCCACGGGGTCAAAGAGTGACATTATCCGCGTTCCACGTAACCAGGAATTTGCATTAGACATGAGTTTAAGGACCCCACAGTCCATATCAATGTGTGGTCGTCGGGACCCGTCACCTCTTTGAAGACATTGAGGGATTACAATGCCAAGTATCAAAGGAGTGAAGAGATGTACCCTAGAACCGGAGTGGATTAAATAGTCCTTGGCCCAATTTGGGGTCAAGACGAATTAATTATGTTATGAGTCCATTGGACCAGTTAATCACCGATTGAGGACTTATGGCCATCTTGGGCTAAGTCCAATCAGGAGAGGCTTTGCCTCTATCCATTTAGGCCAATTGGGCCAAAGTCTAGTGTTAAACACTACAGAGCAGTCAATGTTGAACACTGGGAATGAGGTTGACAAGTTAGTGTTTAACACTAAGAGATAATTGGTGTTAAACACCAGCAACAAGGCTTTTCGAATTATTGTTAAACACTAAAAACAGATCAGTGTTGAACACTGCAAATGAAGATCTCAGATTAGTGTTTAAACGCTAAGGTAATCAGTGTTGAACACTGCAGATAAAACTTTTTAATTAGTGTTGAACACTAAAGCCCTACAGTATTTTAACACTGAGTTCGAGAGTTTCAATTTAGTGTTAAACACTAAGACAAGAGGGGTCACGTGGCAGCACGTGAGAGCGCCCTCCCTTCATTTATTCTGAGATTATCGTGTCTTTCAGGGCATCACGTGCCATCACGTGATGGGCATTCAAATGCCTATGTATTAGAGCTTCTGCCGAGGGTCACGTGGGTCACGTGGGGTGCTGCCTCAAAGGGACTTTCTGTAGATCTCTTGGGGGGTCACGTGATGACACGTGACCCTGCCTCTATATATTTTTGTTTAGAGGCTTTGTTAATCTTTTTTCAGGAATTAAATTCCTCGAACTGTAAATTTCAGAGGAATTAAATTCCTACTTCCTTTCGAAGACTTTGTATTCTGGAATAGAGTTTAACTCTGAATTTTCTGTAGGAATTAAATTCCTCATATATGTGAAGGGCTGAATAGGGTTAAACCCTAATAAAAGTTTTTAAGGAATTGAATTCCCATTCCCTGTTTAAGGGAATTAAATTCCCGTTGTTTCAACAGAACTAAGTTCTTTAATTAGGGTTAAACCCTGTTTCTTTTTTGTTCTGAAGGAATTAAATTCCCATGATATAGGGTCAAGCCCTACTTTTATTTTAAAGGAATTAAATTCCTATAGTTCTGTGAGAATTAAATTCTCGTGCTTGCATTCCCTCTCTATGTTTTGGATCTGCATGGCAGGATCTCAACCCATTGAGAATTAAATTCTCAACCTTAAGGGGAGATGTGCACTTTGCAGATCCTCTATCAAAGAGAGAAGAAATATGTTCTTCTGTTTTATATATCAGAGTTAAACTCTGTTGAGAATTAAATTCTCTTTCTTTCAAAAGGCCTTCCCTTTCTTACCTAGGGTTTTTTGCAGAAGATCCGAGTCTTTTCAAAGTATCAAAGCTCTTCTCCTTTTTTTTCTTCTCTGCGTATGTATATATGTATGTCTCTTGGCTCCTATTTATAGGAGAAGCAGCCGAATCAATCAGTTTTTGACGAATCTTCGTGAAAGATTTGATTTGCATCCATCATTCATTTTGGACCTTTGGATTATTGGGTGAATTTTATTCACCATTGGATTTTAAATCCAGAGATTCTCCTTTGTTATTTTGGTTAGATTTAAAGGGGAAATCTTTCCAAACCCGAGATTTTCCCATAGATAGATCACCTCTGAATCTTTAATTCGATTGGTTCCAGATAGTTGCTTTCCTTTGGAAAGATTTGAATTTCTCTCAGAATTTAATTCTGTTAACACAGTGGGCTTTGAAAGCCGGTCACGTGTGACCACGTGACTCATGGTCACGTGTGGGCATGTGACCCCCTTTGGAATGAGCCTTTTCCTTTCTTTTGCGCTCTGTCTTCTTATTGCTGCTTAAACGTCACGTGCTACCACGTGACCCCTGGTCACGTGTGAGCACGTGACCCTTGTTTGAACTCTCTCTTTCCTTGGTTCAACTGGAGAACGAGTCTGCTGTCTTGAACGTCACGTGGCAACACGTGACCCTGGTCATGTGGAAGCACGTGACCTCTTCTGAAGCCTTTTCCTTGACTTGATCAGGGAACTGGTGTGCCTTTTGACTCTTGCATTTAAATGTCACGTGTCGCCACGTGACCCGGGTCACGTGGGAGCACGTGACTCTTACTGAAGCCCCTCTCTTTGATGTAGTTGGGAAACTGCACTTGCTTTGCCGGTACTTTTAGGTGTCACGTGCCAACACGTGACTGCTGGTCACGTGTAAGCACGTGACCCTCTTCTGAAGCTTTTTCCATAAGCTTTCCTGATTTTAAATCAGGAAACACCCGGGATGATGCTTCACCTCCGGAATTATGCTCCGCGAATCAGAATGATGCTCCAATCCCTGGAATCATGCTCCGCTCATCAAAATGATGCTCCGATCCCCGGGAATCATGCTCCCCGGGATGATGCTTCGCCTCCGGAATGATGTTCCACCTCGAAGTTCGGCTTCAAGATCCATCAATTTCATGCACACAACTCAAATGTGCGGTGTGCATTTATTGACGGGGGGCACTTTGTTGGGGTAAAAATTTACACTCCCATTGACCGAGTCAAAGTCAAGGTCAACCCCAAGCTAAGTGCGCCCAAGCCCAGGTCAAGCGGGCCCATGCCCAAGTCGAGCCCACGGCCGCCTCCCCATGCCAACAACAAGATCATGTAATAAATAATTTTTATGTAATTTTTTATATATGAATGTATGCAAAATAGGCATAAAGCCAATATTTTGTAAGCCCATGGCTTATGTGCAAAAATGAAATGGCACATGAGCCATGGGATAGGCAAAATGCCATTTTGTGAAGCCCAATGGGCTATATGTAAATATGTAAGCCTATAAAAGGCAACATGATGAATAAAAAAGCATAATACTTTCATTCTCTTACAAACCTAGGGTTTGTATTTCTTTCCCTTTTCTGAAGGTCTCAAACCTTCTTCTTTCTTCTGAATTAAATCAAGAGTTTTACTCTTCCTTTTCAAAAACAAAATAGTTTTTCACCACCAAACCCATAAAGGGGAACTTGGATCTGTCTTTAGATCCCAAAAAGGAGAGATTTTGAGATCTCACATCTCTTGATCTTCAAGATTCAGCTAACAGAGGAGGAAGAAGAAGAACCCCTTTCACTAAACCCCAAAAAAAAAACACACTCAGGAGTCCAACTCCTCTCTGATTTCTTTTCCGAGAAATTTTTTAGGCTAAAAGCCTCTTTTTCTCGCCGGCGCTCAAGCGCAGAACGCCCGCATGCCGACACGTGGCGCGCTTGCGCTCAAGCGCTCAGCGTTCGAGCGCAAAGCGCCCAAGTGCCGACACGTGGTGCGCTTGCACTACGGCGGCCTGCGCTCAAGCGCAAAGCGCCCACGTGCTGACACGTGGCGCGCTTGCGCTCGAGACATATCCAAAAAACCCCTTTCAAAACACATCACACGCACATTGCACATTGGGTTCGCATTACCAGTTTAACCCGTCAATCGGAGGTTCCCTCGCTCCAAAGGCAAGGGGTAATTAACGGCAGTTTAGTCCGCGGCTGCCGGAGATTCGGATCCCCACAATCATTAAACCCCGGCCTATCCTAGGCAGGGGAAATCTGTAGTACGCCTGACAAGCGCGCGCGTATTCCCATCTCAATGTGGTGACGAAAAACACCCTACAATCATTTTTGTTTCAGATCCAACAAGAGAGCATTTGGGCTATATTGTTTTAGTTTAAGGACGTTTCGGTCCCTTGTTAGTTTAAGGACGTTTCGGTCCGTAGATCACCATTTTTGAGGTGAGGGGTTAGTTTAAGAACGTTACGGTCCGTAGTAGTTTGAGGACGTTACGGTCCGTAGATCACCATTTTTGAGGTAAAGTTTTAGTTTAAGGACGTTACGGTCTATAGTAGTTTGAGGACGTCATGGTCCGTAGATTACCATTTTTGAGGTGAGATTTTAATTTAAGAATGTTACTGTTCCCGCCAAAAATTTCTGCGCAAAAGAGCCCAAGGTATCAAATGGCAGTGATACGCTTATGAAAATGCGAACCAGTATTTTCCGGGCTGTTTTTTGACAAACTCCCGAATGAGAAACAGATAAATTCTGATGTTATCGAAAGCGTCTTGAAAAACCCTTCAATTTGATATATTACGGGCTTCATAATTCATCCGAGATCAAAAGTTATTGGCAAATACGCTATGCACTGTTCCCTGATTAAAAATCAGGAATTACCTCAATGAGGTATCACGTGCTCACACGTGATCAATGATCACGTATTGACACGTGATAGCTAAAACAGAAATAACAAACGGCTGAAAGATGACCCAATTTGGGGTCACGTGCTCACACGTGACCAAGGGTCACGTGCCAGCACGTGACTAGCTTTGAAAGCCTCATAATTTAAAAGAATATAATTCTAAAAGTCAGAAAATACCTCAACGAGGTATCACGTGCTTACACGTGACCAATGGTCACGTGTTGACACGTGATGGTTAAAACAACAACATAAACAAGCGGCTGTTAAAGGAACCAATTTGGGGGTCACGTGCTCATACGTGACCAAGGGTCACGTGCCAGCACATGACAGGCTTTGAAAGCCTTACAGTTTAATAGAATTAAAATTCTAAATTTCTCTAAAATCTTTCGAAATAGAATTAAAATTCTAAATTTCTCTAAATCATTCCAAATGGAAAAGGATTATGGGGACCGTTGGAAAATCCAATGGTGATTAAAAATCACCAATTTATGGAAAGATTTGATACAAGGAAAGATTTCCCTAAAATCTCACCAGAAATAACAAACATAATATCTTTGGATTTAAAATCCAACGGTGAATAAAATTCACTGAATGATCTAAAGGATCATATTAATTATGAAAACAAGCAAAATCTTTCAATGAAAGATTTGCTAAACAAATTGATTCATTTCCTTCTCCTATAAATAGGAGCCAAGAAGAGAAGAGAAGCGACCTTTTTAGAGAGAAGAACAGAGAGAGGAGAATTTAATTCTCAAGGGAAAAAAAAGAATGGAGAATTTAATTCTCAACAAAAGAAAACCCTAGGTGAGAAAAGAAAGGGGATTAAAACTTCAATAAACAGAATTTAATTCTCAATCTAAGAGTTTAACTCTTATACAAAAAAGAACTTAGTTCTTCTTCTGGTTGAAGATCTGCACAGAGCACATCTCCCCATAAGTTGAGAATTTAATTCTCATCGGGTCGAGATCCTGCCATGCAGATCCTAAACTTAGAAGGGGAATTGAGTTATGAGAATTTAATTCTCCCAAAACAAAACTAGGGTTTAACCCTATATAAGAATTTAATTCTTTTACATATTTGGGAATTTAATTCCTTTAAAAAGAAATTAAGGTTTTACCCTAAATAAGAATTTAATTCTTAATCTTACAGAGAATTAAATTCTCAAAATAAAATGAAGAGACTTAAAAGATCTCCATGCATGCAAAAGACCAAGGTCACGTGTCCCCACGTGACCCTTGAAGAGATCCCCAGAAATGAGAAGGAGGAAAGCTTTGAGGCAATGCCTCACGTGCTCCCACGCGACCTACAAAACACAGAAAGAAAAAGCAAAGGAAATATGAGCTTTGGGCGCTCTCACGTGTCCCCACGTGACCCCTTAGCGAGTGCTTTAATGATCAGTGCATAAATCTCCATCACGTGTCAACACGTGATGCTCAAAAGATGAAGATGTGTTTAATACTTAATTGCAGAACGAAGAAAAGGGATCTGGTCCCATCTTTGGGGGCTCTCACGTGTCCACACGTGACCCCTCTTTCTTTAGTGTTTAACACTAATTTGGGGATTATATTTCCAGTGTTTAACACTGATTGTTTCTAGTGTTTAACACTAAATTGAAGATTATATTTCCAGTGTTTAACACTGATTGTCTTTTAGTGTTTAACACTAATTTGAGAGTTCTATCTTCAGTGTTTAACACTGTTGTTCTTTAGTGTTTAACACTACTTTTAGCCAAATTGGCTAGTTCTCCAGAGGCAAAAGTCCCTCCTCTAAATGAATCTCAAAATTGAGGAAATCAAAGACAAAATGTTGTCAGAGCCTCCAAACCTCTGTTTAGCACTGTTGAATGATGAGGGGCTGAACCCAGACAAATGTCTAATGGCCCAAAGGGTCAATATTTCAAACATAATTGGACTTAGCCCAAACTGGCCATAAGTCCTCAATTCATACTCAACTGAGCCAATGTGCTCATAACCTAATTAATTAATCTAAGATCCAAATTGGGCTACAGATTACTTAATCCACATTGGTTCAAGGGTACATCTCTGAGCTCCTCTGATATTTGTCGTTGTAATCCTTCAACGTCTTCAGAGAGGTGATGGGTCTTGACAGCCATACATTTTATTAGACCACCATGTCCCTAAACTGGCAATGGACCACCATGTCCCTAAACTGGCAATGGACCACTATGTCCCTAAACTGGAACAATAGAGCCCAAATGCTCTTTTGTCGGATCTAAACGATCCCGTTAAGTTGATCTTAGTCTCAAATTAGACTAACGTATCCTTAACAATGTTTAAGTTGATCTTAGCCTCAAATAGGGCTAACGTATCTTTAAACCCTCAAACAGATTTTAGTCCCAAATTGGACTATAGATCTCCCAACCAAATTTGGTTTAAGGGTACATCTCTGAGCTCCTCTGATATCTGTCGTTGTAATCCTTCAACGTCGTCAGAGAGGTGACGGGTCTCGACGGCCATACATTAAATGGACCACCATGTCCCTAAACTGGCAATGGACCACTATGTCCCTAAACTGGAACAATAGAGCCCAAATGCTCTTTTGTCGGATCTAAACGATCCAGTTAAGTTGATCGTAGTCTCAAATTAGACTAACGTATCCTTAACAAACGTTTAAGTTGATCTCAGCCTCAAATATGGCTAACGTATCCTTAAACCAAAACCCCAAATCCAAATCTAAGAAAATACGGATTTGGACTAATCCACATCCTACGGGTGACGACATAAAGTAGTCTCCGTATACAATCCACGGGCAACCACAAAACAAAACAAACACCCACGACACGAAGTGAACATCTGGAGAAGGAGAAAGTTGTTACCGCGATGCGGTAGCGTAATTAACTGCAGGGGATTGCGCCTGCAGGGAAGAGCGTCCCCACAATCAAAAACCCCTCAAGTGAGGGGGAATCTGATGAAGTCTGCTACATCGGCCGCATCCGTCTAAACCTCCGATACACGGTGCCATAAATCAACTTGGCATCTTCGGAGAGGTGGACGGATAAAACCAAATAGCATCTGCCCTGAATCTCAGGCAAGACGTCTCTCGTCGCGCCGTCTTTCGGAGGGTAACAGATTCTGGCACGCCCGGTGGGACCTCTTCCTCTTTCCACTCCACACTTCGTGTGTCGTGTTCGCGAACGAATCGCGGTTTGCTGTGGTTGCCTGTGGATTCGAGGTACTAAGATTTGGTGTCTTGCTCCGTGCAGAAAACAGAGGATCAATGGCTTCAAACTGCACTACCTGCAACTGCAACTCTCGCTCCGTCCTTGCTGGAGGAGTGACTTATGGGCCCCAAACGGCCTCCATCTTCGCTATGCCGGTGGAACAGGTGACTCAGGCCACTATTGGGCTATTCTTCAGGACCATGATCCCACCAATGAGCTTCAATGCCCCATTACCATCGCAAGAAGCTCCGAAGAAGTCGGTCTTCGATCGGCTTACTACTATCGCGGCCCCTCTCAACGGGTCGCCCAAGACCAATGCCTCAGCTTTCAGCAAACTGGGCCAAAACTCATGTGGGCCCATGAAAAAGCCTGCAATACCAGAAAAGGTTGTTCCGAAGAGGATAGCCATACCTGCTCCTGAAGTCGTCAAGGCGGCTTCTGCTGCCAAAGGGTTGGTCTTCACAAGACTGACTATTCCGGCTCCCGTTTGCTCGAAGGTCTGTCTTTGATAGATTGGATACCGCTACTCAAAAGACGTCGGTCTTTAAGAAACTGGCACCAACAGCGCTTCATCTGGATAGGGGGTAAGACAAAGCCATCCCCATCACCAAACCAACACCATGGGCTCGACATGCTTGACGTCGCCATTGGCGCCGAGTGAGGAAGGTTGGGGGAAACTCTCCCTCTGGGATAACTCCGCCAGCTCCGATGGTGGGGATCGATGCTGCTGTTCCAACCGAGAACAACTTTGAACTGCTCAACAAGGTGCGCAGAAACTCTCCTGCTGCGGTGCTGAAGAGAACTCCTTCACCTGTGAAGAACACTCCAGAGAAGAAGTTGGAGCAGCCCCCTCAACGGCTGTCCTCTAAAATTTACAAGGTCTGGCGACAGGTCCAAGAGTCGGTGGTTGATCAAGATTATCTTCGCCGGCAGAAGAAGCTGAAGGCCCGACAGGAAGAAAACCGTCCTGTTAAGCCGCAGAAAACGACAGCTACTTGGGTGCCCACTACAACAGCCCCCTCAACTTCGACCACTCAAAAAAGAAGGAGGCCGGAGAATATCCCTGTGTCTTTGGAAAAGCGCAAAGATACTGAATCTAAATGCCCCAAGTCTGGGGGCATGGTGGTACATACTGTCTATATGGCATCCGGGAAAGAGGACAGCCGCGCTGCAACGAGTCACCGACCACTCACTCGATCCGTGATGAAAGCTCAAGAACAGCAGCAGAAGCTTCAGGAGATGATGACTGCGATGGCCGCACTCACCGGGCCAAAAGAAATCTCGGAGGCATCATCAGAGCAGCGTTATGAACAAGAAACTGACGCTGACTTCTTACGCAGAGTCCTCGAAAAGAAGGACAAAGAAGCCGCAGAGCAAGCGGCTAACATAAAACAAATGGCGCTTCTGTTCCAAGACATGGTCGGGATGATGTTACAGCCGGACCCTCCAGCTGATGACCCTCCAATCATTATTGAAGACGATAAAGGGGAGACATCTAATCTACCTCCGGCTCTTTCAACAGCTAAAGAAGAAATGATCTCCAAAGCTGTCCTGGATGACTACATTGCTCAACAAATACGAGTTCACCAGGCAAATGAAGCAGCCGGTCAAATTGTTAAAACCGGACGACCTTATCCAAGCTGGTATGACCAAATCAGTTACCCACCGGGATATACGATCCCTAAGTTCCACGTATATAAAGGGACAGGGAATCCACATCAGCATGTCGCTCAATTCAGGGCCTTATGCGGCAACACTGGAGGCGATGACAAATTGTTGCTTCGCCAATTCGTCGGCAGCTTAGCAGAAACGGCCTTTGAATGGTATTCGGAGCTACCTAACGACTCTGTCAAAACATTTGTGGAGATGGAGCTATTGTTTACACAAAGATTCGTGAGTGCTAGCGGACGCACCCCGATCACGGCATTGATCAACGCCAGGGTAAAATCAGGCGAAACGTGGGTTCAATACGCAATACGGTGGCGAAACTTATGGTCGAAGTGCGAACAACGCATCGAAGAAGCACCTGCGGTAGGCATGTTCGTGGGCACTCTTGATCCGTAAGCGACCATCTCTCAGTTCATGATGTTCTTCAAGCCAACTACTTTCCAGGTCTTGATTGACAAGCTGGCCCAAATGGACCAGATGGGCCATAGGCCTTCCTCTTCGAAGACGGAGCCTTGGAATGAAAAGGGCAAAGGGAAAGTAACCTTCGTCGCCAACGCTCGACAACAGCCGAGCAACTCAAAGCCGGTTGTTCACCAAAACAACGTGCGTCCGTGCCCATCCCTCAAGGAGAGACTGGGACGTCCTTACTCGTTTCCTCAGGATAAAACGAGAAGACTGTTCGAGCTGGCAGTGCGCAATAGACTCATCAATCTGCCGAGTCCAAAGCGTCCGTTGCAGCCAGGCGATGTCAACGATCCCAATTATTGCCCTTACCACCAAACGGTAAGTCACCCGATCGAGGATTGCTTTGTCTTTAAAGGATGGATCGAAGATCAGTACCTACAAGGCAAGTTTGCGCTGTCCGAGAAGTGGAAAATAAACCCACTACAACCGCACACTTCAAAGAAGATGGACACACCGGGGGCAACTTGTTCTTTTGTTGAAGAAGCTCCGTGGGAGGTCGTGCTGTCAGCCAAAACCAAAAAGATGTTGAATGATCTCCAGACATGCCCGGCGATCGGGTGGAAGAACTCGCTAGAACCCCAGATCGTCGAAGGGATGCTGAAGCCGTGCCCAACTCCAAAGATCGATGGTGAAGGCCCCAACACTCACACCCAGCCGTCAAAATCTTCAAAGAAAAACAAGAAGAAATCCAAGAAGCCCGTGAAGCCTGGCGACAAGCGTACGGATTTGCAGAAACAAATTGATGCGCTGGAAGAGTATAACCAGAAGGTGCGGATTCCAATCACGTTCCAAGAGTTCCTCAGCCACGTCCTCGAGGATGAAAATGATGGAGAAGACTCATCACATGAATCTGAGGACTACGTAGCAAGTTGTCATGTGATCTCTCACTCATTGATAGATGATAAAGAGGCTCCTTGCACCGAGAAACCAGGGGCGGGTCCGGAACCAGAACTTCTGTGGCCGTCAGACGAAATGATCGAGGCCTTCCTGAACGAAGCCCGTCTTAAAAGCAAAGCCGATCGAGAGCGCGAGATGGCCATATTCGAGAAAGCTATGTTAGTTATATGTATGCCCTAGAGGCCATTACTATACATAGGATGTATATTTTAGTGGATGCTGGGACATATATAGGGAGGACTTTCTTGCTCGAGATGATAGTATGCTATCTGGTTGCTCTTTACCTTAACATGTATGTTTCGCCCAATCAGAGCAAAGCTCTGTTCAAATTCAAAATTCAAAATCTTGAAGCAACCCTTCAAGTCTCGGGCGCAACGCGCCACGTGTCAGGCGCTAATACGTCAGCGCAGCGCCCAAGAAGGCGCGCCCAATCAGAGCAGAGCTCTATTTTTATGAAGCAACGCTTCAGTTGCGCTGCGCTCTGCGCTGCGCGACACGTGTCAGCGCAGATGCGCTAGCGCAGTTGCGCTGCGCTATGCGCTGCGCGACACGTGTCACGCACTGGGGCATCTGCGCCAAACTGAATTAAGATTTTAAGAAATCTTTTCTGTTCTTGTTAAAACAAGAAGATTTTCTTCTGCAAAGCAGAAGCCCTTGGATCAAAGATCCAACGGTGGGAAAAATTCCCCAAAATCACTCAGAGAATGATCTCTTTAACAAATTTAACTAATTTGTGAGCACTATAAAAAGGACCCTAAGCCTCAATTCAAAGGCATCAACATTTCTTGAAAAATCAAGAACTTTAAACAGAGAGAACTCTGAGAAGATTTTAAGAAAAAGGTAAAGAACCTTCATGAAGTAGAAGAAATTCCTTCTAATAGATCATTGATCTAAAAACAAGATCAATGATCTTTACATAATAAACAGTGCTTTGCACTTCTTGTGAACCTCTGGTTCTTTAAAACAATAAAAATAAAAAATAGTGCTTTGCACTTCTAAGAACCTCTAGTTCTTCAAACAAAAGAAAAATTTATTTTTCTTTGATCTAATTTAGATCAAGAAATTAAATAGTGCTTTGCACTTCCGTTCTTGAATCTAAAAGATTCTTAGTGCTTTGCACTTCCAAACTGCGCCGTTGCACTCTTAAGAGAGCGCCACGTATCAGCTATAGAACCACTTATGCTAAGCGCTCTTAAGATAGAGCTTTGCTATCTGGAATTGGCGCAACTCGCTGAGAGCGCGCCACGTGTCAGCAGCGCGCTAGCGCAGCGCGCTAGCGCAGCGCGCTAGCGCAGCGCGCTTGCGCTCACCAGAGCATGACACGTGTCATCACCATATGAGCTTGCGCTCATTACTCGGCGCAAAGTGCCAGACAAATGCATTGCCTTGCTTACAACAGGGGCCAAGCCCAATTAAAAGGCTTAACAGGCCTAATAAACAAAATGCTGCGCATTGTTTGAAAGGGCAGAGCCCAATTGAAAGGTCCAATGGACCAAAACAGATGCTCTGCATCATAAATAAAGGGACAGAGCCCAAATCAAAAGCCTAGCAGGCCAGAATAGAATGCAGTGCATTATTAAATTTGGGCAAAGCCCTAGCACAGGCCTAATAGGCCAAAGATCAAGAAAAATATTGAATATCCTCAACTGGACTTAACCCAATTTTGGCCATAAGTCCTTAAATTAAATTAACTGAGCAGAATGGCTCTCCTAAACCAATCCACACCCGGTTCGAGGGTACATCTCCGAACTCCTTTGATATCCATCGTTGTAATTCCTCAACGACGTCAAAGAGGTGACGGGTCCCAACGACCACACACCCATATGGACTGCAGGGTCCTTAAACTCGTTGACCGAAACGTCCCTAAACTAATATCGGACCGAAACGTCCCTAAACTAATATCGGACCGAGACGTCCCTAAACTAATATCGGACCGAAACGTCCTTAAAACTAATATCGGACCGAAACGTCTCTAAACTAATATCGGACCGAAACGTCTCTAAACTAATATTGAACCGAAACGTCCTTAAAACTAATATTGGACCGAAACGTCTCTAAACTAATATCGGACCGAAACGTCCTTAAAACTAATATCGAACCGAAACGTCCTTAAAACTAATATCGGACCGAAACGTCCCTAAACTAATATCGGACCGAGACGTCCCTAAACTAATATCAGACCGAGACGTCCCTAAACTAATATCGGACCGAAATGTCCCTAAACTAATGACGGACCACCACGTCCCTAAACTGGAATATGGACCACCACGTCTCTAAACTGGAACAATAGAGCCAATTGCTCTTCTTTCGGATCTAAACGATCCCGTTCAAGTCGATCTTAGTCCAAAAGAGGACTATCGTATCCTTGGCGAACGTTTAAGTTGATCTTAGCCGCAACGCGACTAACGCACCCTTAAACTAAAAAACACCAAACCCAAATCTAAGTAAATACGGATTTGGACTAGTCCACGTCCTACGGGCGATGGCATTATTCAGTCTCCGTATACAATCCACGGGCAACCACAAACAAAACAAACACACACGACACGAAGTGAAATTCTGGAGAAGGAGAAAGTTGTTACCGCGATGCGGTAGCGTAATTAACTGCAGGGGCTTGCGCCTGCAGGGAAGAGCGTCCCCACAATCAAAAACCCCTTAAGCGAGGGGGAATCTGACGAAGTCTGCTACATCGGCCGCATCCGTCTAAACCTCCGATACACGGTGCCATAAATCACCTTGGCATCTTCGGAGAGGTGGACGGATAAAACCAAATAGCATCTGCCCCGAATCTCAGCGTCAGGACATCGCGGTCCTGTGCGCCGTCCTTCGGAGGGGAACAGATTCTGGCACGCCCGGTGGGACCTTTTCCTCTTTCCACTCCACACTTCGTGTGTCGTCTTCGCGAACCAGTCATGGTTTGTTAATGGTTGCCTTCGGATTTCAAGTTACTAAGATTTGGTCCTTTGCCTGGCGCAGAACTCAAGATTCAATGGCCTCTAATTGCACCAACTGCTCGAAGTGCCACTGCAACGGACGCTCCACCTCACTGGGAGGTGTAGCATATGGGCCCCAAGCGGCTTCCTTCCTCACTCTGCGAGTAGACCAGGTGATCCAGGCCACCACTGGCCTGTTCTTCGGGACCATGATCCCACCTACAAGCTTCTCTGAGCCAATATCTGCACCGGAAGTGAACAAGAAGTTGGTCTTCGACCGGCTTACGGCTACGATGACCCCTGTCAACGGGTCGCCCACTACCAAACCGACAGCCTCTGTTTTCACCAGGCTAAATAAGAACTCTAAATTGGCTGTCCCAAGGAAAGTAATAACTGCTGCTCTAGAAGTCGTCAAGGCGGCTTCCCCTGTCAAAGAGTCAGTCTTTTCAAGACTGACGATTCCTGCCCCTGCCCTTGCCCGAGGATCTGTCTTCGACAGGTTAAATATCACCCCTCAAAAGACAACCTCAGTCTTTAAGAGGTTAACACCAGCCGCGCCTCATTCAGACAGGGGGCAAAAAGAAGCAACCTCTATCTTCGAGCCAGTCCCAATGGCTCGTCGTGCTCGACGTCGCCACTGGCAACGAGTAAGGAAGACAGGGGGCAACTCCCCCTCATGGCTAACTCCACCGGCTCCAGTGGTGGAAGTCAACGCTGCTGTTCCAACTGGGAACAGCTTTGAACTGCTGAGAAGGGTACGGAAGAACTCTCCAACTGCTACATTGAAAAGATCTCCTCCGCCTGCGGAGAGAGTTCCGGAAACGAAGCAAGAACAGCCCCCTCAACGGCTGTCCTCAAAAATTTATAAAGTTTGGCGGAGAGTTCAAGACTCCGTAATTGACCCAGGTCGCTCTCATCAACAGAAAAAGGCGAAAGTGGAAAAAGAAAAGGACCGTCCGATCAAACAGGACAGGATGACAGTCGCTAGGGTGCCCACTGCAACGGCCCCTCCAACCTCAACGTCCCACAAAAGAAGAAGGCCGGAGAAAATCCCCGTGCCCGCGGCAAATGCCAAAGGTGGTGAGCCTAAACGCCCTAAGTCCAGAGGCATGATAGTTCATACAGTTTATGTGGCATCGGGAAAAGAGGATAGCCGCATATCAACAGGTCATAGACCGCACACGAGGTAAGTGACCAAGGCTCAGGAGCAACAGCAAAAGCTCCAAGAAATGATGAATGCTATGGCTGCACTTACCGGACCAAAAGAAAGCCCTGAAACGTCCTCGGACGAACGTCAGGAGGAAGAAACCGACGCTGAATTCCTTCGTCGGATATTGGAGAAGAAGGACAAAGAGGCTGCTGAACAGGCAGCCAACATAAAGAAAATGGCCCTCCTGTTCCAGGATATGGTGGGTATGATGATTCAACAAGATCCACCTGCTGAAGATCCCCCGATCATCCTTGAAGACGATAGGGGAGAGACATCGAATCCTCCACCAGCTCTGTCAGCAGCTAAAGAAGAGACAATCTCCAAAGCCGATCTGGACGAATACATAGCTCAGCAGATCCGGGTCCATCATGCGACCGAAATGGCCGGTCAGGTCGTAAAAATGGGACGGCCATATCCAAGTTGGTACGATCAAATCAAGTACCCACCCGGTTACACAATTCCCAAGTTCCATGTCTACAAGGGGACGGGCAATCCTCACCAGCATGTTGCCCAGTTCAGGGCACTCTGCGGCAACACCGGCGGTGATGACAAGCTGGTGCTTCGCCAGTTTGTTGGAAGCTTATCAGATACGGCGTTTGAATGGTACTCTGAGCTCCCGAACGACTCTATTAAAACCTTCGCGGAGATAGAGCTGCTGTTTACCCAGCGTTTTGCAAGTGCCAGTGAACATACCCCGATGACGGCACTGATTAATGCCAGGGTAAAACCCGGCGAGACATGGGTTCAGTACGCTATACGGTGGCGTAATCTATGGTCGAAGTGTGAGCAGCGCATAGAAGAAGCCCTTGCGGTGGGAATGTTTGTTGGAACCCTTGATCCACAAGCAACCATCTCACAGTTTATGATGTTCTTCAAGCCGACTACCTTCCAGGCTTTGATTGACAAACTAGCGTAGATGGACCAGATGGGCCATAAACCCCCTCTCCCAAAGCCAGATTCCCGAAATGACAAAGGAAAGGGAAAAGCGATCGTTGTCGCTAATGCTCAACAACAACCGAAC
Organism: Agapanthus africanus; assembly: GCA_030015575.1. Taxonomy (NCBI): domain Eukaryota; kingdom Viridiplantae; phylum Streptophyta; class Magnoliopsida; order Asparagales; family Amaryllidaceae; genus Agapanthus; species Agapanthus africanus. The sequence continues at coordinate 200,398,826 of JASDDO010000028.1, read as the reverse complement.
GACTCGAAGCCGGTTGCTCGTCCAAACAATACGCGCCCGTACGTACCCCTTGAGGATAGGATGGGACGTCCTTATTCCTTCCCCCGCGATAAAACGAGGAGGTTATTCGAGCTGGCATTGCGCAACAGACTCATAAATCTGCCGGATCCAAAACGACCGTTGCAACCGAGTGACGTCAACGAGCCTAATTACTGCCCTTATCATCGAGTACTAGGCCATCCGATCGAAGATTGCTACGTTTTCAAGAATTGGCTTGAAAATCAGTATCGACAGGGCAAGTTCGCATTGTCTGACAAATGGAAGGTGAATCCCCCACAGCCCCACACCTCTAAAGGGACGAATACGCCGGGGGCAACATGCTCTGTCATTGAAGAAACTCCGTGGGAGGTTGTATTATCATCGAAAACGAAGAGAATGCTAAATGATCTTCGGACATGTCCGGCGATCAAGTGGAAGAACCCATTGGAACCGCAGGTCGTTGAGGGGATGTTGAAGCCACGTCCAACTCCAAAGACCAATGATGGTGGTTCGAGCACTAGTAGCCAGTCGTCAAAGTCTTTGAAGAAAAAGAAGAAGGCCAAGAAGCCGGTGAAGCCTAGCGATAGGCGCACGGACTTGCAAAAGCAAATTGACGTGCTGGAAGAGTACAACCAGAAGGCGCGGACTCCCATTACATTGCAAGAGTTCCTCAACCATGTCTTTCAAGAAGAAGATGAGGGAGGTAGTTTGTCAAATGAATCTGAAGAACATGTGGCAAGTTGCCATGTAATTTCCCATTCGATCACGAACGATGAGGAGACTCCTTGCACCGAAAAGCTGGGGGCAGATCCTGAACCAAAAGTTTTAGGACCATCAGATGAAGTAATTGACGCACTCCTTAATGAAGCTCGGTTGAAAAGTAAAGCTGATCGGGAGCGCGAGGCGGCTATATTTGAAAGGGCCAAGCGCCAGCGACTTGATGAAGGAGCTGAGACGATCCCGCTGGAGCAAAACACCTCCACTACCGAAAAAAGCCAACTCAGGATGAGGAAAAAGTTCGCTAAGGCCATATCAATGGGCATGAAGCTACCATCCTCTGAAGGAAACATCGCCGGTGAAGTGGAAACGCACCCCTCGTATTGCTTATATCATCAGAGGATTTCGCACCCCACTCAAGAGTGCAAAGCTTTCGATAGATGGTGGCAAGGATACGTTGCTCATCGACAACGCTTTAAGCGGGAAAAACGTAAAACTCGTCGAGAGCAGATAAATACGACCGAAGGGCTTAAAAGAACTGCTGGCGATTGTCGCATGGTTAACACCGGTGGATCACAAGTGCCTACATTCGGGAGTGATTCTGATGAAGAGCTAGAACTTGCCCCTCTCTTTAAAGAGTCCGCTTCAGGAAAAGAAGAAGAACCGAAGGTCTGCGAAAATATCCGGCTGCGAAATCGGACGCTGCCTGAAAAGAACCTCGGACCCTTGAACAGAAAAGATAAAGGGAAAGAAAAGGTCTCTGGGGATATTACTCTCGATGACCAAGTTGCGGAAGAGTTAACCGCTAAGAACCCACTAAAGAAGAATAAGGTGGATTACAACGTTTTAGCACATCTGAGGAAACTACCCTCGCAGCTCAGCATTCTTGACGCCCTTTTGCTATCAAAAGAGGCGAGAGATTCATTGATTAAGGCACTCCAAGACCCGGAACAATTCCAAGCATGCCTGGCCGAGGAAAAGATGAAGGATGAGTTGGAGGAAGTACACACGGCTGATGTTACTTTTGGCGATGAGGACCTTCTACTTGGGACTTGCGAACACAATCGCCCTCTCTATGTTTCGGGATACTGCCATGATATAAAGATAGGCAAAATTCTGATCAATAACGGGTCGTCTGTTAACCTACTCAACGTGCGGGTATTGAAGGAAATCTGCATGAGCGTCCAGCACCTTGCTCGGGACAAGATCACCATATCCGGGTTCGACTCCCAATCGTCAAAGACTCTTGGATCTGTGATACTGACGCTACGCTTCGGACTACTCGTCACGGACATTAAGTTCCATGTCATAGATGCCAAGACATGCTACAACGCTTTGCTCGGCCGACCATGGTTACACGAGTACAACATCATCCCTTCTATACAACATCAGTGTATCAAGTATTTTAAGGATGGTTTTGAGTATACCGTGACGGGAGAACTGAACCCATTCTCTGTGAACGAGGTCCGCAAATACGAAGATGCCAAATACTTCTTGCCGGATTTCGAAGACACGGAGAAGTGTCACAAGCCGAAAAATAAAACTAACGCCATCATCCCTGTCTTCGGCAGTGATACCGAGGAAGAAGAGGAGATCGTTTATTCGGGTCCGCCCCAACATAACAAGCCAGGACCGTCCACTCCTACATTGGTCTTTGGTAGTGACTCGGAGGATGAGGTCCATGTCGTATTCTCTGCTCGACCTTCAATACAAGCTTCCGCTGACGAAGAGCAAAGTCTGCAAGTCGCCATGGTGCCGCCTAAACATCATAAAGAACTGGACGCACTTAATATCTACAGTATAGAAGAGCTGCGGACATTCTACATCCCTCCCATGCGAGAAAACGAGAAAGCAATTCTGTTTTACCGCTCTGAAGAAACCAAGATGAAAGAAGAGATCTAGTATGGCGCAGATCCTGCGCTCGACAAGCTTCAGCCTATCCGTCTTCCCAGATATTATACAGAGGGTTTGAAGAAGCTGCTGAAACGCCAGGGGATATCCTTCAGACAGACCGTTAGAGAGGCCAAATTCTATGACAGGGTCTGGAATGTTCCCGGGACTCAACGCAAACTGCCTAACGGGAGAATGGAAACAAGAGGGCTTGGATACATCCGTTCAAAGAAACGAGAGTTACTACCCGGCTGCTACGTCGTATATGACCTTGATGAAGAAGCGGATGCTCAATGGGAGGACGCTAATCCTAAGCCAGTGAAGGTTCCAGATGCAAGAGAGCCCAGTCCGTCGTTCGAGGAACAAATGGACAGACTTATAAAGAAAGCTGGTCAAAAAGTCCGAGATGATCACAACCGTGAGACGGCCATCTACGAGAAAGCCAAGACGCAACGCCTTCTCCAACAGGCCGTAAAGGGTGAAAATGCCGCTCCTTGTCAACCCATTATAAAGAAGGCTCAGCTCAAAAGCAGAAATAAGTCGAAAGGCCAAAAAGGCACTCAACAACAACAAAGCAGGGCTAAGAAGCCACGCAAACGAAAGTCGAGCGTTATAGATCTATCCCTCATGAAGAAAATGAGTCGAGCATACTCTTTTCCTCGGGATAAGACAAGGAGGATATTTGAGCTTGCTCTAAAACATCAGATGCTCGCGCTGCCGGAGTCTAAACACCCTGAACAAGCAGGCGAAGCCTCACACCCGGACTATTGCTCTTACCATCGAGTAGTAGGCCATCCTCTTGAAGATTGCTTCACCTTCAAGAATTGGGTCGAAGATCAATATCAGCTTGGTAAATTCGCTCTGTCCAACAACTGGAGGGTAGCACCACCACAAAAGCACGAGCCTAAGGCCACGAAAAAAAGATCAGTTCCACATTGGGATTGGAAGCGAATTCGTACCTGTCACATGATAACGATGCTACAAGAAGAATCCGAGAACATGGGCAGCCTTCCCTGGTGCCTCGAAAACAGCAATGATGAGGTGATCTCAGAATTTCCCCCAGCTCCGAAAGAACTGGAGGACGGCATACATACCACCGCAGATAACCTCAAGAAAATTGAGTTGGGGACGATAAACGATCCGCGACCGACATTCGTCAGCGAGCTGCTGTCTTATAGGATCCTTACGACTTATAAGAGAAAACCACACTTAGGAATTCTTACGATTCCTAAGGAGAAAATCCACCTATGAGATCCTCTCGATCCGTAGGGAGAAAAATCTCTATGAGACCCTCATGGCTCATAGAATTGAAAAGTTTTAGGCGGCAGATCTGAACCTGCGGCCTAAGCCATCGCTATCTCTTGGAAAAATTAAGTTGTCTGCCAATCAGGTTCATCGACAACATCATGATGTAAAGGCAGAAAACAAAAGAGCATACAAGATATTGCAAAAGAAAGTGTGTATCTTTATTCATTGACCTCAATCAAATACATGGTGAATCATACAAAAGAGCAAAGAACGGATACATGTTACTCAGAAAAGAAAATTTTTACAAATACATTGATACAAAGGCAGCTATTGGGAAGGAAGCGTCTTAAGTAGCTCTATTAGTTGTTCGTACACTTCCTTCCATGCCTTTTCCCGATTGGATACCACTGCCAACTCCGCCTCCACCTGGGCCCATTGCTGTGCGACGGATGCAAGCTGATCCCTGACGGCTTGATGAGCAGCTTCACGGCCTGGAGTGTCATGCTCGGCGACATCAAGTGCCCGCTTTAGTCTCAGCCCATTCGATATGCGCTCCAGAAGACCCTCGAAGACGGTCTTTACCTCAGCGGCGTTCGCCTCAACTTCGGCACGCAAGCGAGCAATTCTGCTTGAAGAATCTTGGCACTCCTTCAGCCTCAAAGTCACTTCTTGTTCCAGATGACGGAAATGAGAAGCGCTTTGCTCGAGCCATGCTCCCCGTTGAGTGCTCAAGGCCAAAGTCTCGGGGGACAGGCGCATTGACTCCAGCTGATGAAGGCGAGCCTCGATCTCCCGACAATAGTTAACCCAAGAGGCGACAATGCCCTCGTCATGGAAGGTGGCAAATATCGCCAACATCGGGTTAACCGTCGTGGCGAAATCCTCAGCAGATACAGGAGCCTCGATGTCAAGTTCCTCGATGTAGTCGCTCAACATGCGCAAACTATTCGCGGCACCTTTTGAGGACGGACGTCGCTGGGAAGGGCCGCCCGGTTTTGTAATGCGAGACTCGAAAGGCACCGAGACTGGAACGACAGCTGGAAAAAGACGAAATGCGATTAGATGATAATTCAATAGATATGAAGGAAGTCATTGATAAGATAGTTTACTATACCGGTGGAGACAGGTGGCAAGGCCGGAAGGGCTGGTGGCGCAGCCGATCTTTCTGCTCCCCCTTCGATTTGCAGCACTGCAGTCAGAACAAGAGAGAGTTAGAAATAATTCTACCACTGAAAAGACAAAGCTACCAATCGGGAACGGCACTCACCAGCGCCACCAGAGGGAGAGGCGAATTCAGATGGGAAAGAGAAGTGTGGGAGCAACACTTGATACAGATGATCAAAAAGCACTCCTGGAAGATACAACAATGTGACTTTAGTACACGAATTATACATCTGGAAGATAAGATTAATAAATCGCAAACATATACCTTCCAACATCTTCGAGGGTATGAGAGAAGGCTGAGAGGTGACCACCGCCAAAGCAATCGTTGAAGGCGCTCCCTCGAGCGGTGGGGCATCGGCACTAGCCGCACCTGCATTACGAAAAGGTGAACTTGTCAGAAAAGGTTATAAAGTAAAGAAAAGCAGCCACTCAGGGTTTACCTGAGGAGCTCCCGGCTGAAACGGAGGCGACTCCCTCCTCTACCGACATGAGACCACCGCCCGTGGCCTCGTCACCCGACTCGATGGGGACCGTCGTCGTGCTAGCAAGACCTGGGGACGGCGGAGGGCCATAGACGGGAAGGGCTATGATTGGAGTATTGCCAGATTCCAGAGAGGGAGCGGTTGGCTCGTCCTCGGGAATCATGGCCACCTCACCCACTACTCTCTCAGGTTCAGTAGCTGCGGTTGTATCGTCTACCGTCGCCAAGGGACCGCCGACCTCGAGCGCCTCAGCCGCCACCACCCTGGATTCATCATCTGCCACCGCTTCAGGTTCGGCATCAATGACCTTCTCGGCGGTAGGCCCCTCGACCTCCACTTCAGGCTCCATGGCCTCAACGATATTACCCACTGTCGGCTCGAGTTCGGCAGGCATCGCCTCCTCCGTTCCCCTAGGATCGACGGCTTCCGCCTCTCCCTCGATCGGACTTGGCCCTGCAAAGATAAGAGATATAAGGACCAACGACATTAAAATCCTTATAACAAAAACTCTGAGAGAAATATTACTTGAAGCGGATTTACCGTTTGCGCTCCGAACTGCTCGTGCCACCTCTCTGCGGGCAGTGGATAGGGCGACAGGGGCCTCTTCGGAGGGAGTATCAGCTCGAGGGGCGGTGCTGGGGCCCGCTCCCATAGCCAAGGCAGCCCTGCGCGCCTTCGCCTCACGCCTCAACCGCTTCCTCTCCTCCTGAGCGGTCATGAGGGACCTATGTGACGCCTCCTTCAAGGCATCATCGTCTTCATTCAGGGATGCCTCCAGAGCCTTTAAGGCATCTCTCATCGGCTCTTCAAGACGAACCTCCTGCGGTGGCCCAGAAGAAGCAGGAACGTCGGCAGCTGGTACAACATCGGCGTCGCTAGGAGGGAACGGCATTGAGGTTCCTGTAATTAAAAGGGAAGGGTTAGATCGACCATAACACAAGGAAAATGAAAAACTTGATGAGTTGAAACTTACTAAGGCCCATAGATGCCCTGAGACGTTCCTCCTCCTGAAAAGTCCTCAGAGAAGCAGCAATGGCTTCTTCATCAGTGATGCCTGTTGAAAGAAAAGAAAGAAAAGCGTTAGTCAAAAAAATAATGAAGAGGATATGTTGCAATAAAGAAAAGGCGACTAGTAGTTACCTGATTGCGCAAGCTTAGCCAGCCACGCGTCACGCTTCACCAACCATGCCGAAGCTCTGAGAGCAGCCTCCAAGTCTGTATCGTCCGGCGGCGGCATCACCAACCCTGCGTTAGTCCCATATTCGAGCAGACCTTCAGCATGAGGAGCATGGGGTTCCTGGCCGAACACGACATCCGCAGCGAAGAGCGACTTCTTTTTCTTTTGACCCCCGACCCTAGGTTCATGGGGGATCGACTTCCGCTTAGCAGCTACTTTGGGACGACGGGTCCCGATGTCCGCACCCACGCCAGACTCCGACGAGGGTACAACCACTGTCTCCACTGGAACACAGGGTGCGGGAGGTGCATCTGTGATATCAGGGAGCGGCAGCTCACGTGGAGGACTTTGTGCGCGTGATGGTCTGCCCCCGGCATCTTTTAGAGGAGGAGCCACCGGGATCCTTGGCGCTAAGGGAGCGTTACGGTTGGTGCCGGGGGGTACTTCTTTACGGTCGATCAACACTCGCCTCTCTTCCTTTATAACAGCCCCCGTCGCATGATTGTACCACTCTTTATATACATTAAGGAGTCGTGGAGCGCAGGCCGGCGCGCTAATAAAGAAACGAGAACCTGTGTTCAAGCGCATGAAGTGATGTAACGCATTCTCCATCCCTTCTTCATTAGCAGCAGGCTCCAGTAAGAAAGCTTCCAAGGGTACTCCTTGATCGTAACCCAGTTGTTGGGCAAAACGATGCGGGTTATATCTCATAAAGACTGCTGCACCGCCCTGCCTGAAGACTAGGAAACCCGGTCTAATAGAATACAAATGGAGGATCTCCCGGGCCGTCAACACTGAAGCTCCATCCCTGAAGGAGTCCTGTAATGGTCGCATCGCAGTGGTGGACGCTTTCCCAATGGTTAATACCTTATCAATAAAGGACATCCCGACTCCAACGGTGTGAGGGCGAAGCAGTAAACCCCTGGCGTCCCATGGTGAAGGGGTCACGATTGATGAGCCAATCAGATGTAAAATGCGAGGAAAACCGCACTTGTCAAAGAATGAAGGCCTTTTATGCATACCGAAGACACCTGCCGTGTGTAGCTCGAGCCACGATGCAAAGTAGTGCATCGGGAAGACCACGTGCAGTACCCCGGGCTCGTTGGCATCCGCTGCTCGGCTGAGGCCATGATATAGGTGCGCCAGGCCGGCAATCCCCACGGCCACCTTTACCCCAATGACCATTCGGTGGGCTGGATAAAAGACAGAGGGCCGCATGCGATGAGAATGCATTGGGATCGCGAACCAACTCAGCCATAGCCCGAGAAATCCTAAGAAAAAGGCCTCCTCATCCATCCCAGGGACTGCAATTTCCGCGAAAGATATGGTAGGGAAGTCTGGGAGGAAGAAAGCCTTTTGGTCTATCTCCTTCGTCGGCAGGTTATCCAAACCTAGACCAAAAGGATCATCCAGGATAGCAGATTTGATGGCTCCTAGCGAAATGACGCTCGGACGGAGGAAGCGAGCAATGAAGTCCTCAAAATTAACTCCTCGGCTCCCGTGTTCGATGAAGAGGGACTCGTAGATGTTCAACACCTTGATCAGGCTCGGGAATTGGTGTTGAACGGCATTTTCCGGCGTAATCCCCCTTACCATCGGCTTAGAATCGAAGACGTACTCATCTGTCGGGAGCAGCTCTTCATAGTGTTCCCCCATGACCGGTAGGCCGGATACCTCTGCGAATTCCTCCAAAGAAATGGACACTTCCCGATCCATTGCAAGGAAAGTGTGGGTGGGAATATTCCATTGCTCCAAGAAAGCCTTGAACCACCAAGTGGGGAGCGTAGGATATTGAAAGAGAGAGACGTAGACTGCGGTGTACAGTCCTAGTCTTATCAACTGCGACTTCCTCGTCGACAGGATGTACCGGGCCTACGGCAGATAGCCAATAGGGTGACGGGGAATCAAACTAAGGTTATATGATTGCCCCCAGGGTCGTGCTTCCCCCTGACAGATACGGCGTCCTAGGATATCCAGAACCATAGGACGCTGAACCGGAACCGCATCCATAGCGGGATGAAGAAAGCTGTTCGCGGTCCAGTCTATCATCTCCACGGCATACTGCACTGGAGGTGGGTTAGCGTAGTGAATTGCCGTGATAGGTTCTGACGGCACCGCGCTGGTGAAGCTGCGTCGACCCATAATAATCTGGTTATACCAAGACCCCCAAAGGTGGAGTTTCTTGTACTCAGGGTCGTACTCTCTAATCATGGTTAGGGCTTCACGGTCCAAGGGCGCCTCGGGAAATCCCTCCTCCGAGCGGACGAAAGGGAATGAAGTGTCTTCAGACATGATCGCTGCAAAAGAACAATGTAGCCGTTAGTGTTGTAATCCCAACGTTTGGCATTGAAAGAAGAAAATGCATTAATTAAATTAAAATCAAAATTAATTAATTACACCGCACCACAGTGCAGTGAGTAGGAGACCAAAGAGGGACCCACAAAATCTAAATGACAATACGTCAGTTAATAAGACAAACTCATCATTGGATGAGATTGTCAGTTGGTCCCCGGGGAAACATTCCCATTTTAAAAAGGGGGGGAAGAATCCCTAGAGACAAGGAGAAAATCTCCTCTTTCAGAGCAAAGCTCTGTCACAGAATGACACTTATCAAATTCTGGTCTCAAAGGAATAAAATTCCTTAAAAAAGAGCACAGCTCTATGGTAATAATGGAAAGGTCCATTAGAAAATGTCTACACCTAAAAGGATTGAAAATTTTGAAATCTGGGAAAATCCACGAAAAACTTGTGAAAATTTTTCATTTTTGTCAGATCTAAAAGATCTACAGATGATCTATGAGCAAAGCTCTGTTCATGGGTTAAAACCTATGAACAAAAATCCCTGTAGATCTGCAAGTTTTTGAGAGCGAAGCTCTGTTTATAAAATCTCAATGGGATCTCTTTAGATCAAAAGATCTGTAAGAGCAAAGCTCTATTAGTTAATTAAAATATTTAATCTAAGATTAAGTTTACCTAAAAAATTTTTAACTTGGAAAATGAGAGCAAAGCTCTAAAGTTCTAGAAACGAGAGCAAAGCTCTGGAGTTCTAAGCAAGAGCAAAGCTCTGGAAATCAAAATCTAGAAAAATGGTGAGATTTTTCTAAGGGTCAGAGGCCCTATTTATAAGGCGCTTGCGCCCCTTGAGCTCGCCTCTTGATCCAACGGTCAAGGGCTTGCCACCGCTGCACTCACGTGTGCGCCACGTGAGCGCAACGGTGGGGGGCATTTGTTTCGCCCAATCAGAGCAAAGCTCTGTTCAAATTCAAAATTCAAAATCTTGAAGCAACGCTTCAAGTCTCGGACGCAACGCGCCACGTGTCAGGCGCTAATACGTCAGCGCAGCACCCAAGAAGGCGCGCCCAATCAGAGCAGAGCTCTATTTTTATGAAGCAACGCTTCAGTTGCGCTGCGCTCTGCGCTGCGCGACACGTGTCAGCGCAGATGCGCTAGCGCAGTTGCGCTGCGCTCTGCGCTGCTCGACACGTGTCAGCGCAGATGCGCTAGCGCAGTTGCGCTGCGCTCTGCGCTGCTCGACACGTGTCAGCGCAGATGCGCTAGCGCAGTTGCGCTGCGCTCTGCGCTGCGCGACACGTGTCACGCGCTGGGGCATCTGCGCCAAACTGAATTAAGATTTTAAGAAATCTTTTCTGTTCTTGTTAAAACAAGAAGATTTTCTTCTGCAAAGCAGAAGCCGTTAGATCAAAGATCCAACGGTGGGAAAATTTCCCCAAAATCACTCAGAGAATGATCTCTTTAACAAATTTAACTAATTTGTGAGCACTATAAAAAGGACCCTAAGCCTCAATTCAAAGGCATCAACATTTCTTGAAAAATCAAGAACTTTAAACAGAGAGAACTCTGAGAAGATTTCAAGAAAAAGGTAAAGAACCTTCATGAAGTAGAAGAAATTCCTTCTAATAGATCATTGATCTAAAAACAAGATCAATGATCTTTACATAATAAACAGTGCTTTGCACTTCTTGTGAACCTCTGGTTCTTTAAAACAATAAAGATAAAAAATAGTGCTTTGCACTTTTAAGAACCTCTAGTTCTTCAAACAAAAGAAAATTTTATTTTTCTTTGATTTAATTTAGATCAAGAAATTAAATAGTGTTTTGCACTTCCGTTCTTGAATCTAAAAGATTCTTAGTGCTTTGCACTTCCAAACTGCGCCGTTGCGCTCTTAAGAGAGCGCCACGTGTCAGCTATAGAACCACTTGTGCTAAGCGCTCTTAAGATAGAGCTTTACTCTCTGGAATTGGCGCAACTTGCTGAGAGCGCGCCACGTGTCAGCAGCGCGCTAGCGCAGCACGCTAGCGCTAGTGCGCTTGCGCTCACCAGAGCATGACACGTGTCATCACCATATGAGCTTGCGCTCATTACTCGGCGCAAAGTGCCAGACAAATGCACTGCCTTGCTTACAACAGGGGCCAAGCCCAATTAAAAGGCTTAACAGGCCTAATAAACAAAATGCTGCGCATTGTTTGAAAGGGCAGAGCCCAATTGAAAGGTCTAATGGACCAAAACAGATGCTCTGCATCATAAATAAAGGGACAGAGCCCAAATCAAAAGCCTAGAAGGCCAGAATAGAATGCAGTGCATTATTAAATTTGGGCAAAGCCCTAGCACAGGCCTAATAGGTCAAAGATCAAGAAAAATGTTGAATATCCTCAACTGGACTTAACCCAATTTTGGCCATAAGTCCTTAAATTAAATTAACTGAGCAGAATGGCTCTCCTAAACCAATCCACACCCGGTTCGAGAGTACATCTCCGAACTCCTTTGATATCCATCGTTGTAATTCCTCAACGACGTCAAAGAGGTGACGGGTCCCAACGACCACACACCCATATGGACTGCAGGGTCCTTAAACTCGTGGACCGAAACGTTCCTAAACTAATATTGGACCGAAACGTCCCTAAACTAATATCGGACCGAGACGTCCCTAAACTAATATCGGACCGAAACGTTCTTAAAACTAATATCGGACCGAAACGTCTCTAAACTAATATCGGACCGAAACGTCCATAAACTAATATCGGACCGAAACGTCCTTAAAACTAATATCGGACCGAAACGTCTCTAAACTAATATCGGACCGAAACGTCCTTAAAACTAATATCGGACCGAAACGTCCTTAAAACTAATATCGGACCGAAACGTCCCTAAAACTAATATCGGACCGAGACGTCCCTAAACTAATATCGGACCGAGACGTCCCTAAACTAATATCGGACCGAGACGTCCCTAAACTAATATCGGACCGAAATGTCCCTAAACTAATGACGGACCACCACGTCCCTAAACTGGAATATGGACCACCACGTCTCTAAACTGGAACAATAGAGCCAATTGCTCTTCTTTCGGATCTAAACGATCCCGTTCAAGTCGATCTTAGTCCAAAAGAGGACTATCGTATCCTTGGCGAACGTTTAAGTTGATCTTAGCCGCAACACGACTAACGCATCCTTAAACTAAAAAACACCAAACCCAAATCTAAGTAAATACGGATTTGGATTAGTCCACGTCCTATGGGCGACGGCATTATTCAGTCTCCGTATACAATCCACGGGCAACCACAAACAAAACAAACACACACGACACGAAGTGAAATTCTGGAGAAGGAGAAAGTTGTTACCGCGATGCGGTAGCGTAATTAACTGCACGGGGTTGCGCCTGCAAGGAAAAGCGTCCCCACAATCAAAAACCCCTCAAGCGAGGGGGAATCTGACGAAGTCTGCTACATCGACCGCATCCATCTAAACCTCCGATACACGGTGCCATAAATCACCTTGGCATCTTCGGAGAGGTGGACGGATAAAACCAAATAGCATCTGCCCCGAATCTCAGCGTCAGGACATCGCGGTCCTGTGCGCCGTCCTTCGGAGGGGAACAATGTACACTGATTGTCTCTCTGTTACATGTTGGTAAAGCCCTTAGGATATGTACTTGACTACCTGGACTATGATGCAGATCATACTAGTAGGGACATGGTAGTCCATAAGTACATCCTTCAAAGTCCCTAGTCGTGGGTATATCGAGACGGGGCATCGATATACCAGAGTAGACTAGCGTGTACCTTCTCGACCCATACAGATGGGCGATGGATGATCCCATATCCATTGGTGTTTGACATCAGAGATGAAATACGGGTGCTCAGTGGAGACTGGGTACACTGGACGGACTCGCCGAGAACTCCCAGATGGTATTATACCTTACGTCAGATGACAGTTCTCTGGTGACACTGGTACAGAGTAGTCTGTTGACCCGAGATCATCATAGAGTCTTGTGTGGTTCCCACTGTGCTTTGATTTCCATCTTACCACGTCCAAGAGGGCGTGCAAAACGGTGGTTTTTGGGTACAGTCCCGAATCACATGGAGGCAATGAGCGATAGGAGGGGATTCGTCTCTCCCGGTATAGGGAGTTGATGTTGCACTGTGTTCGATTGGCTATAACCGGAAATCCCTGGCCAGGGTTGCTGAGATTTACTGGTAAGTGTTACCAGTAGTTTCTCGAATTGTTATAAACCTCATATCGACACGACTTATCGAGCTATTGGGGTCTGACGTTTACCACTCCTAGGCGAGATATGCGACATATCAGACGATCAGACCGGACTGTACGGTAGTGTTACTGGTTGGATTCACTGGAGTGTGAGCGGGCTTGCTCGTCGATCTTCTGATCGCTCAATACCCGGGTGGCCGTTACGTTTAGCAGACCGCTTGCGGCTTGTGGATGTTTGATATGATCATCATCCGCTGCCGGCGTATTGACGAGTCTTTAGAGTCCTACACAGAGGTTTCCTGGCTCAAGCGAAACGAAATAGGAGCGCATATGAGATATGTGCGGGACCGAGAATAATGCGTGTATGTGATACCGTATTCCATTCTCGCGATAAATGTATCGATTGGGTGTATGCGATATAACCTAGTTATCGATTCAAGCATTGATTCGATAAACCGATACATAGGATACTAGTCGGTTATATGCGATATGACCGGATCGTTAAATCAAGTGTTGATTTAATGATTTAATGTATAATTATATATTTGATATATTACTTTGCATTAACTAGTATTGGTTCACTTTGAATGGATTTTCTCACTTGGATGTACAAGTTGTATATGTGATATACTTTTTGTGCAAATGATTGTATCATGTTTGATGATACATGTTTGCTAGGGTTTGTGTAAAGAATTAAACCTTGGTTAAATAAATGGTTAGGGTTTTTATTTTGTTATTCATTCATTTATCTTTTAATTGGATTAAAAGAAATGGGATAAGAAAACAAAATGGTGGCTTTCTTTGTTTGCATCTTGATTCTTCATGAAGCTTTGACCAAAGTGACCACTTTGTCATCATCCTTAACCCTAACCATTCATCTAACCTTAGTCAACTCTCTACACATAACCATGGTTGTTTTATGATAAGTATTCATTTACTTTTTGTTTTTAAATGAACTTATCATAATGATTATCATCTTCTTCTTCTTCTTCTTCAAGTTGAAGAAAACCTTTCTTCATCAATGGTGATTGATGAAAAAGAGTGAGAAATCCAATTCTAAAGTGAACCCACTTCCTATTTCTTCATCTTCTACCTCTTGCCAAGTAGTAGAGTGTGTTTCCTTCACAAGTTTTCTAGACTTGGTGAAGTTGGAGCTTGATCTAGCGATGCCTCGACGTAGATCATCTTCGGCACGTCGTCGATGACCTAGCCCGCTCTTTCTCCGATGAAGCCGACGCTAGAGCCCGGGATTTGATTTGGACAGCAGAGAGGACTTCATCACGGAGCCGTGGAGATGGAGGACCGGATCTACAAAGGTTGTATTTCCGTTCTCTTAGTAAAGTAGTTTACTAGTTGCATCTTTCTCCTAGATATCTAGTTAACGATCCGTATTAGGGTTTCTCGGCACCCGTAAAATTTGAAATTGGCATGGTTGATGCCTTGTGAGACCTCTTGGGAGTGCCTAGGAACCCTACAAGTTAAAAGCCGACGACTGGACAAAAGGGTCGAAACACTCCCACCGGATCAAAGTACATCCGACGCAAATGAAAGTAGGATCAGGACAAGGAAACGATTCGCCAAAGCGATATCGATGGGGATGAGGCTGCCCTCTTTCAGTGAAAAGTCTCCTGGTGGCATACATCTTGATGAAGCGGAAGTACATCCTAACTTCTACTTATATCATCAGAAGATCGCACATCCTACTGAGGACTGCAACTCCTTTAAGTGTTGGAGGCAAGGGTATGTCGCTCACATAGGCAAAACTTCAACATGACAAAGTGTGAAGCTCGTAGACAGCAGAAAAATGCAACAGATGAGCATAAAAGAATTGCCGGCAATTGTCATAGGGTTGATCCCGAGGGACCGTGAGTTCTCACATTCGGGAGCAATTCCGACGAAAAAGTAGCCCTCGGCCCTCTTTTCAAGGAGGCTATCTCTAAAACGAAAGAGTTGAGGAGTTGCGAAAACATTCAGCCGTGCAATCGCACACTACCCGGAAAGAATCTCGGACTCACAAACAAGGGATCGAATAAAAAGGATAAAGGGAAGGAAAAAACGGCCTTCGTCGCCAATGCTCAACAACAATCGAGTGGCCCTAGACCGGTTGTTCGCCAAAGCAACAAGCGGCAACACTTCTATGAAAAGTTGAAACGTCCTTACTCATTTCCCCGGGATGAAATAAGGAGGCTGTTCGAAGGAGCAGTGCGCGACGGGCTTATCACTCTACCGGAGCCGAAATGCCAGCTACAACTGAATGTGGTCAACAATCCTAATTACTACCCTTACCACCAAGTATTGGGCCATCCGATCGAAAATTGCTACATCTTCAAAAACTGGGTTGAAGACCAACACCAACAGGGCAAGTTCGCGCTATCCGAAAACTGGAAAGTGAGCCCGCCACAACCACACGCTCCGAGAAAGATAGATATGCCGGAGGCATCATGCTCATTCATAGGGAAGGCCTCCTGGACCAAAAAGTCCGGGAACTAAGAAGCCGCCTCAAATATGGCAACGATAGACTGAAACGTCGTTAAACTAATGATGGACCAGTATGTCCTAAAACTGGATGAGGACCGAAACGTCCTTAAACTAACGACGGACCGCAATGTCCTAAAACTTGCAAATGACCGAAACGTCTTTAAACTACTACCGCAGCATCCTCAGGCTGACGTGATAAAAAATAAAAATAAAAATAAAAAAATAAAAATAAAAACGGTATGTCCATAAGCAAAATGGGCACGGATGAAAACCCGAAAGGGCTCCGTGAGTAAAAACAGCAGAGCTACCGGCGAGTCTTGCGAAAACCCAAAAGGGCGCAACCTCGTTAAAAAAAAAGAGAATAAAAATAAAAAAATAAAAAAATAAAAGACGGTATGTCCAGAAGCAAAATGGGCACGGATGAAAACCCGAAAGGGCTCCATGAGTAAAAATAGCAGAGCTACTGGCGAGTGTTTGTGAAAACCCGAAAGGGCGCAATCTCGTTAAAAGACACTTACAGGGTCCTCTCGACCTTGTAAGGAGAAACCACCTGCGTGAGATCCTTACGACTCACAAGGGAATAATACACTTAGGGATCCTCACGATTCCTAAGGAGAAATTACACTTGCGAGATCCTCACGACTCGTAAGGAGAACTCTCTTATGGGACCCTCACGGCTCCTAAGATTTGAAAGTCTTAAGTTACAAAGACCCGAACCTTTTCTTAAGCAACCCCCACAACCTCCGATATGGCCCTACAAGCGGCTCAATACTGACCTTATATACAATCTACGGGCGTGAATAAACATTTCCCTAACCAAGTCCCATCCGTGGCTAGGGATATGTTCGCACGGTGAACAACCCTTGTGAGTCCTCTCGACTCATAAGGAGATAACACTCTTGTAAGATCCTTACGACTTATAAGAGAACATACACTTAGGAGTCCTCACGATTCCTAAGAAGAAAACGCACCTGCGAGATCCTCACGACTCGTAGGGAGAAACCCCTTTATGAGACCCTTACGGCTCATGAAGTCAAAAGCCTTAGTCGACAGGATCCTAACCCTGTTTGCTAAGCCACCTTTGTTCGACATCGACAGAGGCAAATGATGATTCGCTCCTGGCAATATCCCAGTTGCAGCGATGTTGATGCCTAAATCAGTATCAAATTCCAAGTCCTTTCATGGCAAATGATGATTCGCTCCTGGTAATATTCCATTCGTAGCGATGCTAATGCTAAGATTAGCATCAGATTCCAAATTCCACACCCGTGATAAAAAGTCTGCGAGCCAAAAATGCATACGAAATAGCCGAAATGATGGGGCAGCTTGCAACAAAATCAGCAAGTAAAAATGTATGCATACAAAATAGCCGAAATGATTGGGCAACTCGCAATAAAAAGCAGCGAGTAAAATAAAACAAATAGCCGAAATGATTGGGCACCACGAAAAACAGCCGAAATGATTTGGCAATCGCGATTTTCGCGATATAAAAAGCTGAAATGATAGAGTATCGTGGAAAGAAAAAAAAAGAACGAAATGAAAGAATGAAACTTTTTGCCCTGCAGGTGACATCACATCGATCCCTGTATACAATCCAGGGGTACAAAC
Organism: Agapanthus africanus; assembly: GCA_030015575.1. NCBI lineage: Eukaryota > Viridiplantae > Streptophyta > Magnoliopsida > Asparagales > Amaryllidaceae > Agapanthus > Agapanthus africanus. The sequence continues at coordinate 200,381,538 of JASDDO010000028.1, read as the reverse complement.
AAAGAGGGAACCATACCTTCCCAATAGGCTCCATCAGAAAGCGAAGCCAAATCTCGACGGTTCATAGACAACCTAGAGACAATCTCGACATTTGTCGCAATATCGCAGACACAATGTCAACAAGCGAAGCAAAGGAAGATCCCTAGCTTCAGGATCTCGACGTTGATATCGACAACTTAGAGATCGCCAACGGTGTTTCTCCTCACTCCAACCAAATGCACACGTGACGTCAACAACCGACCTCAGAGTCGCAACGAAACGGAGCCATGGCAAAGTCCCTAGTTCCAAATCTCAATGGCCACATCTACAGCCTAGAGACCAACAACGGTGTGCCTCCTCATTCCAGCTGGACATAGATGCTATACCATCAAACGAAGCCATGGCAAAGTCCCTAGTTCCAAATCTCAATGGCCACATCTACAGCCTGGAAACCAACAACGGTATGCCTCCTCATTCCAGCAGGACATAGATGCTACACCATCAAACGGGGCCACGGCATAGTCCTTAGTTCCAAATCACGACGGTTCACAGACAACCTAGAGACCATCTCAGCATTCGTCTCGATACAGTAGACGCAATGTCAACAACAGCGTTCCTTCGCAGTCCAGTGGGATGCAGATACAACGTCAACAAAAGACCTCACGGTCGAAACAAAGTGGAGTAACGGCAAAATCTCGGCTCCATCTCAGCATTCGTCTCGTTACAGCAGACGCAATGTCAACAACGGCGTTCCTTCGCAGTCCAGCAGGATATAGATGCAACGTCAACGAAAGACCCCATGGTCAGCAAAGCGGAGTGACGGCAAAATCTCGGCTCCACCTCAGCATTCGTCTCGATACAGTAGATGAGATGTCAACAACGGCGTTCCTTCGCAGTCCAGCAGGATGCAGATGCAACGTCAACAAAAGCCCTCACGGTCGAAACAAAGCGGAGTAACGGCAAAATCCTAACTCCACCTTAGCATTCATCTCGTTACAGCAGACGCAATGTCAACAACGGCGTTCCTTCGCAGTCCAGCAGGATGTACATTCAAAGTTAACAAAAGACCCCATGGTCAGTAAAGCGGAGTGACGGCAAAATCCCAGCTCCAACTCAGCATTCGTCTCGTTACAGCAGACGCAACATCATAACAATGTCCTTCCTCCAACAGGATTCGGACATCACAAAGCAAACGGAGCAAAGGCCAAATTCCTAGCTTCAGGGTCTTAACGGCAAGTCATATAAAGCCTGAAAGACAACCGGAAATCATCTCACACCAGGGCGGAATGGTCACCACCTCGATGTTCGTCTCGACACAGTAGACGCAACATCATTAAACAGCGGAGCCACAGCAAAGACCCTAGTTCCAAACCTCTACGGTTCACCAACAACCTAGAGACAACCGCGACATTCGTCTCGATATAGAGGACGCAATGCCAGCAAATGAAGCGAAGGCCAAATTCCTAGCTTCAAGGTCTTAACGGCAAGTCATATAAAGCCTGAAAGACTACCGGAGATCATCCCATATGGAGTGGTCACCACCTCGATGTTCCTCTCGATACAGCAAACGAGATGTCACCCCAGCGTTCTTCCTCCAGCAGAGTTCAGACGCGATAATCAAACATACGGAGCCACGGCAAAATTCCCAGTTCCAAGCCTCGACGGTTCACCAACAACCTAGAGACAACCGCGACATTCGTCTCGATATAGAGGACGCAATGCCAGCAAACGAAGCGAAGGCTAAATTCCTAGTTTCAAGGTCTTAACGGCAAGTCATATAAAGCCTGAAAGACAACCGGAGATCATCTCACACTAGGGCGGAATGGTCACCACCTCGACATTCGTCTCGACACAGCAGACGCAACATCATCAAACAACGGAGCCACGGCAAAGTCCCTAGTTCCAAACCTCTACAGTTCACCAACAACCTAGAGACAACCGCGACATTCGTCTCGATATAGAGGACGCAATGCCAGCAAACGAAGCGAAGGCCAAATTCCTAGCTTCGAGGTCTTAACGGAAAGTCATATAAAGCCTGAAAGACTACCGGAGATCATCCCACATGGAGTGGTCACCACCTCGACGTTCCTCTCGATACAGCAGACGAGATGTCACCCCAGCGTTCTTCCTCCAGCAGGGTTCAGACGCGACAATCAAACAAACGGAGCCACGGCAAAATTCCCAGTTCCAAGCCTCGACGGTTCACCAACAACCTAGAGACAACCACGACATTCGTCTCGATACAGCAGACGTAGTGCCAGCAAACGAAGCAAAGGCCAAATTCCTAGCTTCAGGGTCTTGATGGCAACTCATATAAAACTTGAAAGACTGGAGTGGTTATGACTCATCGGGGCTCTCTAAAATGAGCCTAACCTCAAGTAAAAAGCGGCATGGCAAAATTCCTAACGCTTGCTCTTCTGACGATCAAACTGCCTAAGAAGATTGCTTGAAGACATCTTGTCCAGCCCCCGAAAGGATCAGTGACACGACAGTCGCAAGGCTACTCGAACAGCAAGATTGCCTATCGAGGGATACATCAGCCAATGCGATGGTACGACGGGCAAAACCCTAATACCACAAACCCTAACGGACCTCTGTCGTAAAGAGCAGAGGTTAACTTTGACGTTAGGACATCCTTGCGAGAAATGCTCGATTCATCTCGACTCGTGAGGAAAAGCCTTAGGCAGCGGGGATAAAAAAAACCTGTTTCCTAAGCACTAGGGCCCTGCAAGTTGGTCCAAAATGGACTCTTGCATACTATTCACGGACCACACTCTCCAAAGTCGAATCTCGACAAGGAGGGAAACAACCACTTACGAGTCCTCTCGACTTATAAGCGGTAAAATTCTCTTGTGAGATCCTTGCGACTCTCAAGAGAAAACACACTTAGGAATCCTCACGAATCCTAAGGAGAAAAGACACCTACGAGATCCTCACGACTCGTAGGGAGAAAAGTCTTTATGAGACCCTCACGGCTCGTAAAGTTGAAAAGTCTTAGGTGGCAGATCCTACCCCTGTTTCCTAAGCCATCACTGCCCTGCAAAGAGATCAAGATGGACAATCTATGAGTCACACTTGTCAAAGCTACATGCCACTGAAATGGAGAAGTTACTCATGAGCAAATAAACTACTTCACGCCAGAGTAAAACATAAAGAAATAGAAGGGTGCGGCTCATGGAGTTAATGGTTTGGAACTATATCCCTTAAGAATTGAGATTTGAGTCAATGATAAATGACGACGCTTTTGTCCGCTCGTTATCTTCTCAGATCAAGATTCTGAAAGTGATACACCAACCCGAAACTGGTCATACGCCATGCATAACTCTGCACTACTTCACCCACGTACATACTTACGTGGGCAAAGTAGTGGGGGGCATTTGTTCCCGCCAAAAATTTCTGCGCAAAAGAGCCCAAGGTATCAAATGGAAGTGATACGCTTATGAAAATGCGAACCAGTATTTTTCGGGCTGTTTTTTGATAAACTCCCGAATGAGAAACAGATAAATTCTGATGGTATCGAAAGCGTCTCGAAAAACCCTTCGATTTGATATATTACGGGCTTCATAATTCATCCGGGATCAAAAGTTATGGGCAAATACGCTATGCACTGTTCCCTGATTAAAAATCAGGAATTACCTCAATGAGGTATCACGTGCTCACACGTGATCAATGATCACGTGTTGACACGTGATAGCTAAAACAGAAATAACAAACGGCTGAAAGATGACCCAATTTGGGGTCACGTGCCAGCACGTGACCAAGGGTCACGTGCCGGCACGTGACTAGTTTTGAAAGCCTCACAGTTTAAAGAATTTAATTCTAAAAGTCAGAAAATACCTCAACGAGGTATCACGTGCTTACACGTGACCAATGGTCACGTGTTGACACGTGATGGTTAAAACAACAACATAAACAAGCGGCTGTTGAAGGAACCAATTTGGGGGTCACGTGCTCACAAGTGACCAAGGGTCACGTGCCAGCACGTGACAGGCTTTGAAAGCCTTACAGTTTAATAGAATTAAAATTCTAAATTTCTCTAAAATCTTTCGAAATAGAATTAAAATTTTAAATTTCTCTAAATCTTTCCAAATGGAAAAGGATTATGGGGACCGTTGGATTAAAAATCCAATGGTGATTAAAGATCACCAATTTATGGAAAGATTTGATACAAGGAAATATTTCCCTAAAATCTCACCAGAAATAACAAACATAATATCTTTGGATTTAAAATCCAACGGTAAATAAAATTCACTGAATGATCTAAAGGATCATATTAATTATGAAAACAAGCAAAATCGTTCAATGAAAGATTTGCTAAACAAATTGATTCTTTTCCTTCTCCTATAAATAGGAGCCAAGAAGAGAAGAGAAGCGACCATTTTAGAGAGAAGAACAGAGAGAGGAGAATTTAATTCTCAAGGGAAAAAAAAGAAAGGAGAATTTAATTCTCAACAAAAGAAAACCCTAGGTGAGAAAAGAAAGGGGATTAAAACTTCAATAAAGAGAATTTAATTCTCAATCAAGGAGTTTAACTCTTATACAAAAAAGAACTTAGTTCTTCTTCTGGTTGAAGATCTGCACAGAGCATATCTCCCCATAAGTTGAGAATTTAATTCTCATCGGGTCGAGATCCTGCCATGCAGATCCTAAACTTAGAAGGGGAATTGAGTTATGAGAATTTAATTCTCCCAAAACAAAACTAGGGTTTAACCCTATATAAGAATTTAATTCTTTTACATATTTGGGAATTTAATTCCTTTAAAAAGAAATTAAGGTTTTACCCTAAATAAGAATTTAATTCTTAATCTTACAGAGAATTAAATTCTCAAAATAAAATGAAGAGACTTAAAAGATCTCCATGCATGCAAAAGACCAAGGTTACGTGTCCCCACGTGACCCCTGAAGAGATCCCCAGAAATGAGAAGGAGGAAAGCTTTGAGGCAATGCCTCACGTGCTCCCACGTGACCTACAAAACACAGAAAGAAAAAGCAAAGGAAATATGAGCTTTGGGCACTCTCACGTGCCCCCACGCGACCCCTTAGCGAGTGCTTTAATGATCAGTGCATAAATCTCCATCACGTGTCAACACGTGATGCTCAAAAGATGAAGAAGTGTTTAACACTTAATTGCAGAACGAAGAAAATGGATCTGGTCCCACCTTTAGGCGCTCTCACGTGTCCACACGTGACCCCTCTTTCTTTAGTGTTTAACACTAATTTGGGGATTATATTTCCAGTGTTTAACACTGATTGTTTCTAGTGTTTAACACTAAATTGAAGATTATATTTTCAGTGTTTAACACTGATTGTCTTTTAGTGTTTAACACTAATTTGAGAGTTCTATCTTCAGTGTTTAACACTGTTGTTCTTTAGTGTTTAACACTACTTTTAGCCAAATTAGCTAGTTATCCAGAGGCAAAAGTCTCTCCTCCAAATGAATCTCAAAATTGAGGAAATTAAAGACAAAATGTTGTCAGAGCCTCCAAACCTCTGTTTAGCACTGTTAAATGATGAGGGGCTGAACCCAGACAAATGTCTAATGGCCCAAAGGGCCAATATTTCAAATATAATTGGACTTAGCCCAAACTGGCCATAAGTCCTCAATTCAGACTCAACTGAGCCAATGTGCTCATAACCTAATTAATTAATCTAAGATCCAAATTGGGCTACAGATTACTTAATCCACATTGGTTCAAGGGTACATCTCTGAGCTCCTCTGATATTTGTCGTTGTAATCCTTCAACGTCTTCAGAGAGGTGATGGGTCCCGACAGCTATACATTTTATTGGACCACCATGTCCCTAATCTGGCAATGGACCACCATGTCCCTAAACTGCCAATGGACCACTATGTCCCTAAACTGGAACAATAGAGCCCAAATGCTCTTTTGTCGGATTTAAACGATCCCGTTAAGTTGATCTTAGTCTCAAATTAGACTAACGTATTCTTAACAAAAGTTTAAGTTGATCTTAGCCTCAAATAGGGCTAAGGTATTTTTAAACCCTCAAACAGATTTTAGTCCCAAATTGGACTATAGATCCCCCTACCAAATTTGGTTCAAGGGTACATCTCTGAGCTCCTCTGATATCTGTCGTTGTAATCCTTCAACGTCGTCAGAGAGGTGACGGGTCCCGACGGCCATATATTAAATGGACCACCATGTTCCTAAACTGGCAATGGATCACTATGTCCCTAAACTGGAATAATAGAGCCCAAATGCTCTTTTGTCGGATCTAAACGATCCAGTTAAGTTGATCTTAGTCTCAAATTAGACTAACGTATCTTTAACAAACGTTTAAGTTGATCTTAGCCTCAAATATGGCTAACGTATCCTTAAACCAAAACCCCAAACCCAAATCTAAGAAAATACGGATTTGGACTAATCCACGTCCTACGGGCGACGACATAAATTAGTCTCCGTATACAATCCACGGGCAACCACAAAACAAAACAAACACCCACGACACGAAGTGAACATCTAGAGAAGGAGAAAGTTATTACCGCGATGCGGTAGCGTAATTAACTGCCGGGGCTTGCGCCTGCAGGGAAGAGCGTCCCCACAATCAAAAACCCCTCAAGCGAGGGGGAATCTGACGAAGTCTGCTACATCGGCCGCATCCGTCTAAACCTCCGATACACGGTGCCATAAATCAACTTGGCATCTTCGGAGAGGTGGACGGATAAAACCAAATAGCATCTACCCCGAATCTCAAGCCAGACGTCTCTCGTCGCGCCGTCTTTCGGAGGGGAACAGTTACGGTCCGTAGTAGTTTGAGAACGTTACGGTCCGTAGATCACCATTTTTGAGGTGAGGTTTTAGTTTAAGGACGTTACGGTCCGTAGATCACCATTTTTGAGGTGAGGTTTTAGTTTAAGAGCGTTATGGTCCGTAGTAGTTTGAGGACGTTACGGTTCGTAGATCACCATTTTATGCCCGTGTATTTGTTACGTGACGGGATGTACGGCGATGATGTGGGATACACCTAACTTGGGGTGTGGTTTGATCTGGGGTGTGGACGTCAATTTGGGAAGTTTACCGAAGAGCGGTTGGTTGTCGGGACCCGCCACCTCTCTGAAGACGTTGAAAAAATTACAACGATATGTATCAGAGGTGTGGAGAGATGTACCCTTAAACCAATTCCCATGTCGGAGGGAAAATATCGTGGTTGATCATCAAGAATCATTAGTCAAACTTAGAGGATGTGGGATGAACCTTATTTTGGATATCATCATTTGACAGATCATTAGTTATGTTTGGGACCAAGATCAATTTAGGGAATGATGAACACAGTCAATTTGGGTTAGATTTGGGCCTCTGTAATTACCCAACAGTGCTAAATGCTGAGGCATACGATTCTTACGTGCATTCCATGTGGGCACTGGAGTAGTGTTAAACACTAAATTTCTATGGCACTCACATGGTGCACGTGAGGCACCTGATTAGTGTTAAACACTAGGGTTGTGTGACACTCACGTGACACACGTGAGGCGCTCAAATATGGGTACTGTCCAATTATTTCTCCTTTTTATATAAGTATTGAGCACTTGATTCTTGTGGCGCTCACGTGTGAAACACGTGAGGCGCCCCAAAGTTGGGTTCTTCCCCTTGGCTTTGCTACCTCTCCCTTTATGTAAGTGCTAAACACTTAGTTCCCGTAGCGCTTACGTGTAAACACGTGAGACGCCCCAAATGGGGGCAATGCCCTCTTATCTTATTTCATGTTCCTTTCACAGAAGTGCTAAGCACTTGATTGAGGGCAGCGTGCAAAACACGTGACTGTCCTAAGAAGTGTTCCTTGCTCCTCTTTTAAACACCCACATGGAAAACACGTGAGGCAGTCTCAGCCATTTTCTTTTGTTCATTAGAAACACTCACGTGGAAAACACGTGAGGTCTTGGTATAGTGTTAAACACTAACGAATCACCAAGCCGTTCTCTGTGATTCTGAGGAATCAAGTTCTCCCTTTGTTCTTTGCAAGAATTAAATTCTTCTTATAGGGTTAAACCCTAGTTTTTTTAGAGGAATTAAATTCACATACGTGTTTTTTTGCAAGAGTTAAACTCTTTGAACTCAGTTCTTTCCCCTAGGTTTTGAATCTGCATGACAGAATCTCCCCGATGAGAATTCAATTCTCAACTTGTGGGGAGATTTGCCTCAGCAGATCTCCACCAGAGGAAGAACTAAGTTCTTCTACGAAGGGTTAAACCCTTAAAGATGCAAAGAAGGGTCTTTTGTTTTTTTACCTAGTATTTCAAAGGAACAAGTCTTTTCTTTTGAGAATTAAATTCTCTCACTGTATATTCTTTAAATCTCTGGGGAGTTCTTTCTCTCTGCGGTCGTCCCTATCTTTTTTTCTTTTTTTCTTCTTTCTTTTCCTCCTTTTAACTTGAAGTCTTGGGTTCTTTATATAGTGGAGAGAAGTTTGTTAATTAGTTTTAGGAAATCTCTCATTGAGAGACTCCAATTGATTTGGGGGTTTTACCCGCTGTTGGATTTTTGATCCAAGGGTTTCTGTCTTACAGAACATATTTTCTTATTTCTTAAACAAGATTAGGAAAATATTTTCCCGTACAGAATTTATTCTGTAGATTGATGATTTTTAATCACCGTTGGATTTTTAATCCAACGGTGCTTGGTTTAACAGAGCACAATCTTTCTTTGTTTAAAAAGATATGAAAAATATTTTCCAACTTATGGGATCTTTGATCCGCCAACTTTCTGTTTAACAGAAAATATCATTTCTCATTTAAAAGTTCAATAGAATTTAATTCTATGCTTAATCACCGTTGGATTGGTTCCTCGTTGAGTAGAATTTAATTCTACGTAGGGAAGCGCCCTCACGTGTTTAACACGTGGGGCTGTTTTAGCCTAGCAATTGTTTTAATTGCAATGCCTATATGCGTTGCATATAGGCACTCACGTGTTAAACACGTGGGGCTGTTTTAGCCTACCAATTGTTTTAATTGCGGTGCCTATATGCGTTGCATATAGGAACTCACGTGTTAAACACGCGGGGCTGTTTTTGCCTAGCAATTACTTTAATTGCGGTGCCTATATGTGTTGCATATAGGCACTCGCGTGTTAAACACGAGGGGCTGTTTTAGCCTAGCAATTGTTTTAATTGCAGTGCCTATATGCATTGCATATAGGCACTCACGTGTTAAATACGTAGGGCTGTTTTAGCCTAGCAATTGTTTTAATTGCAGTGCCTACATGCGTTGCATATAGGCACTCACGTGTTAAACACGTAGGGCTGTTTTAGCCTAGCAATTGTTTTAATTGCAGTGCCTACATGCGTTGCATATAGGCACTCACGTGTAAAACACGTGGGGCTATTTTAGCCTAGCAATTGTTTTAATTGCAGTGCCTATATGCGTTGCATATAGGCACTCACGTGTTAAACATGTGGGGATGTTTTAGCTTAGCAATTGTTTTAATTGCAGTGCCTGGCCTAGCAATTGTTTTAACTGCAGTGTCTATATGGGTTGCATATAGGCACTCACGTGTTAAACACATGGGGGGCTCTTTTAGTGGTGAACTTTCCCTCATCCTTTTTTTTATAAGGGAACAATTAGATTGGTTATTATCTTATCTAATCAGGATGGCTCCCACTGTTTTTATCAAATCTTCCTTCAAACCCTAAAAGGTAAGATTAGCCGGGATTAATTACACCCCATAAGTTCGCTAATCAGTCAGCCAGGCAGGTATTGGTACTCCGAGGGAGTCTCTCCATACTTTCGCATGGAACTAATTAAATAAACTCATTTCTGCAGGGGAATAACCCCGTTAACACCTTTCTCAGACATCTACTGGATCAGCTAATTGTAAAGTGGAAAACTCTTACAGGAGTAACACTTACTCGCAGTATGTTTCGGGATCCAACTATCATATAGAAGGTATGCAATCTCATTGCAAATTTCAACTCTTGAAATTCCCAATATCTGTTTTTACCCCTAACGACCTATAATCTTGACGGAGGCCAACAAACCATAGGCCGCTAGTCAAGTTCAACCCGTCATTTCGTGATTGAATTAAAACCATCCGTACAACCTTTGACGGAAGCCAACAAGTTCGTATGACTATCCTAATCCAATCGCATCATATGCTGCGGATAAGCACTAATTAGTTACCGCACACTATAACTTGACGGAGGCCAACAAACGCAGCATGAATACTAAATAGTTCTTATTTGAAATGACGGAGGGCTACGTTTGGTTTTGAAGAAAACCTTTTAACGTAATGAACTTGATATCGTTGTAGAATTAGTGATTTGAAAATGAGTGGTTTAAGCTCCGTTTTTAAAATCGAGTAGTTTTCAAAACAAACCGAGTAGGTTGTAGCATTTGCTAGTTTTGCTAAAGAGGTCACTCCCAGTGAAGGGATCTAGGCTCTTTCCTCATCGAATGAGGTGCTGGATATTCATAATGGAATACCACTATGCAAAGTAAGAACTAGAGCTACCTTTTTGAAATAAACCGAGTGGATTGTAGCCCACGAGTAGAGGCTGTGAATGTTATTTCCTACTAGGAAAAAATACGTCAAAATAATCAAAAGATTTGCTAGTTTTGCTAAAGAGGTCACTCCCGGTAAAGGGATCTAGGCTCTTTCCTCATCAAATGAGATGCTGGATATTCATAATGGAATACCGCTATGCAAAGCAAGAACTAAAGCCACCTTTTTAAAAAATTTGATTCTATAACATGTTTAGGTTTCTTTTCTTTTCATTAATCTCATTAATGACGTCCCATCATTTATGTTTCCTAAACATCACAGAAGAAACGAAAATAGAACGTACGCTTATGCCATCCGCATTCGCCACGGGGGCCCGTCATGCACCGTTAGGTTACTTAACTAATGGCAGAGCGGGGGCTGGACTAGTGCGGGTACAAAACATAAGTAACATTTATTATATATCATATATATATAGCATTCGTATCACGCAGTTATATGATCACAACACAGAACTAAAGTAGCAGAAGCAAACATATGAAATATATGATATACTAGGAGGTCCATGTTTTAAATTTAGCCAGTGTCAAAAACATGGATTCTGCGGTTGTGATGAGTAGCCAAATCCACATCCCTAGACCCATACGAGAGCGGCAAGCAACCCTCCCAATTTTAGAGTTAGGAGACTCGGTCTCGACTCCTCGAGATAGTCTTCCACTGGACTTTAGAACCCGGTTACTTGTGCTCCCCGCCTTAAGTCTATCCTAATGCGGAAAAGTAAATAATATATATCAATAGTGACAACAACCTCAACCTGGAAGTGTCCCAATAAAAGAATATTATATACAACTTTTTACATGAATGAAAATGGAAAAACTCTCATCTCACGCAAAAAAACCCCGGCTATTCAATCACGACGATCCAATATAACATATCACAGCAACACAGTTATATCGCATGTAATCAACGTAAGTAAATATGTGTATACCGAATGTCGTTGACGTATAGCAATGAGATTGGGGATACCCCACATGTTACATTTACGGTCGCAGAAAAGAAATAAAAACTACAATAATTAGAATCCACATACACCTTAGACATCATAAATCCGGAATATCATATATTCCAGATTTCATGCCTAACCCTATAAACCATGCATTTAAGTCTAAAATTGAAAACTCTTTTCAATAACAATTCGGGTAATTCAACAAGATTCTCGATTAAATGATCGAATGCTCATCGGGAACTTTAGTAGATTGGCGCACCCCCGATGCCGTCAAAGAAGTGTACTTGGGCGGAACACCGCGGCCGCGAGCACCTAAATGGATTCTTTTGGCCACGGGGTTCTCCTACATTCACTTGGTCAGGGTTATGGGGCACGGCTATCTAGTAGTGTTTCCCGGTGAGTGTTCGTATACTATACAAGATTGCGACGGAGTTTTGATCCAAATCAAAACTCCATGGCAATCGATCAAACGAAACTAAAACGCTAGATTTACAAATAACAAACTAGTTTTCACGAAACAAATTAATGTGGATTTAAAATATTGTATCACATTAAGTAAATGATGTTAAAACTGCGACTTCGAAACACTCCGAATTGCCCCAACTCAAAGATAACATCACATGCAATCTGAGCAAAATCAAATAGCACCTGAAACCCTAAATCCAAGATTTCAGAACACTAAAAGAAATTACGAGACAAAAACCCTTCATTGGGCCGGCCAGGCTGGGAAAATCATCAATGTGGCCGGCCAAATTTTGGTGTTTAGGGCTCGTATTTCTATGGTGTTCTAGTTACTATAAGAATAGCACTCTGCAATTGTTTCAAAAAATTTTAGAGCCTCTGCAAAAATCGACAGAAACTTGGATTTTGTTTTCGATGTTTCGGAGTCGTTTCGGTTTCGCAATTCTATAAATCGTCTAAACTGTTAGTTAGGGTTTAAGTTGGCTCTGATACCAGTGTAACTCAGTGTCGCGCAGCCCACGGGTTCACGGGGAGACATAATTTTCAAAAATCGATTTTTCTATGCTTCGCAACACTGACTAAACTTCAGGAAATTTACGAAAACCTTAACTGACAATAACAATTAGGAGATTTAGCTACTCGGTAAGAGTGTTATATCTCCTTGAACCATGTTCTTCGGGTCTTCTTCATCTCCTCCTCTTTTTTATCTCCTAGAAGAATGGATCGAGCTTGCAACGTCGGCCTTCTCATGTCGAAGATGATCCACCCAAGAGTATGTACTTCAAACTCTAACCTTTAAACCGAGATAAATAGGGTACCTGGTTCGCTAAACTAGATAACCTAGATGATGTATAGAATCTAATGGAGTGATTTACTCACAAGACCCATGGTTTCACAACACATGTGAGGGTTAAGGTTTAAGAGGAAGAAGGAGGAGAAAAATGGAGAGAGAATGAGAGCGAAGAAAATGAGCTAGGTTTTTCAAGCAAGTGAAGAATGGCTCTCTCTCAACTCACTTATTAAAACATGGATTATTTTCATATTGAAAATAGCAACTATACTTCAATAGTGATCACAAACCAATAAAGAAATAATAAGAGCCATGATTCACCCCATGCCAACAATATCTCCCCATTTTCTACCTCATTTATGTATTTTCTCAAAATAGATAATCCAATAATGAGGTGTCCTTCTTCTAAAAGCATCTCTTGCAAAATTATAAGAATACCCTTACCGTATATACATATCCGTATTCGTATTCCGAAAAATACGAATACTGTGAGATGATAACAATACAATAATATAATACTAAGATCCGGCTTAAACCAAAGCCCACTAGTATTATCCATCCGAACATCATTCGTGTAGCCAGTATACGTATGTGATCGGAACCCTACCGTAAAACCATACAGTTTCTACATCATTTCGCCCGAAGCAGGGAAACCCTCTGTGTGGGACTCTAAAGACCCGTCAATACACCAGCAGTAGGTAATAATCGCATCAGTTATCCACAAGCCATCGGCGGTACTACCTGTACATAACGGTTACCCAGGTATCGAGCGAATAGAAGATCAACAAGAAAACTTGTCCAAACTCTCGTGAACCCTATAAGTAACACTTATCGTACAGTCCGGTCTCTTCATCTAATATGTCACATATTGAGTCTAGGGGTGAAATCATCAGACCCCAGTAACTTGATAAGTCATGCTAATGTGTGGCACATAACGGTTAGAGAAACTGCTGATAACACTTACCAGTAAATCTCATCAGCCTTGGCCAGGGACTTGCTGTTATAGCCAATCGAGCATAGCACAACATCAACTCTCTATACCGGGAGAGACGAAACCCCTCCTATCGCTCACTGCCTCCATGTGACTCAGGACTGTACCCAAAATCCACCTGTTTGCACGACTCCTTTGAGCCGTGGTAGGGAGGAAATCAAAGCACAGTGGGAACCAAACAAGACACTATGACAATCTAGCATCTACAGACTAACCTGTACCAGTGTCACCAGAGAACTGCTATCTGACGATAGGTATGGTACCATCTAGGAGTTCTCGGCGAGTCCTGTTCGGTGTATCCATTCTCTAATGAGCACCTGTGTACAATCTTTGATGTCAAACACCAATGGTTATGGGATCAACCATCGCCCTATACAAGGTTAAGAAACGTACATACTAGTCTACTCTAGAATATCGATGCTCTGTCTCGATATCCCCTTGACTAGCAACTGTTAAAGGATGTGCTTGTAGACTACACAAGCCCCACTAGTATGATCTGCATCATAGTCCTGATAGTCAAGCCAACATCTAAAGGGCTTTATCAACATATATCAGAAAGATAATATAATAAAAGTGTACATGTTAAGATAAAGAGCAACCAGATAGCATACTATCATGTCGAGTAAGAAAGTCCTATATATACATGTTTAAGCATCCACTATAATATACAATAATGGTCTCTAGGGCATATATATTCCTAACACCCTATTGGTTTTTCTTTTACTTCAGTCAAATGACGGGTTTGCCAGATTTGCAGCGAGAGTGGGAAAGAGCGAGAGCTCGGCTACGAGTATCCGTCTTTCTGCTAAACAGAATCTATTGAACTCATAATTCATTTATTAGATATTTTTTTTCTGAATGTCAACTAAATAGTAAGATCTTTCTAAGACTTTTGCACAAGAATAAAGATCGGAAACTTAGGGATTCTAAGGTAATGCGCATTTGACCACCCTTTCAACTTACAATACCACCCTTTCAACTTACAATACATCCTCCGAAATCCCCAGAAATTTCTAATCCGCCCCTGGATTCCATGAAAATTTGCATTTTGCACATTCATCTTAGAATACACCCGAAAAAATCCCTGGAAATTTTGACTTCGCCTCCTGGATTCCATGTAAATTTTCATTTGTCCCTTTCTTCACCTCTCTAAATTCTGAGGCCCCCTGAATTCCATGTAAATTTGCATTCGCCACTTCAAACTTATAATACATCCGGAAGAATCCTTAGAAATTTCGACTTTGCCCCAGGATTCCATGTAAATTTGCATTTTACCCTTTTCTTCACCACTTTAAACTCTTGAGGAAATTTTTCTTAGCCCTTTACATTTTCGAGAAAAAAAAATTGTTCGCTGCATAGGGCACCTTGTTTGTTTTTCATTGAAATGATGATTTCGAGTTATAGGTTAACTAGCCATGAACTAGATGAACAGGCAAACTCTTCGAACCAAGCATATTTCTATAGGGTGCAGGCTTGTTTATCGACCAACAAACTTCAAGCCGAGGTAAATGAGGAAAACCAACTTGAATCAGCAAGCTTGGACCGGTGCTGCTCGAGTTGGGCCATGATGATGCTCAATATTGGCGACCTTTCAGATTAGGACACGTGGCAGATGACGTGTCCTAGAACTCAGAAGAGAGGGCCCACAGGGGCCGATCAGGCCCGACCTACAAGCACAAAGCCGGCTCACCTCAGGGCCCTTGCAAATTGGCATCCTCGGTCTCTCAGCTCGCCTCCGAGCTACCGCAGGACTAAGATAGCTCGGCCCTCTCGCTCGTTCCCTAGCTCTCCCACCGAGACCATCTTCCTCGGTCCCTCCGACCGACCAACTCCACCACTTACAGGCGTAACCGCCGCTCCGCAAATCTCGCCATGCGTAGATTCTCCGCCGGCAACATCCCATGTTCCACGCCATCACGATCCCCATTAACGGGCGATCCGCTCTTTACGCGGGCGTGATGTCGGGAGCGTAACTGCCGGCGAAATTCTCACGCCTGCTGCTGCATGCCACCACCGCTATATAAACCCCCATCACAGAGGGATCAAGTAAGCCATTTTTTACACTTTGATGTCGTTACTCTGCTCGGATCTTATCACTAACTTGAGCGTCGGAGGGTCTTCGGTGGTACCAAACTACCCCGGGACTTCCTTGCAGGTACTCGGCAACAGCTTCCTCATCACACCTCTTCCTCCAAAAACCCATTGAGACCCACACGCAACGAAGGATAATCAGCTAAGTTCACCGCGAGATCAACGGAAGACAACATCTGACGGAAGCCCGAAAAGGAGCTCCATCAGTTGGCGCTGTCTGTGGGAACAACTCCACAAAATACAAAGTTGGCCTTCCTATCTCCACCCTCATGGCAGGCGACCATCCTGGGGATCGCGGTACCAGCTGCCGCCGTCCACCCACCGAAATCGGGGATGAACCTCCTCCCATGACCGTCATCAACGCCCTCGCAGTCCGGATAGATCACCTGCAATCCCTCGTGGAGGCCCTCGTCCGTGTCCAAACGGCCGTGCCCAGGCCCTAGGTCGCCGCTCCCCCGCCTCCAGAAGGATCTGTCCCTGTCTGGACGGCCGACCACCAACAGGCCGCGTCCCCTGGCCGCCAGTCTCTCGAACCGATGATCCCTGAGGCCCGTTGGGCGCCCCAGGGCTCTACACCGAGGTCCGCCGCCAGGGCGCCTCTCCTCGAGCCTCCTCGCGACCCCTATCCCCCTGAGGAGACGTCGGTCACCTCGCTCATCCATGGGCGTGGTCGACCCCACCACCATCGGCGGGACCGCACAGAAGAGGTCCGCCCAGGCGGCTCAAGAGCTACCCCACCCCGGGACCTGAGGCACCTCATTGAGAAGAACCGAGGGCGCTCCCAGACGCAGGTCACCCGCAGTGGGGGCCTGGGATACCGAGGCACCGATTCCTCGGGGTACCACGGTCGGCTCGACGCCCTCGAGAAGAAGATCGAGGGCATGCGCCGGGAAGCTCACCTCTCGAGCGACGGAGCTAAGTACGCCTCAGACTCGCTCACAAAGCCATTCACCGAGGAACTGCTCGCCGTCCACGTCTCCTCACGCAACAAGCCCCCAAAGGTCTCTCTGTTCGACGGGAAAACCGACCCGAAGGACCACTTGGACACTTTCACCGCGGGGATGAGCTTCCAGGATCACTCCGACCCCGCCCAGTGCAGAGCCTTCCCGGCCACCCTCATTCGCGCAGGTCGGGACTGGTTCCGGGGGCTCGATTCCCACTCGATTTCGACCTTCGACAAGCTGGCTACTCAATTCCTCGGCCATTTCGTGGGGAATCGGCGACAGAAGCGCACGGTCGACTACCTCTTCACGGTTAAGAGTGGGGACAAGGAAACGTTTAAGGCCTACATTACCCGTTTCTACAACGCCCTTCTCGAGGTGCCCGAGCACCGAGACGAAACCGTCATAACGGCACTCAGATCTGGTCTGAGGCACAAGGAATGGTTACGCTCCTTCACGCTGGCGCAACCTAAGACCTTGGCCGAGGTCAAGGCGTGGACCGAGCGCGAGGTCCAGCTAGAATCCGAGGTGAACGCTAACCTTCCCCGGACAGAACGGCCTGAACAGAAGAAGAGGGCTTGGGAGGAGAGGCCGGAGCGTCAGCAGCCCTACCACCCGAAGTTCCAGGAGTATACCCCCCTCAACTTCTCCCTCGCGGTGTTGCTAGAGGAGGCCCAGAACGAGGGGTTCTTCAAGTTCCCTCCGATCCCACGTCAGGCCGCGAAGCGAACCCGGGGCCCTTACTGCGCTTTCCACCGGGTACTGGGCCACGCCACGGAGGACTGTAAACAACTGAGGGACTACATCGAAGAACTCATCCAGTCTGGGCACCTCGCCACCTACCTGAAGGACAAGCGGAAAATCGACCACGAGCAGGAGCAGCATCGCCCTCCCGCCGACCTGACCATCGGTCAGATCATGCTTGCTTCAGCGGACGGCCAACCCGGAGCTCAGGGAGACCCATGCCCTATGCCAAGCACGGGGGCAGACAGCCCTTCGAGGAGCTCGGCCCCAGCCAATAAAGTCATCTTCTAGCCTGTACCCTTCTTTTAAAGCAATGTAAATATTGGAGATAGTGCCCTCAGAGTCAATTATTGGATCACAAGCACGTGATTGCAATGATTGAGGGAGGACCTATCCCGGTAGGACAGTCTTGCTCAAGATGATAGTATGCTATCTGGTTTATCTTTATCATCGTGTACTGCTTTAGGTGACCTTACGAGTCGCTATTACACGTTGATAGAGCCCCTAGGATTCTTGCTTGACTACCAGCAGTATGAGGGCGATCATATACGTGAGAGCTGGAGTCTATAAGCACATCCTTAAAAGGTCCCTAGTCGTGGGAGTTTCGAGACAGGGCATCGATTCTCCAGAGTAGACTAGTGTATACAGTCGAGACCCCGACGAGGGGCGGTGGCCGGTCTCACAAGCCACTGGTGTCAGTTGGTTCACCTAAGATGTATACAGGTGCTCATTGGGTTATGAGTACACTGGACAGGACTCGCCGAGAACCTGCTAGTTGGGATTATACCAGACGTCAGATAGCAGTTCCCAGGTGACATGTGTACAGGTTAGTTCATCAACCTGAGATCGTCATTTGTCTCGTGTGAGTTCCCACTGTGCTTTGATTACTACCCTACCACGCTCAAAGGAGACGTGCAAACAGGTTTTAGTTGGGTACAGTCCCGAGCCACATGGAGGCAGTGAGCGGATCTGCAGGGGTTCGTCTCTCCCGGTATTGGGGGTGAGGTCGCGCTGTGTCTAGGAGAGCCAGTACATGAAAAGTCCTTGGCCAAGGCAGGAGATTTACTGGTAGGTATTCCAGTAGTATCTCAGGGTGTTCTGGGCTACACTCCGACACGACTCGTACCGCTATTGGGGTTCTGACTTTTACCAACCCCCTAGGCCCGCCATACGATGCTCATAGACGAACGGACCGGACTGTATGGATATTGTCACTGATAGGCTCAGTAGGGTGTCAGGATGAGTTCGCTCATCGACGTCTCTTTTGGTCAATAGCTGGTGGCCCGTCACGTATGGCTGATACCTCTGACGTGCTAGTGGTTAAATCCACAGCCATAGTATTGACGAGTCTTTAGAGTCCCCCACATACAGTTACTCAAGTTTCGGACGAAACGCTGTAGAGGCCGTATGGAGATATGGCAGGGTTCGATCAGATACGTGCGATATTGCACGGATGGTGATCGGACGGATTTTACTAGCCGGCTTTGGTTTAAGCCGGATCCTAGTATTAGACAGTGTAGTTTTGTCTCTTTGCATTTGTGTTCAGTGGGAATACAAATGCGGGCATGTATTTGCAGTCGCGGGGTTTTCCTGTAATTTATTACGGGATCAGTTTTCTGAAGTTGCCAGTTTGCATTCCGTTCCGGCCAGTTTTCTTTTGTTCCTTCACGGCCGGACTTTTCCGATGGAGGGGGTGATTTGCAATTGTGCAAATTACTTATTGTGGAGGGGGTTTCTTGCTTTTGTTGGATTCATGATGGTTTATTCATCATGAGATTCTTTTCTAGTCTATTCCATTGCATTTATGGTGATGGTTTGTGAGAGGATTTAGAATAGAAATTGGTGTGACCATTTTCTCACATATTCATTCTTCTCCACTTGAAAAAGGGGCCGGCCACAATTGGGGAGGGGGAGATTTTAGGAGTGGGAAAATTATTCTATCTTCATCTCATTCTATGGTTGCAAAAGACTAGCTCCATATCTCATTGCTCTTTTCATTCTCCTCCTCAATTCCTCCATCAAGGCAACTTTATACCCCAAAGAGACAAAGCCTACTACACTACATCTACAGCAAATCTTGGACGCGTCGGCTAGCCAACTTCGCGCCCGAGTTGCCTCGGTCCAGAGATGGGAGCCCGTAAACGAACCCGGCTACGTGGTGCCCTTTCCGACGAGGAGGTGACGGACGGAGATTCCGCGGGAGATCGGAGTGGAGACGAAGACCGAAGGACACGGATCGCTTGGTATAACTTCTCTACTCCTTTTCTTGTTTGCTAGTAGCTAGGTTAATGGCCCGATCCGGGTTAAAAGTGCGCGGTGGTGCCGGTTTACTAGTTTGTAAAGTTTTTTCGTTTCCACGTTTCCGGCGTCGGATCGACGGCCGGGGCGCCGCCGTGCACTTACAGTAAATTCTTCTTAGGATCTATTGTTAATTTAATAAAGATCAATGGAGCGTTGCGAAGAAGAAAAAAAGCTTTGTTTATTCAAAGGGTATTATGGGCTCCTCAGCCGTACATGCAAAAAGAAAAGAAAATTACAATAGTGGGGGAAGGGGGGCAGCGAGCACTGCTCGTGGTACTCGGTAAAAATCTCCGCCAACCGGGGCCTCGCCAGTTCCAACCTCTGTCCCCGGTTCCCTCCGCGGGCATCGACCCCGAGCCTCAGCTCGAGCATTCACGGACGAGCGCCTCTGAGCGGGCCAGCCGGTTCGCAGAGATTAAGCCGAATCGCCTCAAAGACCGCAGCTTTCCTAAGGCCTCGTCAAAAAGCAGCTCAGACAGGGGGTTGTAAAGCCCCGGCGATGCCCTCCAGATGGAGTACATCAGCAGCTGCAGAAGGGAGGAGCGTCGGGGGAGCAGCCGGCCAAAATGGTCCTCGATGCTCCCGTAGACTAGCTGCACCGTGTCCTCGGTGCAGTACGGGTCATAGAGGTACACGTCTTCGAAGCGGACGATGTCGGGGATGGTGAACGGGAAGTCCTGCATTCTCGACGACCTGTTTATGAAGGATGAAAGGACCAGTACTCCTTTAGCCTTATATAGCCCACTGCGCAGCCCAACCGTTACACGCTTTCGCCCATGGAGTCGCTGCTACGCGGCAACTGTCAAGCCTCCTCCGGTGGAATCGAAGTGACGCGCCCCTAGCGCTTCGCCTTCCCCCGCATTCAATAGGCCAGCTACGCGTGCCATTAGCCCGACCGTTCCCATTCCCCACACCTGCAGCTGAATGGTCAGGACACACCATAACTAGATTCAGCTCAGCAGCTTCCCTGCTCGATCGTCCCCAGCGGGCAGCTTCCCTGCCACAACGCCGGGGACCAAAAAGCCCTCCCAGAGGCAGTCGAGCCCGAGGTCCCCTCGCTCGGCTATCCCCGGCGGGCAGCTTCCCTGCCACAACGCCGGGGATCAAAAAGCCCTTTCAGAGGCAGTCGAGCCCGAGGTTCCCTCGCTCGGCTATCTTTCAGGACAAAAGTCCTCGCCAAGAGGCACCGGACAGTAACCCTGCCCGGCCAAGGGTCCTTGGTAGGCTTCTTACAGCCCTATAGCTCTTCCCGCGCCATGGACCAAAGTCCTCCCGGAGGCAGTCGGGTCCTTGCTCGGCTATCCCCGGCTGGTAGCTTCCTACCACAACCGACAGGGATCAAAGCCCTCACCAAGAGGCACTGGGCAGTAACCCTGCTCGGTCCCCGTCCTGAAAGATCAAAGCCCTCGCAAGAGGCAACTGAGCAGCTACCCTGCTCGATAAAAACTCTGGATGGTGGTCGCCTACCCACGACGCCGGGGATCAAAAAGCCCTCCCAGAGGCAGTCGAGCCCGAGGTCCCCTCGCTCGGCTATCCCCGGCGGGCAGCTTCCCTGCCACAACGCCGAGGATCAAGAAGCCCTCTCAAAGGAAGTCGAGCCCGAGGTTTCCTCGCTCGGCTATCTTTCAGGACAAAAGCCCTCGCCAAGAGGCACCGGACAGTAACCCTGCCCGGCCGAGGGTCCTTAGTAGGCTTCTTACAGCCCTATAGCTCTTCCCGCACCGAGGACCAAAGTCCTCCCGGAGGCAGTCGGGCCCTCACTCGGCTATCCCCGGCTGGTAGCTTCCTACCACAACCGATAGGGATCAAAGCCCTCGCCAAGAGGCACTGGGCAGTGACCCTGCTCGGTCCCCGTCCTGAAGGATCAGAGCCTTCGCAAGAGGCAACCGAGCAGCTATCCTGCTCGGTAAAAACTCCGGCTTGTAATCGCCTACCCACGACGCCAGAGGTTAAAGCCCTCGCCCAGTAGCCGCCGAGCAGCTACCCTACTCGGCCATCCTTGGTGGGCAACTCCCCTACCACCGCGCCAAGAAGCATAAAGACTTTGCAAGGAGTGACGGGGCAGCTACCCTGCCCAGTCAACCCCGGATGGTTACCAATGCTCGGAATCAGAGATGCTCTGTGGTCGTGGAGGACCCGAGACCCCAGTGAGGGGCGTCAGGTCTGTCCAAGTCTAAACGATCTTCCCTCGACTCTGGGGCCCTGGGAGATACCTCCTCAGAAGCGCTCGTCGGCAAGTGATTGCAGACAACTCGATGGACGATCTCCAGACAGATGGCCAACCTGACGTAAAAGCACAACGACACAGACAAAAAATATTCTACGAGCATTCTTCACAAAACAGATGGCAGAACACAATTCTTTGGAGCTGAGAAAAAAGAAACTTCTTTACTACTGCCAAAGACAAAAGTTTTTTTACAAAGGGTATTTTTTGGGCTCCCCAGCCTTACAAAATTCAAAACAAAAACAAATTGAAGATGGGAGAACGAAGGCTCTACGCCTGGGGCCGGGCGCGACCCCGGGGTCCTCAACCTCCACCACTTGATGCGCTGGGTCCTCGGTCGCCTCCTCGCCGGGAACTTCTTCCCCTTGCTCGTCGGCACCCACGAGGGGGAACTCTGCCCGGAGATCCGCGTCGTCGAGCCCCGGCATCCGGGACTTAACGGTATCGAGGGCGTCGTACCAAATGCGGGTCGTGTCCACGGCCAGATCGTTATAAAAATCCTTCGACCCCTTGTAGCCCGCCACGGCTCTCGATTCAGCCGACTTAAACGCCTCGGCCGCCTCCCCCAGCTCCTTTCGGAGGGCCTTCACCGTCCTCTTCAGGTTGCCGGCAAGCACCTGGGAGTTCTCGAGCTTGCCCTCAAAGATCACAGCGGCCTCACGATACCGGGCGACCTCCTTTTTCCCGGCGACCACCTTGCCCTCCAGGGCGGCGATCTTCGCCGACACTGCCTCCTGCTCCCGCCTGGAGCTCTCTTGCAGTGAGGCGAGCAGACCTGCGGCCTCCAACGCCGGGGCTACCACCTCGGTCTCCACGCGGAGGGCAAGGGCCACGTGCTGGAGAACCTGGGAAGACACAAAAAGGTCAGAAAACAGAAAAGGGCACCAAACCTCACGATAGACTGGGGGCTTACCTGCATGGACTCCTGAGCGATCGACGCCGGCTGGGCCCTGAGGGTCCCTCCAGGAACTCGACCCCCAGCCGAGATCTCTATTTCATGCAGGAGGCTATCCGCGACCGACAGCCTCGATGGCACCGCGAACCGAAGCCCCCCTTCCTCCACTATGGTCGGCGAGGACCGGCCCCGGGAGGGTCTCCGGGAACTCTTCCTGAGCGGCTCCGAGAGAGAGCCGATCTCCTCTTCCGAAGCCGTGTCCTCCAGAATCAGGGCCCGCTTCCGACCCGATGCTCTGCTGGGGCCCAGGGCGGGATCCGCCACCGAGCGTCCTCGAGGCGCCACCTCCGGGGCAGTGGGAGCCGGAGCGGGCTGCGCTCGAGAGGAGCTGGCGCCTCAGTCCTAGCAGGCTGCTTCGGCTGGCGCATAGCATCTCGGAGAGAGCCGAAGTCCATGGATCCTGCATGAAACGAACACCCAACAGATCAGCAACACGAGTAAAATATAAACCCAAAAAGCAAGCCTAACTTACCGGCGAACTCGATGGGGCTAAGCCTGGCCCAACTCAAAACCCTTTCGGACAGCAGCACGTCATGTCGAGGGACGGGCTCCCATGACGCCACCCTCACCGCGGCGGGGTCATCGGACAGGTTCCCCGGCAGACACTTCTCCCTCGACTACTTGGTGGGCACCGGCCAGTCCTCGCCCTCTGGAGGGGAAACGAAGAAAATTTTCTTTTTCAAATCATGGATGGAGGAGGGCAAGGCCATGACCCCGGTCTCGGCAGTGACCCCGGGCCACTTCCTAAAAGTAAAGTAAACCCATCTCAGGTCGCCAGCTCGACCGCCGGGGTGACTCTTGAAAGCGAGGGAGGAATCAAGAAGGGAAAGACTGAAAGGAACTGCCTGCAGCCTCAGGCGGATCAAGAACCCAAGGAAGATCCTCCACGCGTTCGGCACTAACTGGCCGGGGGCTAAACCGAAGAAATTCAGAGCAACGATGACCTCAGGAGAGAAGGGCAGGCACATTCCGCCCCAAAAAGCTTCCAAATACAGGGCAATCTCCCTGCCCCGTACATGGTCTGCCCTCTCTCCCTCCTCGGCTAGACGGAGCGTGTAGCGTGGGGGAATGTGGAAGCGAGCCCGAGCGCTAGCGAGCTCGTCCTCATGTCTCACCCAGCACGAGGTGCTGGGGCCACATCTGCCTCCTCCTCCCTGGAGGCGGCCCCCGCCTCACAGCCCCGGGAAGAGGGCCCAGCCCCTGCTCCCCGAGAAGACTCAGAAACATCTAAAGGGACTCTAGCATCTACTCCTACAACATCTACTGATTCTATAGAGGAAAACATCTAACCTGGGAAAAGAAACTCTTCAAAGGTTGGAAACGAAAGAGGGGAGACGAGCGCCGAGCAGTTGAGGCTTGAGAGAGGAAAATATGAAAGAGTAAGGGCCCTAGGGCGGACCCCACCTGTATTTATTGCCGCATCCAACGGTGCCCATCGTCTCCCGCCGAAAGGGCTCCTCTTGCCCAGCGGCTCCGATCGTTCCACGTGGTGGCCCAGCGCTGGACCGAGTCCCATCAGACGCCGTAGACCTGCGCACGTCGCATCGGCTAATCGACGCTCGACACGTAGGTCGTCGCTTCGACTGCAGAGTGCACGAACCGGCGCACCTTCTTTAAATGCAAAGATCTTACCCTGATTCTCTAGCGGAAAGGACAACCGACGGTCCGAGGGCTCGCCCCGACGAAACCATAGAAGGGATCTCACCTCGGGAGGCCCGGCAATCCACTCCTGACCCGACCACTATCTGGTCGGGACAAGAGTGGGGGGCTAATGATGATGCTCAATATTGGCGACCTTTCAGATTAGGACACGTGGCAGATGACGTGTCCCAGAACTCAGAAGAGAGGGCCTATAGGGGCCGATCAGGCCCGACCTACAAGCACAAAGCCGGCTCACCTCAGGGCCCTTGCAAATTAGCATCCTCGGTCTCTCAGCTCGCCTCCGAGCTACCGCAGGACCAAGATACCTCGGCGCTCTCGCTCGTTCCTGAGCTCTCCCGCCGAGATCATCTTCCTCGGTCCCTCCGACCGACCAACTCCACCACTCACAGGCGTAACCGCCGCTCCGCAAATCTCGCCATGCGCAGATTCTCCGCCGGCAACATCCCACGTTCCACGCCATCACGATCCCCATTAACGGGCGATCCGCTGTTTACGCGGGTGTGACGTCGGGAGCGAAACTGCCGGCGAGATTCTCGCGCCTGCTGCTGCATGCCACCATCGCTATATAAACCCCCATCACAGAGAGGTCAAGTAAGCCATTTTTTTACACTTTGATACCGTTACTCCGCTCGGATCTCATCACTAAGTTGAGCGTCGGAGGGTCCTCGGTTGTACCAAACCATCCCGGGACTTCCTTGCAGGTACTCGGCAACAGCTTCCTCACCACACCTCTTCCTCCAAAAACCCATTGAAACCCACACGCAACGAAGGATAATCAGCTAAGTTCACCGTAAGATCAACGGAAGACAACGAGGCCCGAAAAGGAGCTCCATCAGGCCAATAATTAATTTGGTATATTTAGCAAATTTATATTTATCATTTGACAGGTGATATGCATAACAGAGATTGCATGCAGTTGGAAATAATTTATTTGAGTAAAATGCTTACGATGTAGCAATAAAAGCGCGTCTGGGCCTTAATTATTAGATGACCATCAAATCTTGGGCTCTGATGACCAAAATGAGCGGGCCGTACGTTTTCAACCAGCATGAATTGTAATCTTCAAGTTGTAACTAGCATTCCTTAATAATCAACTGTGCTTACCTTAATTTGGAATCAATTTTCTTTCCAATGTCAATCTCTGAAAAGGGTTGATTTCATAAATGGTATTCCTTGATCCTTATATACAACTCTCAAAACAATCCTTAGTTAGAAATTTCTCCTAGAGAGCACAGAATTGTTAACCATTAGATTTGCCCTTTGAAATGAAAAGCGAGTTAAATTTTGGTTCAAAAGATCAAAAAAGGACAGCAGCAAAATATTTAGTTCCGCTGGAACACTGTATCAAATCCGTTTGTGATGATGCTCACAAGTGGTGTCTCCTCAAATTACGACACGTGGCAGATGACGTGTCCCGAAGGCTACGAAGGTGGAATAAATGAGTTGCATCGGGGACATTCTTCGGGATCTCCTTCTTGAGAAACGTATCCGACCTTTCGAGAGACCTCTCTGAATCCATTCCACCTTCACCTAGGTTACTACCAACAGCTCATCTCCGAGCTTTCTTTGTCTCCTTGCTCGTCTCCGAGCCGTCTGACATGCCGAGCTTCCTTAGCCATCCTGCTCGTCTCCGAGCTCCTGACGTGCCGAGCTTCCTCGGCCTCCTGGCTCGTCTCCGAGCCTTTTGACGTGCCGAGCTTCCTCGGCATCCCGGCTCGTCTCCGAGCTCCTGACATGCCGAGCTTCCCCGGCCTCCTCCGATCAACCAGGAGTGTGGATCCCATGCGTCCCGCAACAGCTCCGCGTATATCGCTAGGACGAGATATCCGCCTCCCCACGATCCGCGTCCCACGCTAGCGCATCCCTCTATTAATGGGCGTATCCTCCCATTCAAGATGAGGATAACGCTGGGGCATAACTGACGGCGGCGATCTCGCGCCTGCTCGCTCCACGCGACCCCTATATAAATCCCTCTCTCAAACGACTCAGGTAACTCGAATTGATCTCAATACGCAGCTACTCTGCACCTATACCTCGGCTCTAACTTGATCATCGGAGGGTCCTACGGCGGTCACCCACTCCAGGACTTCTTTGCAGGTAGCTCGGCATCCAACACCAACCCATTGAGATCCACACTCAACAACTCCTAAACACAAATCTCAGCCGTCAAAGACCGCCATCACAGGATCAACAGAGGACAATATCTGAAAGAGATCCCAACCTCCATCAGTTGGCGTCGTCTGTAGAAACTTTTCAAAAGTTTCTTCCACCCATCGAAGTTGATCTTCTGCCCTCGACCCGACGACGAGCAAGAATTGCGACGATCCCAATACAAGTCGCCGCGTCCTCCATAATGGAGGCGCTAGCGGTTCCTCTCCCCCTTCAAATATAATCAATGCTTTATCGTCTCGAATCAACAGGCTCACGTCGATGGTGGACGCCCTCATCCGCGTTCAAACGACGGGCCCCGCTCACCAGAGCGCAGCTCCCCCTCCCCGAGACGACGACGTACACAGAAGGGACCATGACATCGCTCCCCTAGCGTCACCGAGCACCGTCGTGCCAACTCCTCTAACCACGGCCCCCATGAGGCGATTGATTTCATGACCCGCTGGGTGCTAGAAAGCTCCACACCGCGGTCTCAAAGAAGACAGGGCCATCGTCCCGAGATCTGCCACGCACCCACACCCTCTGAGCAGGTGTCGGTCAGCTTGCCTGCATCCAGGCATGACCGACGCCCCTACTCGCGTCATGACTGCGGAGGCGCATGTCGGGACTGCTCGAGAAGAACCTCGCCCGAGGATCTAAGAAATCTAATAGAGCGGAATCGAAGCCGCACCGCCGCGCAAACAAAGAGCGGAGACAGTCACCACTCCGATTGTGCCGAGTCCTCGAGATACCACCACCGACTCGAAGCCCTCGAGAAGAAAATCGAAGGCATACGATGAGATGGCCATTCGACCGGCAAAGGGCCAGGTACTCCGCGGATTCGCTCACGAAACCATTCACGGAGGAACTGCTGGCCGAGCGCATCTCATCCAAGAACAAGCCGCCCAAGGTGGCGCTCTTTGACAGGAAGTCCGACCCGAAATATCACTTGGATGCATTTACAGCAGGCATGAGCTCTCAAGAAGACTCGGACGTGGCCCAATGCCGAGCTTTCCTTACTACGCTAATCCGGGCTAGTTGGGACTGGTTTCGGGGGCTTGCGCCGCACTTTATCTCCACCTTTGATGAGCTGGCTATCCAATTCCTCAGCCATTTCGTCGGCAACCGACGACAGAAGAAGACAGTCGACTACTTATTCACTGTCAAGAGCCGAGACAGGGACTCTTTCAAAGGGTATGTCACCCGCTTCTACAACGCCCTCGTGGAGGTGCCCGAGCACCACGACGAAACGGTCATCACCGTACTGAGGTCGGGTCTTAGGAACAAAGAGTGGCTCCGCTCTTTTGAATTAGCGTAACCTAAGACCATAGCCGAAGTGAAAGTGTGGACCGAGCGAGAAATCCAACTCGAGTCCAAGGTAAACTCCAACATGCCCGGAGGCGACCAAGCTGACCTGATGAAGAGGGACAGGGAAGAGAAAAGAAAAGATGGTCGTCCGAAACCTTACTCCCCGAGGTTCCAGAAGTACACTCCTCTAAACATTTTCCAGACCGAGCTGCTGGAGGAAGCTAAGGGCGAAGAATTTTTCAGGCTCCCGCCAGCTACCCGATGCATAGGCAAATGGCTCCGAGGCCCATATTACGCCTATCATCGGACGCAAGGACATCCGACCAAGGATTGTAAACAGCTACGCGATTACATCGAGGAGCTGATCTGCTCCGGTCACTTGGCAAAGTACCTGCAAGATAAACGTCTAGCAGATAGGAGGAAAGCCGATCAAATTAAAGACGGAGAACTAATAATCGGACAGATCATGGTCATCACTGATTGACCTAAGTCCGAACAACAAGGACGCTTACCGAAACCAGTCATTCAATGCAGGAGAATTCAAATTGAATCACATAATCTATATTTATTTAATAATAGAGATTCTTGTTTCCGTGCAATCTGAATTACTTCCCTTTGTTTCCATTCTAAAACTCCCTGCAGGGCCGACGAATGTCTTCCTGCTCATCCATAGTGGGTAGATTCCTACCCGACAAACGCTGTGGATCCAAAGCCCTCCTCACGAGGCAACCGAGTAGCTTCCTGCTCAGTTCATTCGCAGTGGGTAGCTTCCTGCCCAACAAACGCTGTGGATCAAAAGCTCTCATCACGAGGCCGCCTAGCAATTTCCTACTGGCCCATCTGCAGCTGGTAGATTCCTGCCCAACAACACTATGGATCGAAAGCCCTCCTCACGAGGCGACCGAGTAGTTTCCTGCTCGGTTCATCTGCAGTGGGTAGCTTCCTGCCCAACAAATGCTGTGGATCAAAATCCCTCATCACGAGGCTGCTGAGCAATTTCCTGCTGACCAATCCCTAGCGGGTAGCTTCCTACCCAACTACGTTAAGGATCGAAAACCCTCATCACGAGTCCATCGAGCAATTTCCTGCTGGCCCATCTGCAGTGGGTAGATTCTTGCCCAACAACACTGTGGATCGAAAGCCCTCCTCAAGAGGCAACCGAGCAGTTTCCTGCACAGTCTATCCCTGGCGGGTAGCTTCCTACCCATCAACGCTAAGGATCTAAATCCTTCCTCTCGAGACCACCGAGCAGCTTCCTGCCCGGTCCATCCCTAGCGGGTAGCCTCCTGTCCATCAACGCTAAGGATCTAAAGCCCTCATCTCGAGACCACCGAGCAGTTTTCTGTACCATCCATCCCTGGCGGGTAGTTTCCTACCCAACAACGTTAAGCATCTAAAGCCCTCATAGCGAGGCCATCGAGCAGTTTCCTGTCCGGTCTATCCCTAGCGGGTAGCTTCCTACCTATCAACGCTAAGAATCTAAAGCCCTCATAGCGAGACCACCAAGCAGTTTCCTGCCAGGTCCATCCCTAGCGGATAGCCTACTACCCATCAACGCTAAGGATCTAAAGCCCTCACCAAGAGGCCACCAAGCAGACTCCTGCTTGGCTCATCTATGCGGGGTAGGTTCCTGCCCTAAGAAAAGATGGATCCAACGCCCTCGTCAAGGAAGAATCAGTCGACGCTGACCTATTCTAAAATAGCTGTTTTCGACTCATGCTAAGATACGCGGTCATCACCTCGACTCCGAGGTATGGGAGAGTACCGACCTTCCTACACTAGAATATCTTTTGATTCATGCTAAATGAACGATCACTAACTCGACTCCGAGGAACTGGAGGGTACCAACTTTCCTATACTTGGCTGTTATTCGACTTACACTCGACACGCGATCGTCACATAAAAAGGCCGGGCACCAACCCATGATCTAACACTTGCGGGATGAGACTATTGACGAGCTAAATATACTTGCAGAATGAAAACTGGGCAAGAAAAGTATGACAAGCTAAAATACTCAAAGGAGACATTCGAGAAGAAAAAATGAGAGGCTCAAAATTATTTATGATAAAAAATAAGTACAAGGTATTCTGGGATCCCCAGCCTTACAAAAGTGCCTGGAGGCTTACAAATTTTGAAAAGAAAAACAAAAACGCCCGAGGGAAGAAAGCTCAGGTCGCAGGCTCCGCCGGGATCTTGCCCTGCTTGACGCCACCCTCGGGGGCCAGAGCTTCAGTCTCTGGGACAGATTCACCCCCGGCGGATACCTCGGCACTAGCCCCTTGCGGCGCATCCTCGGAGAGAGGGTACTGGGAACGGAGCTCACTGTCGGCGAACTCCGGCATCAACGCCTTGACGGCGTTGAGAGCCTCATGCAAAATGATGGCCGAGGATTCGGTAAGGCCGGCATAGAACTGGTCGGACGTCTTATACTTCTTCATGGCCTTCGCAACCCGGGTCTCGGCGAGCTTCACCGCCTCGAGCACCACTCAGACGTCCCTCGACTTCTTCACCGTGTTATAGAGTTTACTAGCCTCCTCCAACTGGGCTTGGATAGCCCGGTTGGATTCGCTAAGAAGTAAGTGGGACTCCTTATACTTGGAGTTCGTCAACTCCTCGAAGACCATACGAGCGTCGAGGACGGTCGCCCTCTCCTCCGCCCGCTGCAGCTGAAGGCGAAGCTCTTCCTCCGGCGAGGAAGATTCGCCCGCCTTTTTCAGGGCCGGTGCCATCTCCTCGGACTCCATGGCGGCGAGGAGGGCGCAGTGGTGAAGGACCTGAGGAAAACAACAAACAGGTTAGACGCTCGAACCGAGAAGAAAAGTATTCGAGAAATTATTTCAATTGAAAAAAGAAAAGGGAGAGAGTCGAATACCGACCTGTACCGCCTCCTGAGCAATGGCGGCCACCTACGCCTTCATGGTCCCTCGGGGAATCTTGCCTCCGGCCGCTCGCTCCATGTCTGAGAGCAAGCTGTCGGCGACGGAAATCCCCGAGAGCACTTTGATGCAGACGTCCCCCTCCTGCACTGGGATCTCGGCGGTAGGCGAACAAGAAACCGTCCTTTTATACCTCTTGACGGGGACCTTGGCAGGCTCAGCCTTCTCCTCCACCTCCCTCACCCGGGGCGCTAGGTCCCGCGTGTTCTTCTGCCCCTTCCCCCCCCCCGTGGCTTTCTTCTGGGGCTCGAGGCGCGGCAGAAGGCTTGCTCGGCGGAGTTGGCCTCGAGGTCGAACTCGGACTGGGTTTGGACGAACTTCCGCCCCCGGTCTTCTTTTGGGCCTTCGCGGCAATGGCAGCTAAGATTTGGATCGGTCCATTTACTCTGTAAAAAAGAGAGTACACAAAAGAGAGTTAATGACGCTGAAAAGGGCAAAGAAAATCTATCAAAGTCTAAATAGATCGTCTACGACCCTAACTTACCCAGAAAGCGCGTAGGGCTGAGCCCAGCCCAGCTCAGAACCTGCTCAGAAAGTAGGACGTCGGCCCGCTGGATCGGCTCCCACAAAGACACCATCCTTATCACGGGTGAGGATGACGGTTGCGCCCTCGGGCAGTCAGCCTTGTGCCACTGTGTAGGCACATGCCAATCCTCACCCTCGGGTGGCACGACGAATACGAATTTCTCCTTCCCTTCATGGATGGAAGAAGGGACGGCTGCCACACCCGACCCTGCCATCCCGTCCTTACATTTTTTGAAGGAAAAATACACCCAGCTCGGCTCATCCTTGCTGGTGCCAGGATGATTCTTATAACAGAGGAAGGAAACGAGGAGGGTCAAACTGAAGGGGATGTTTTCAAGTTTCAACCGGACTAGAAACCCGAGGAGGATTCTCTACGAGTTCGGTGCTAGCTGGCCCAGGGCAAGATGGAAGAAACGAAGCACCCCACATATCTCGGTTGAGAAGGGCAGACGCATTTCGTCCTGGAATGCTTCCAAATACAGGGCAATCTTCTTGCCCTGCACCTGGTCCGCCCGCTCACCCTCTCTAGCTAAGCGAAGCGAATAGTTGGAAGGAATATGGAATCGAGCCCAAATCTCGGTAAGCTCGTCCACATTCCTCAAGACGGAGGGCACATCACGGGAGTCCCCTGTACGTACCTTAGAGGCCCTTGTCGCCGCCCGACGGTGAACGACACGGGCAACCCTGGCTCTAGGGGCGAGCCCAGCACAGATAACGCAGCAGAAGAATGCTTTCGGCTATTTGAAGCCGGAGGGGAGGAAGACCCGCTAAACTCGGCTCCAATAACTAGAGCCTCATCGTCCGACTCTATCCTAACTATCTCTACAAACTCCTCAGATGAAGACATCTAACTTGATTCAAGGGAATGTGCTTGCCAAGGAAAAATCACGGGTGATCAGATCTAAAGGGAAGGAGCGCCGGGCAATTTTTGACAACGAGAGTGAATTAGGGTAAAAGTGTTAGCCCTAGGATGGTCCCCTCCTATTTATACACTCCAAAGAAAGCATCCAATGACCCTGATTGATTTCCGCCAAAACGAAATGTCGTGCCCAGCGACCGGCGGGGATCCACGTGGCGATCGGCCATTGGGGATGTGTTTTCGACTGCAGGAGTCAGAGACAGTCTGTCGCTTCCACTAACCGACGTCTGACATGTGGCCCGTATCCCAACTAGCGATTGGCTGGAACGATGCCCCCTCTTTAAAGCGCGATCATTTCATTGATCCGCTGACGCCATCAGGGATACGCGTGAAGATTCAGGCGAATGACGAGGCGACACATGGGCTCAAAGATCGAAACGACGTAACTACCAAACGCCATGCCGTTCCCGGGCGATCCGCATTATGATTTCTTGGCGCCAAAATGAGCAAAGGAAAAACCGAGCATGACACTCTCGACCCGATCGATGAATAGGTCGGAACGAGAGTAGGGGGCTAATAATGATGCTCACAAGTGGTGTCTCCTTAGATTACGACACGTGACGGATGACGTGTCCCGAAGGCTACGAGGGTGGAATAAATGAGTTGCATCGGGGACATTCTTCGGGATTCCCTTCTCGAGAAACGTATCCGACCTTTCGGGAGACCTCCCTGAATACATTCCACCTTCACTTAGGAAACTACCAACAGCTCGTCTTCGAGCTTTCTCAGTCTCCTTGCTAGTCTCCGAGCCGTCTGACGTGTCGAGCTTCCTCGGCCTCTCGGCTCGTCTCCGAGCTCCTGACGTGCCGAACTTCCTCGGCCTCTCGGCTCGTCTCCGAGCCTTCTGACGTGCCGAGCTTCCTTGGCCTCCCGGCTCATCTTCGAGCTCTTGACGTGCCGAGCTTCCTCGGCCTCCCCCAATCAACCAGGAGCGTGGATCTCATGTGCTCCGCAATGGCTCCGCGTATATCGCCAGGGCGAGATATCCGCCTCCCCACGATCCGCGTCCCACACTAGCGCATCCCCCCATTAATGGGCCTATCCCTCCATTAATGAGCGCATCCCGCCATTCAAGACGAGAATAACGCTGGGGCGTAACTGACGGCGGTGATCTCGCGCTTGCTCTCTCCACGCGACCCCTATATAAACCCATCTCTCAGACGACTCAGGTAACTCGAATTTATCTCAATACGCCGCTGCTCTGCATCTATATCTCGGCTCTAACTTGATCGTCGGAGAGTCCTATGGTGGTCACCCATTTCGGGACTTCTTTGCAGGTAGCTTGGCATTCAATACCAACCCATTGAGATCCACACTCAACAACTCCCAAACCCAAATCTCAGCCGTCAAAGACCGCCATCACAAAATCGATGGAAGACAATATCTGAAGGAAATCCCAACCTCCGTCAATTTGCTTATCATGTAGACAGAACCAATACCCACAATAATTATAACAATGACAACAAGCCTTTTATCTCTGCATGATAGCATGATAAAATTTACAAGTGTGTGTTTAATAACTGCCTCCCTTTTTGTTAATTTAGGCATATGCACATTTCTTTTGTACTTTAGTTGTTTGGTCTTTTTACTCTGGAAATTCACGACTGCTTTATCTTATGATGTTAGCAATTTATAGGGGTGAAATAGGACTATTTTCTTCTCAAAACCTTTTATCTTTTTGCATCATGTGAGGATTCTATCCTGTAGTGACATAGTAGTGCTATTCTTCCGGAAACATCAAGAACTCCAAAGCCTGCTATCTGCATTTGGGGTTGGGGGTTTCGAAGTTTTATGATTCACCAATCGTCGCTTATAGGCTGCATATTTATGATACATCTCCCGCTGGTGCCCTCTCATTTTATTGTTTATGAGAGCTAATTAAAACATTATGAATGTGAAACTTTGTAATCGATTCTCTGGTTTCAGACCTGTGGATTGTCCGTTTCAACAATTTTAATTCCGTTACAGTCAGATGAAACTTATTGTAATTAATTCGTCCAACAATGTTTTGATGTATAAATCATGATGTTGACATCAGCTATAGAGAAATAAAATTTTAGATTCATACATATCTTACGACTTCTAGGCAATAGAATATTTTTTGATAGTCTATGTTTATAAATCATTGTTATTATGATGCATGCAAAATACTCTTATGACATAATTATCTCGTGAAACATTCTTTTAATAGTCAATGCATAAAAGATTAATGATTTTGTCATAAATTAATGAAACGATTAATTAATATGGCTGAATATGCCTCTATATATATATATATATTATTTAAAAATGTCAAGCTTACAACTTATTTTAATACACATTTTCTCCTGGAGTCAATGGAAGAGCATCATCTTTCATATAAATCGATTTATTTATTTAATTAATTAATTGTTTTTTGAAATTTGATGGTAACACTTTATAATATTGATCCCTGGCTGCAGGCCATTTATTTATAGCTAGCCCTCTTATCCTAGCCCTTAATTATATTTTTTCGTATGTCTTGTTTCTAAATCTTATTTATACTTGTAACAAAGAATGCAATATATATGTCATATGTTATTTGACAAATACCTCTCAAGTCAAGTGTCCGTCATGGTTATGTTCAATTATATGAGAGATAGATAGATAGATATATGAGGTTAATGGAGCTGTGAATCGTTCACAACCCCAATAGTTGTGAACTCACTCAGTCTTTGGATCCCCTGTTTAAATTGCAGGGGGTCACATAAAGGGTTGTGAGTGCGTTCAAGTCGGGTTCACATCTCCATTTTGAGAGAGAGAAAGAGAGAGAGACTGAGATCTACTTCCTTTTTTGAAGGAAGAAGTCCAATCTAAACATTAGCAAGAGCAACACAGAGATCAAGCAACGTAATTAATACTTGCACCGTCTCTTTAATTAACCTTTAATCCTTTATTATGCCCAACCATCTCCTCACCAGTCCCTCCTAATTCCTAACGTCCCCTTTGTCTAGAAGCTTACAAAAGTCAAAGAGCCAAAATTTTTTTGGGGGCGTGTGTTGGGGTGGGGGTGTTATGTAGGGAAGCCCCATGGCATCCACACCCTCAAATGTTGGTATTTATTTAGATAAATAATTTTAAACATCATATCTTATTTTAATATCATTAACTTTAGTGTTTAAATCAAATATTTATTCAAGAAATATCTAAATTTGCTTTTAATTTTACAAACTTTAACTAACCGGATCCAATCATAGTTTTCTGATAACAATTTTGTACTTGGTTATGAATTAAGCTGAAGCTCATGGTATCAAAATGAAAAAGTTTTAAGTTCATGCAGCTTTAGGTAATTTACGAAGTTTTTAGGCAGCAAAGAGCGGAACAAGGAGCTGTGTCGATCCCCGGATCGCAAGCTGGTTCTGTGTGCTACAAGTCCTACGACACAGGAGCGGGATTCTCTAAAAAGCCGTTATCTGACCAAAAACCAATGAAGCATTTGTAGATTTTGAAATTCAGTATCGGAAAAGAACTTTATGTAGCAATCGGTTTATCCTTATGATTCTGTGTAAATTAAGCATGTACGTATTTAATTTATTTTATAAAAACCCATGGTACTGCAAACTAGCTAAATTTGGGACAATAGCAGCCAAATCAAATCATCTAATAAATTTTGGTGACTGAAAGCTTTTTGTAGTAGTAGACCGCACAACTTCATAAATTTGAGCATGCTTACAACTTCATCAATGATGGAGGTCCTTTTCGGGTCTCCGTCAGATGTTGTCTTCCGTCGATCTCCCGGTGGATTCTGGAGGTGATCTCCTGTTGCGTGTGGGTCTCAATGGGCTTGAGGAGATTGGTGATTTGAGGAGTTTAGCGCCGAATACCTGCAAAGAAGTCCCGGGGTGGTTTGGTACCACCGAGGACCCTCCAACGAACAAGTTAGTACAAGATCCGAGCAGAGTAACGGCTAAGTGGAATAAAAAAATGGCTTACTTGACCCTTCTGTGATGGGGTTTTTTATAGTGGCGGCAGCACGCGATAGAAGGCGCGAGAATCTCGCCCGCGGCTACGCTTCCGACGTCACGCCCGCGTAAAGAGCGGA
Source organism: Agapanthus africanus (assembly GCA_030015575.1). Lineage (NCBI taxonomy): Eukaryota > Viridiplantae > Streptophyta > Magnoliopsida > Asparagales > Amaryllidaceae > Agapanthus > Agapanthus africanus. The sequence continues at coordinate 200,345,046 of JASDDO010000028.1, read as the reverse complement.
TCGCCCATTAATGGGGAGCGCGATGGTGTGGAACGTGGGATATTGCTAGCGAAGAATCTGCGCATGCGAGATTCGCGGAGCGGCGGTTACACCTGTGAGTGGTGGAGTTGGTCGGTCGGAGGGACCGATGAAGATGGTCTCGGCGGGAGAGCTCGGGAACGAGCGAGAGGGCCGAGGTATCTTGGTCCTGCGGTAGCTCGGAGGAGAGCTGAGAGGCCGAGGAGGCCAATTTGCAGGGGGCCCTGAGGTGAGCCAGCTTTGTGCTTGTAGGTCGGGTACAGGGGTGGCCTGATCGGCCCCTGTGGGCCCTCTCTTCTGAGTTCTGGGACACGTCATCTGCCACGTGTCCTGATCTGGAAGGTCGCCAATATAGAGCATCATCATTAGCCACCCACTCTTTTCCCGACCAGCTGGTGGGTCGGGCCAAGAGTGGACTGCCGGGCCGCCCGGGGAGAGCTCCCTCCTAAGATTTCGTCAGGACGCGTCCCTGGGCTGTCAGCTGCCTTTTCTGCCAGCGAATCAGAGCGAAATATCTGCATTTAAGGAAGGTGCGCCTGTTTGTGCATCCTATCACTGAAGCGACTGTTTGCGTGTCAAGTGTCGGTTGGCCGACGCGACGTGTGCGGACCTGTGGCGTCTGATGGGATGCAGCCGAGTGCGGGAACGACAAGCGGAGCGATCGGTCGCCGAGTTGATTTCGATCACTTTCCAGGTGTGCCAAGCGCTGCTGAGAAGGAGGCATCTCCATGGCCCTGAAGTCGAGGGAGGATTACTCGAACTTTGATAGACCTGATATCTCTTGTTGGGTAGGAAGCTACCCGCTGGGGATGCGCCGAGCAGGAAGAAACTCGGCGGCCTCGCGATGAGGGCTTCAGATCCTCAGCGTCTGATGGGCAGGAGGATGCTTGCTGGGGGTGCGCCGAGCAGGAAGGAACTCGGCGGCCTCACGATGAGGGCTTGAGATCCTCAGCGTCTGATGGGCAGGAGGATGCCCGCTGGGATGCGCCGAGCAGGAAGGAACTCGGCGGCCTCGCGATGAGGGCTTGAGATCCCCAGCGTCTGATGGGCAGGAGGATGCCTGCTGGGGATGCGCCGAGCAGGAAGGAACTCGGCGGCCTCACGATGAGGGCTTGAGATCTTCAGCGTCTGGTGGGCAGGAGGATGCCCGCTGGGGATGCGCCGAGCAGGAAGGAACTCGGCGGCCTCACAATGAGGGCTTGAGATCCTCAGCATTTGATGGGCAGGAGGATGCCCGCTGGGGATGTACCGAGCAGGAAGGAACTCGGCGGCCTCACGAAGAGGGCTTGAGATCCTCAGCGTTTGATGGGCAGGAGGATGCCCGCTAGGGATACGCCGAGCAGGAAGGAACTCGGCGGCCTCACGATGAGGGCTTGAGATCCTGAGCGTCTGATGGGCAGGAGGATGCCCGCTGGGGATGCGCCGAGCAAGAAGGAACTCGGCGGCCTCACAATGAGGGCTTGAGATCCTCAGCGTCTGATGGTCAGGAGGATGCCCGCTGGGGATGTACCGATCAGGAAGGAACTCGGCGACCTCGCGATGAGGGCTTGAGATTCTCAGCGTCTGATGGGCAGAAGGATGCTTGCTGGGGATGCGCCGAGCAGGAATGAACTCGGCGGCCTCATGATGAGGGCTTGAGATCCTCAGCGTCTGATGGACAGGAGGATGCCCGCTGGGGATGCGCCGAGCAGGAAGGAACTCGACGGCCTCACGATGAGGGCTTGAGATCCTCAGCGTCTGATGGGCAGGAGGATGCCCGCTGGGGATGCGCTGAGCAGGAAGGAACTCGGCGGCCTCGTGATGAAGGCTTGAGATCCTCAGCGTCTGATGGGCAGGAGGATGCCCGCTGGGGATGTACCGAGCAGGAAGGGACTCGGCGGCCTCGTGATGAGGGCTTGATCCCTGGCGTTGTGGGGTAGGGAAGCTACCAGCCAGGGATAGTCAAGCAGGGTAGCTGCAGGGCTACCCCTTCGTGAGGGCTTTGATCCTTGGCACTGGAAGGGCCGTGAGAGGCTTGCGAAGGATGGCCGAGCATGGTAGCTGCTCGGTGCCTCATGGCGAGGGCTTTGATCTCTGGCATCGTGGGTAGGCAACTACAAGCCTGGGATGATCGAGCGGGGTAGCCACTCGGATGCCTCTTATGAGGGCTTTGATCCCTAGCGTCGTGGGTAGGGAGCTACCAGACGGAGATGACCGAGCAAGGGTCGGGCTCGGTTGCCTCTTGCGAGGGCTTTTGATCCTTCAGGACGGGGACCGAGCAGGGTTACTGCCCAGTGTTGGGGTAAAAATTTACACCCCGGTTGACCAAGTCAAAAATCAAAATCAACTCCAAGCCAAGTGGGCCCAAGCCCAGATCCAGTGGGCCCATGCCCGGGTCGACCCCGAACATGAAGCGGCCGGCCTCCCCCCATGCCAAGATAAAAATTTTGTAATAAATAATTTTGTTGTATTTCTTTTATTTTATTTTATGGATAAATATAAGAAAAATAGGCATAAAACCAAATTTTTGTAAAGCTCATGGCTTATGTGCAAAAAGAAATGGCGCATGAGCTATGGGATAGGCAAAATACCATTTTGTGAAGCCTAGGGGGCTATGTGTAAAGTGTATAGCCTATAAAGGCAAGGATAATGAAAATATCTCACAGCTTTTTTTTCTCTCCAAAAAAATTTAGATCTGAGATCTTTTCTCCTTTCTCAAGGTTCCAAAACCTTCTTCTTTTTTTTGGATTAAATCAAGAGTTTTACTCTTCATTTTATAAAACTAAATAGTTTTTCATGACAAAACCCATAAAGGGAACTTAGATCTTCCATTAGATCTCAAAAAGAAGAGATTTTTAAAATCTCATATCTCTTGATCTTCAAGATCCAGCAACCAGAGGAGAAAGAAGAAGAACCCCTTTCATCAACCCCAAAATATCTTAGGAGTTTAACTCCATTCTGATTTCTCTTTCGAGAATTTCTGGGGCTAAAAGCCTCTTTTTCTCGCCGGCACCTAAGCGCTCAAGCGCCCACGTGCCGACAAGTGGCGCACTTGCGCTCCAGCGCCCCGCGCTCAGGCGCAAAACGCCCACGTGCCGACACGTGGCGCGCTTGCGCTCAAGCGCCTCGCGCTCAAGCGCAAAGCGCCCATGTACCGACACGTGGAGCGCTTGCGCCTAAGCGCCCTGCGCTCAGACGCACAGCGCTCAAGGCGCTGATCCCATGCGTCCTTTGGGCGCGTTTTCCCTTTTTTATATATATGTATACATGTATATATATGTACAGATACACACACACTCCACGACACTGTCCTCCGTTAGAAAAAATTTCTAACGGGGTGCTGCCACGCACCCCGTCAAAGGGGCTGCCCAGCCCACTATCCGGGTAGCGGGACCCCCGTAAAAACTCCACGTGGCTCCCGATATATCCAAACCCCCCTCTAAAACAACACACACGTACATTGCACATTGAGTTCGCATGACCAGTTTAACCCGTCAATCGGAGGTTCCCTCGCTCTAAAGGCGAGGGGTAATTAACGGCAGCTTAGTCCGCGACTGCCGGAGATTCGGGTCCCCACAATCAATAAACCCCGGCCTACCCTAGGCAGGAGGAATCTGTCGTACGCCTGACAAGCACGCGCGTATTCCCATCTCAATGGGGTGACGAAAAACACCCTACAGATTCTGGCACGCCCGGTGGGACCTATCTCTCCTCCCATATTTCGGGCTAAATGTTCATGTGAATTCAATCAATATACATATCAATTGTCTATACGGAAATGATTTTTTTTTTTCTGTGCAGCAATCAACTTTCGACGACAATGTCTCCCAAGACGAATTCAGCTTCCAACGCGACCCCGATCCCGTACGTGGTCAAGGTCAATGCTCGTGTGTTCTCCCCGCAAGCCTCAGTCGCCAGTGGGAAGAATTGCCCCGCCAGTTTAGCTCCGTCATCATCTACCCTGCTGGAAGCGCTCATCTGGCAGAAATCCCGGCGAAACAGGTAGCCAAGCCGGTCTCAAGGGGCAAGAGGCCGAATGTCGTGATCGCCAAGGCACCACAACCGAAACTTAAGACGGTGTCTGAACGATTCTCTGGTGCTCCAGCGGGGGGGTAAGAACTCCGGTACAAAGGGAAACATGAAATGTTGTGGACGAGCTCAGGTGATGACTCCAACAAATGCACAATCGAGCGTATCTCCAAAATTCTCCATCGCCCGGTCTACCGCGTCTTCCCAAAGAGCCGAAGTCTGCCAGGTGCTTAGAACAGAAAATTTAAGGCAGAAGCGGCTCAAGTATCGAGCCAACAAGAGGGCCAGGGCTTCGGCCAAGTGGAATCTTGCGAAGTTCCAAGAGCAGGGTTACTCTGTGACGACGGCTGAGTCGGCCGTAAAAATCAGCAATTCCTTCGAACCTCTGAGGTGGGTTCAGAAAAATGCTATGACCGCCAGAATTAAGAATACAGCGGTTCGAACGTCGCTACAAAGAGACGTGCCCCGGCCCCAACAGAAAAAGTATGGCACTGTCTCTTTAAGGGTCTATCAGGCGCTCTGTGCTGCACGAAAGCAGCGGGGCAAATCCAAAAAAGAAGCGCCAGCACCATTCAAGAATCCGGCCAGGCCATCCGCCTTCAATCAACTGCCCGCTACTGAAACATGGGGGTCAAGGCAGCGATCTGTGAAATCATCCGCCGATAATAAAAAGACGGCTGGATATATTATCCATACGGTCTATATGGCGGGCGGGCGCCCCAGCGACAACCTTCGCAGCAAAAGCAAGGATGGAGCCACCACATCCCAAGCCCAATCAGGCTTGAATGTGGTCGCCGCTGCCCAAGAACAGCCGCCTCCGCTGGATGAAGAAAACCCTCTCGATGAGGATGATAGGCAGAAAGACCTCTCGGTCCATGCAGAGTCAAGCTCGGACAGCAAGGAAGAACCGACTTTCCGCCCCAGGACCGCGGAGTAAGAGCTGCTTCAAGAGCTTCGAAAACAGCTCAGGAGCAAGGATAAAGAGATGGCCAAGCTCTATTTGAAAATTGACGACCTAACAAACGTTGTGATGCAGCTTACGGCTCAAATTGCTCGAGTGCCTCCCAATCAAGCACAAGTCGCTACTCATCAGCCGAGTGATGACAATCCGAAACAGCCAATGCCTGTTCCTTTGGGTCCAAGACTGGTCGAGCCGCACGAAAACCGGCCACATTCCGCTTCTGGGGACGCCTTGGCCCTAGATAGCACTATCCCGCTAACACAAGATCGGATAATGGATTTGGTCACCAGCAAAGTTAAAACATTGGTGGCCGAAGCTGAAGCTCAGAAAGAAATTGGCAGTAGTAGGCGGCCGTATCCCGCACACTACGATCTGATCGAGTTCTCGAGCGGCTACGTCATTCCTAAATTCGGAAGATTCGACGGAACGGGGAATGCAAATCAGCACGTCGCCCACTTCAAAGCCTCTGTGGAAATACAGGGGGCAATGACGCGCTCCTTCTTCGTCAGTTTGTCAACAGCCTGACCGGTGTCGCCTTCGACTGGTACGCGAGTATACCAGACGGGTCCGTCATTACCTTTGCCCAAATGGAGTCTCTGTTTCGGCAAAGGTTCATGAGCGTCAGTGATAAAATCTCCATTGCCGACCTTGTGAGGACCAAGCCAGGGAAGAATGAAAGCAACACCGACTTTATCGCTCGATGGCGTAATCTCACAGTCAAGTGCGAACCGCCGCTGGAGCAGGACCAGTCTGTCAGCCTTCTCATTGGGAACCTTAGCAATTGGATGGTCCCATTCTTGTGTACAGCGGGCCTCAAGACATTTTAGGAGCTAACCAAGAAAGTCCAAATGCTGGAACACTCAAAGCAAGAGTCCCCGCCAGACTCTCAGAGAGACAAAACTTGGAAAAGCAAGCGGGACGACAACCGTAGAAGCGGGAGTTCCAGCAGTACCAATGTCTTCAATGCGTCCGACAATGAAGAAAAGCGAAGGGCGGGCGAATCCAAAACCAACCAGTCTCGAAAGCCATTACTGGGAGGAGATGGGCCTTCCCTAGAGGAGAAAAAGAACAAGGTTTACTCTTTTAGAAGGGACAAGGTCCGCAAGATGTTTAAAAATGCCTTGAACAACGGCCTACAATTGCCGGAGTCGAAAAGACCTCAAGAAGCAAAAATGACCGACAATCCCCTGTATTGCCCGTACCACCGAGTAGTGAGCCATGCGATCGAGGATTGCTATATATTCAAAGACTGGGTTGAGAAGCAGTACAAGACTAGAGAGATCGAGCTGTCCAAAAGCGTGTTGGTGAACAATCAAGTTGCAACCACTAATTTTATACAGACAGAAGTTGAAGCCTTCTGGGAGCAGACAGCCGAACCCGCTTCCCTGAAAAATGAAATGGACTCATCGCGGCCTCCATGGAGTACGCACATATCTAATAAGATGAAGAAGATGATAAAGCTGCTTCGGAAAGAGCCCAGGACAGAATGGGAAGGGCAGAAGAAGCCTACCAGTCCAGCTGCCGATGCGGCTCCATCAGGCCCAAAATCCAAGAAGCTCAAGAAGAAGAAAAGAGCATCTCAGCGCGAAAAGGAGTCTGCAGGGAGATCGACCATTCAAAAATATATCGATTCCCTCGAAGAATATGAACAGAAGGAAAGAACTCTGATTCAATTGAAGGAGTTCCTCTATGTACGAGCGGCTCAAATTCTGGAGGAGTTAGAGGAAGACTCCAATGAAGAGATCTCTATAGTGACCTGCTACGCCATCCATCCGGGCAGCGACTCTGAGGGGGAGCTCTGTTTTCCCGAAGAGGACGAGGAGCTTGCCACAAAGGCTAATCAAATCCAGCTCAGAAGCGGCAGGGCTCTGCCGCCAAATCAGGGCAACGCCCCAAAAGGGAAGGAAAAACAGGTGGCTAATGAGGAAGATGGCAGAGAGCCGGCTGATGAAAACTCAAGTCCTTTCTCGGTGGACTATAATGTCTTGGCTCATCTCCGAAAGCTTCCGTCTCTCCTGAGCATCTACAATGCCTTGGTCCTATCTAAGGAGTTTAGAGATGTCCTCATTCACGCTCTACAAAACCCTGAGCGGTATCAGGGTTGCTTTGCGGAAATTAATATGAAAGAAGCTCAGTACACTTTGCAAGCCGCCGCAGTCACCTTTAAGGATGAAGACTTGCTACTGGGAATAGCTGAGCATAATCGGCCGCTTTACGTGACCGGGTACAGCGACGGAGATCGAATTAATCGCATATTGATTGATCCGGGGTCCTCAGTGAACATCATGAACTTGCGAACTCTGAAGAGTTTGTCAATGGACGTCCGACACCTGTCAAGGGAAAGGATTGTCATTCAAGACTTCAACCAAAACTGCCAGGTCTATAGCTTTGCCAATCAAATTCGGGGATCTGCAAACTGAAGCTAAGATATACGTGATCGACGTCGACACGTCTTATAAGATTCTCTTGGGACGGCCGTGGCTCCACGATTACGGCATTGTCTCATCAACTCTCAATCAATGCATGAAGTATACTAAAAATGGTGAAGAAAGACGCATTGACGGAGACATCCAGCCGTTCGGTGTGCATGAAGTCCGATATGAAGATTCTCGGTACTTTATGAACCATCAAAATGCTAAGCCACAACTGACTGAGGGTAGAGCGGCCCCAAGACTCAAAAGCAAATCTGAGCCAGCTGTCACTTTCAAAATCAAAAACGCCCAAGTGCGCCTGCGTTTTGGTAGCGACACTGATGAGTCCGACGCTGGAAGTCCGTCCTTCCGTAAAACTCGCCCTCATTTCGGTAGCGATACGGACGAATCTGTTACTGAAGCCCCATCTAGCAGCAAAGTTCGCCCTCATCTTGGCAGCGACACTGAAGAGTCGTAGGAAGAGGACCTGCTATGCAACAGCGGTGCAGATTGGACCCCCATGCAATAAGCGAAACTACGAGAGACCTTCGAAATTGCAGAAAGGTCCCTAGCCGTCACAAGGGTACCGGAGCAGATGTGCAAAGAGCTCGATGTGTTGTCAGTCTCCACCGTGGACCAGCTGAAAACTTTCTACGTCCCCGGAAGGAAAAGTTGGCAGAAAGGCATCCTGTTTTATGGGTCAAACCCCGTTGGGCACCCGGACGATTTGTCTGTCGCGTGCCTTCCATATGAGAAAGGAATAAGAGCTGTCCTCAATCCCAGATACTATGCGCCCGAGATGCGGGAATACTTTAAAAAGTGCGGATGCCGGTTATATCAAACGGAGTCCGAAGCAAAGTTTTACGAAGGGCTATGGCATCCACCTCAGGTCCGAGCACTCATCGATGGACGAATTCCAGATAGGCGAGGCATAGGTTTCATCCAGCCTGATTCTAAGGCATGCTATATGACCCATATTGGGGAAGCCAGCGAAGAGTCAAATGATGAAGACGAGCTAACCGAGCCAGAAGAAGCTCCTCAAGAGCTCGAAGATGGCAGACAAGCAACCTTTGACGAGCTAACCGAGATTGACTTTGGAACGGCCAATGATCCAAGGCCGACCTACATCAGCTCACTCTTGTCGGAGGAAATGAAAGAGCAGATAATTGCCTTGCTGCATGAGTTCGTCGACTTCTTTGCATGGACATACAAAGAAATGCCTGGCCTTTCCCCTGAAATGGCCGTGCATAAGCTGGTTATATCTCCTGATGCTAAGCCAGTCAAACAAGCTCCTCGACGAATGAGAAGGGAACTAAAAGAAAAGGTCATCGAGGAAACCAAGAAGCTCATCGATGCTGGCTTCATCAGGGAAGAGAAATATGCGGACTGGATCGCATGCATAGTCCCAGTGAAGAAGAAAAATGGGCAGATCCAAGTTTGTGTCGATTTCAGGGACCTCAACAAGGCATGTCCTAAAGACGACATTCCGCTACCGGTCATGGAAATGATGGTCGATGACACCTCAAATTATGAGTTGTTCACCTTTATGGATGGCTCCTCTGGATATAATCAGATCAAGATGTCGCATGAGGATGAGAATCATACAGCATTCCGAACCCCGATCGGAATATACTGCTACAAGGTGATGCCGTTCGGACTGAAGAACGCAGGTGCTACGTAGCAAAGGGCAATGACCAATATCTTTGATGACTTAATTCATAAAGTCGTCGAATGTTATGTTGATGATCTGGTCGTCAAGACTAAAACCAAGGCCGATCATATCCATGATCTTAGGACCGTTCTCACCAGACTGAGGGAATACGATCTGAAGATGAATCCTCTGAAATGCGCTTTTGGCATGTCATCGGGAAAATTCCTGGGCTTCATAGTCCGACATCGAGGGTTCGAAGTTGACCCATCAAAGATAAAGGCCATCATGGAGATGCCCCCTCCGAAGAGTCTGATGCAGCTAAGATCTTTTCAAGGCAAACTTGCTTATATACGAAGGTTTATCTCAAATTTATCGGGGAGATGTAGGCCTTTCTCAAAGCTCATGAAGAAAGGAGCTCCTTTTATCTGGGATGCCGAATGTCAAGTGTTCATATCAGATATTTGCATTTTTATACCGCCCAATTTTTATCACATTGCTTATCGGTAGGTACTCTTGAGCCGTGTTTGCTAGTCAATTGCAGGATACAGGTTCTTAGCTCTAAACAGTGAAATTCATGGAAAAGCACGACAAATTCCGGATTACTGCCAACCACAGATAAAACACGGGTCTCCGCTCTCTATCCGTATGTTGCCGCACACCAGTTTAAGGGACAAAATGGCAAATCAATGTCATTTTCATGCACAAAGCTCAATGTCAACACAAGATCCAACATATCTACGCGGAGCTCAAGAAAAATCATGGCAAAAGATCCACATCAAATCACCTTTTGATCTGCTGAAATTCTGGAAAAATTGTGAAGAGTTTCTGAGAAAAAACATATACCACACTGCAGACAACAATAAACAGGGGAAAATCACCAAGTTTCAAGACCTAAGTCCCCTAAAGGGCCGCGGTTCCGCGGCATAAGCACGCTTAGGCCGCGGAACCGCGGCCATGCTGGCTCGTCTGATGGAATATTTTCAGGGGCTGATTGGTCTTTTCATGAAGGGTCAGGATGAGGCCCTAGGGTTTCAGTTTCCTGCCTATAAATAGTCCAGAACTTGCCAAAGCCAAGGGTGCTTATTCTTGTATTTAGATTTTAGAATACATGTTGTTGTTCTTCTTCCTCTTCTCATCTCTTCTCCATTAAAAACTTGTAGTGAGCTTTTGTGAGTGAAGGATGAATAAAGGAGTTCTTTTTGTTACCATGCTTGTCTTGTTATTTTGTTAATTATAATTGCTTGTATTTTTCATTTGCTAATCTAGTTGTTGTTATTTGTTGTTTGTTTCTTTTTTGTTCTCTTTTTCTTTATTCTTAAACAACAATGATACTTAAGCTTGACCCTTGCCAAAGTGAGGTCTCAAATAGCTAGTTGTAATCTTCTAATCTCTTTCTTTCTATCTTCCCCCTTTGTTTTATTTTCCTTTTTCTTATAATGGGTGAGGAGTTTTCATACTTGTTAGGGTAGGATAAGGAAAGTTTGAGAGAAGGAAATCTCTCTCACTCTTTTCTTGCCCAACATCTTAATTCGGACTCCCGTTAATTGAACCACAATCTGCTCCCTACGGCACCCTATCCTATATGATAGCGGTGATTCCTTAGTGAGACCGGTTGTGGTTGAATTAACCGGAGGTTAAGGCTAAGAGCCAAGAACGGACGGACAAGTACCAAAAGGAAGAACTTAAGCGTTGGAAAGCCTAGCTTATACTCGCAAGTTCCTTCCTAGTCGTGCTAATCCCCGTTGTTGCCGATTACCGTAACACCGATATTAAGAGTGGCAACGAAAGAAGTGAGCGACTCCTAACTCAAACTAACCTAATCCTAACCCTACCAAGCTCTCTTTATATATCATTTTAACACATAGTTAATCTAAAAACAAACCTGGACATTTGGACTTAACTCGTTAAAGCACATAGTAAAAGATTCCCATCTCCCTGCGGACGACCCGTACTCAACCGGCTAGCTATAAGCGAAACCGTCTTGATTGCGGTAATAAACTTGAACACATAAAATCGTACCAATCAAATGGCGCCATTGCCGGGGAGACGGTAGTTTATTTCTTTGTGTAATTTCGGGTTAATTTGTGAATATAAATCTAACCGAAAAACAAAAAAAAATCATCTTGTTATTTTTGATTAGTTTTTGTACAAGTGTGCAGGATAAAACGAAGTTCGAGTTCAGTGCCAAAGACGTGGGAAGTTAGACCCATATCTTTGCGGCTACACCGCGGGTGAACAAAACGGAAAAGACGGTCTATTGAAAGATTCTGGAGCAGATCCAGTAAGCAAATCAAGATTCAGGAGCCCCAGAAAAGAAGAGGACAACCAAGGCAGCACACAGCAGAATTCCAGAGCCCCAACTCCACTATCATGCCGCGGAACCGCGACATAAGCAAGCTTAGGCCATGGAACCGTGACCGTTTGGTTCCTTCAGGGTGCCAAATTTTCTGTGAGTCTCTCTTTCCACTTCTCCACTCCTCTGAACTCCACTGAACTGTGTTTTCTGCAGTATTCTTTGCGCAAACTCTCTTCCCCCTTTCAATAAAATTGTTCTTGTGCAGGATTCTTTGCGCCGCGCTAAAAAAAATAAAAATTGATTGCAGTTGATTGTTACTGCTTTGCATATATTAATACGAATTTTAAGGGGCTTGAAACCAATCCAAATTGGGTGGGGATTTCATCACCCTTCCCAGGACCCCAGAAATCACAAAAAGCATATGCATTGACCATTGTTTAAATTAAAAAATACTAGACTCAGCCCTAAGGACTTCGCGTTCAATAGGACAGAGGACTAATTACAGGCATCGGCCGTTTATCCTATCCTGACTTTGCGGTGTCTAGGCAAGTTTGTCCAAGGCAAGTGGTTAATTAATTAGGACTACTACTTACGTAGTGGGGAGCTTCCCACTTACCTGGCACTTACCTGGCCGCAATTGGCGGAGAAGAGGCGGTTTGAGGTCCTATTTCTAGCCCTTTGGAACAGTTAGGAGCTGTCTAGCTGACCTAGGTGACCCTAGATCTAGGTGTGATTGTGCGTATCTTGTTTGTGATTGCTTGAAGCCGTAAGTCCGTACATATTTCTGTAAAGTTCTTTCTAAAAAAAACACAAAACCAAAAACTTTTATAAAAACTTGCTCTTTGTCGCCAAAATCCCATTTTTCACCCACCACCCATCGTATTTCTCCATTGACGTTTTCTTACCCTCACCTTCTCCGCTTTGACTATACTAAACTCGTTTAGTGTATGTCCGCTTGGACTCGGAACACTAGCGCCCGCCTAGTCTACGTTACGTTAGTCGCTACCGACTACGCGATCGACTCAGACGTCGAAACTCCGTCCACGCCTCTTTCGCCCTTACCTTTGCCAGCCAACTCCGACGTTGACCCAAATTCTGTTCATACATCCTAACCTTCACCATCACCAACCTCTTCTTCCGCGATGTCAGGATTTAATCCAAACATCCCTACAACTCCCCCGGGATTGATTCCACCTCCTATGGATGCGAATAACCCACCACCACCGCCTGTTGTAGCGCCGCAGCGAATCGCGCTCCAGGATCGTTTCTATCCCACCCGCTCTGCACTCCCCACCTGTTTTTCCCTTCCACCGGCCAATGGGGATAATTTTGAAATTAAGCCCCACTTCATTAACATGCTTCTGAAATTTCATGGGCTTGAATCTGAAGACGCCTATATCTTCATTAACAAGTTCCAAAATATTTGTGCCATGATGAAACCACCCAGCTGTCGGACGATACTATACGGCTACGGGTCATTTTGTTCACTTTGTGCGATCTTGCTGAAAAGTGGCTGTATAGCACTGCTTCCTACTCCATAACCAGTTGGGACGAGTTTGTGAAAGCGTTTCTCAAGAAATTCTATCCGAATCATAAAACCGCAAGGATCCGTAACGAAATCAATCAATTCTCTCAGCTTCCTACTGAACCCTTTTGGAAGTGCTTTGACCGGTATAAAGACCTTCTTGTTCAGTTCCCTCACCACGGTATTGAGAAATGGCAACTTTGCCAAACCTTATACGAGGGCCTGAACCCAGCAACCAAGCAGTTGTTGGAAACCATTTGTCAGGGCCACTTCCTATCGAAATCTGACGAGGAAGCGTGGCAATTCTTCGACGACCTTGCGGAACAAATGCTTCAATGGGAGAGCACCAGACCAACTTCTTCTTCTTCCTCCTCAACTTCTACTGGTCAGTCTAGGGTAGGAATTCACCAACTTGATGTCTCTATTGCGATGAAAGCTGAAATGGCTGCAATAACGAGAAAACTTGAAGCGATAGAGAGCAAATTTTCATCTCCTGCTCCTGCCCCTGTTCTTCCCCTTCGTACCATTTGTGCTTGTTGTTCCGATCCTTCTCACTTAACCGAAGAGTGTCCTTACAATCCACCATCACAAGGACAGGATCAGGTTAATGCTGCATTTCAGCAAAGACCGAGAAATGATCCATACTCTTCCACCTACAATCCCGGTTGGAGGAACCACCCCAATTTCGCCTGGAATCAGAATCAGCATCAATTCTAAGGCAACAATTTCCAGAGGCCCCCTCCTCCGCAACAACAAGCACAACAACAAACTCAACATCAGTTTCAGCAGCCCTTCCAACCCCAACCTTTTCAAAATCAGACGAACAACTTTGCACCCAACAATTCTTTTCCACAAAACAACTTTGTTCCGTCAAACAACGATAAGGTTTTCTCGCTAGAACGAAGTCTGGAAGCGTTCGTTAAACAATCGACACAATCCACCGCCAACATCCAGTCGTCTATTCAGTCTTTGGTGCAACACACTGCTGCACACGGGCAAAGCATCAAGACCATCGAAGCCCAGATTGCACAGCTGAATGCGGCGTTAAGTGAGCGAGAAAAGGGGAGGCTTCCATCTCAACCACTCCCAAATCCCGGTCACCCACATAATATACATGTTGCTCTTGAACAACAGAACCATAATGTGAGTGCCGTGACTACATTGAGATCGGGAAGGATGTTTCACAACAACATCGGCACAACAATTGAGGATAATGACACCCCGGCCGCTTCTTCTTCTTCTTCTTCTTCGTCGTCGTCGTCTTCTGAGCCTATTCTCCATTCTTCAAAAGGCTCTTCTTCTTCTTCTTCTTCTTCTGCTCTGAACGGACCCACTTCTCACTCCACGAAAACACCAGCTCTGGGATCCGTTCCAACTCCACAATCTCCTCCACAAGCATTGGACTCAACCAATTTTAAAAACGTTCAATTTCCAAACCGGTTGAGGTCCAATAAACAAAATCCACAAATGGAGAAGATTCTGGAGTTGTTTAAGCAGGTTAACATCAACATTTCCCTTTTAGATGCTGTCCAACAAGTCCCGTCCTACGCGAAAATCTTAAAGGACTTGTGCACGAAAAAGAGGAAGTCTCAGGTACCCAAGAAAGTTTCTTGGCTAGTGCTGTGAGTGATGCTCTTACCCAATCTTTACCGCAAAAACGGAAGGACCCTGGCTGTCCTACGATTTCTATTACCATTGGGGATAAGAACATCAACCGCGCACTATTAGATCTTGGTGCCAGTGTTAACCTGCTTCCGTACTCAGTATATGAGCAACTAGGTGTAGGAGAGCTGAAACCCACACACTGCACTCTCTAAATGGCCGACCGATCGATCACCCATCCTAGGGGTGAGCTAGAGGATGTGTTAATCAAGGTTGGGGACTTCATATTCCCCGTTGACTTCATTGTCTTAGACACACAGCCTGTAGCTAACCCCCGGAATCAAATTCCGGTGATACTCGGTCGCCCATTCCTTGCAACCTCAAATGCTGTAATCAATTGTCGAAATGGTTCGATGAACCTATCTTTTGGAAACATGACAATTGAACTCAACATTTTTAGGTTGGGGAATCAGCCCTCTGAACCTAATGCTCATATACTAGACGTTTGCTCAATCCAGGAGATCACCCCGGAAGAGTGTGAATTTGAGGAGTTTTTGTTCGATCACGATAACCTTAACACCACTAGTGTGTTCCTCTTCGAACCTGCTGCTGTTTCTGCCCCCGACAATGACTACGAGTGTTTCACTTTCTCGAACGATCTTAGCCACTCACCACCCGAGTTTGAATTCTTCGAATTTCCGGATGAGTTACCTGAACCATCCAACTCGGTCGCTTACACTCGTTTTGAACCTTTGCTGGAATCCTTTGAGTTCGAGACCTTTTCACCAATCTTGCCTTCAATCGTTTCACCTCCAACGCTTGAACTCAAGCCTTTGCCGTCTCACCTTAAGTACGCTTACTTGGGTGAGAACGAGACCCTCCCTGTTATCATCTCGGTTTCTCTAACTCCAGAGCAAGAGAAAGCCCTTCTTGCGGTCTTGCACAGCAATAGGCAAGCTTTTGGCTGGTCCATGGCGGACATTAAGGGGATTAGTCCCCTGATCGTTGAACATCACATTTATCTGATGGATGATGCCAAACCAGCCAGGGATCCACAAAGGTGACTCAATCCAATCATGAAGGAGGCTGTGAAAAAGGAAATCGTAAAGTGTCTGGATAGTGGTATCATTTACCCTATCTCTGATAGCCAGTGGGTTAGCCCCATTCACGTTGTCCCCAAGAAATCAGGCATAATGGTCATCACTAACGAGGCGAACGAGTTAATCCCTACTCGCACCCAAACTGGGTGGCGAGTATGCATCGATTACAGAAAACTCAACGCCGTAACGCGGAAGGACCACTTTCTGCTACCTTTCATTGACCAAATGCTTGAACGATTGGCCGGACATGAGTACTACTGCTTTCTTGATGGCTACTCCGGCTATAATCAGATTCCCATCGCTGAAAAAGACCAAGACAAGACCACATTCACTTGTCCTTTCGACACGTTTGCATATCGTCGCATGCCCTTTGGGTTATGCAATGCGCCCGCTACCTTCCAGCGGTGTATGATAGGAATCTTCTCAGACACGGTGGAAAAATTCCTGGAGATCTTCATGGATGATTTCTCCATCTTCGGCGATTCCTTTAACGAGTGTTTGCTGCATCTCGATGCTGTCCTTACCCGATGTAAGGACAAGAACCTCACTTTGAATGGGGAGAAGTGCCACTTCATGGTGCGCGAAGGTATTGTCTTAGGACATATCATTTCGCAAAATGGTATAGAGGTTGACAAAGCGAAGATTGAGGTCATTTCCAATCTCCCTCCTCCCAGATGCGTCAGAGACATCCGAGCCTTCCTTGGCCATGCCGGTTTCTATAGACGGTTCATCAAGGACTTTAGCAAGATTGCTAGGCCCTTGACTCTTCTACTGGCCAAGGACATGCCATTCGACTTCAACTCGAGCTGTGTGACTGCGTTCGAGTCATTAAAAAGCTCACTCACTTCTGCTCCCATTCTTTCTTCACCTGATTGGAGCACCCATTTGAGATTATGTGCTATACATCCGACTCTGCCATTGGTGCTGTCCTTGGACAACACATCAACAAGATGCCGCATGTAATCTATTATGCTAGCCGAACCCTGAACAATGCCCAACTGAATTATACAACAACTGAGAAAGAATTCTTGGCTGTTGTATTTGCCTTAGAAAAGTTCAGGCCCTACCTCATCGGCTCTCCAGTCATTGTCTACACAGACCATTCTGCTCTGCGCCATCTTTTTGCGTAGAAAGATGCAAAATCTCGGCTAATACGTTGGATCCTCTTGCTTCAAGAGTTTGACCTTGTCATCAAGGACAAAAGAGGATGTGAAAATGTAGTCGCCGACTATCTCTCACGACTTCCTTCTTCGCCGTCGCTTCAAATTCCGATCAACGACGTTTTCCCGGATGAACAGCTCTTGACAGTATCTTGCGAACCCTGGTTCGCAGATATTGTGAACTATTTGGCCACAGGATTACTATCGACTGAATGGTCAAGTCAGGATAGACTTCGCTTCTTATCCTAAGTAAAACACTTTTACTGGGACGAACCCTATCTGTTCAAGTACTGTCCCGACCAGATTATTCGTCGGTGTGTCCCTGACGATGAATTCAAGAGTGTGCTGTCATTTTGCCACGATCAAGCATGTGGCGGGTATTTTGGCCCCAAAAAGACAGCTGAGAAGATCTTACAGTGTGGTTTCTACTGGCCATAACTCTTCAAAGACGCTCATGACCACTGCAAGACTTGCTCCCGGTGCCAACACTTGGGCCAGATATCCATGAGGAACGAGATGTCGCTCCAACCAATCTTGGTTGTGGAGATTTTCGACGTTTGGGGGATAGATTTCGTGGGGCCGTTTCCCAGCTCTTTTGGGAACTTGTACATCCTTCTCGTTGTTGATTACGTCTCTAAGTGGGTCGAGACTGTGCCCAGCCGGACTGACGACAACAAGGTTGTCGTTAGGTTTCTTAAAGAAAACATTTTCTCCCGGTTTGGGCACCCCCGAGCGATCATTAGTGACAATGGAATTCATTTCTGCAATAAGACTTTCGAGGCCTTGATGTGGAAATATTCCATTAATCATAAGCTATCTACACCCTACCACCCCCAAACCTGTGGGAAAGCCAAAGTTTCAAATCGGCAAATCAAGCAGATACTGGAGAAGACGGTTTCCAAGAACCGTAAGGATTGGTCGTTGAAACTCACTGATGCCCTTTGGGCATTTCGAACCGCTTATAAGACCGATCTTGGCATGTCTCCCTATCGGCTTGTGTACGGAAAGGCTTGCCACCTCCCTGTCGAAATAGAGCATCGCGCATTTTGGGCGATAAAGGAACTGAATTTGTCTCTCGAAGATGAGGGCAGCCATCGGAAGCTGCAGTTGAACGAATTGAGCGAGCATAGGGATGAGGCTTACGACAACGCGGTTGTCGTTAAGAACCGAACGAAGGTGTTTTACGATAAACATCTTTTGCGCAAAACTTTCATACCTGGTCAACAGGTGCTGCTTTACGACACCCGGCTACACTTCCATCCAGAAAAGCTCAGATCTCGCTGGAAAGGGCCGTATTTTGTGCGGAATGTGTATCCGCATGGCGCTGTGGATTTGGAGAATCCAAAGGACGGTTCGGTTTTCAAAGTAAATGAACACAGACTAAACCGTACCTTAGTGCCGAACCAACATAGGAGCTCCTGGTCTTACAGGAGCCGGTTTACCCTGCATAATCTTTCTCTGCTTACCACCAAACTTCGGTTATCCAGCCAAGAACAGTGGACACTGTTCCAAATAAGTTTGGGGGTATGTATATATCATTTTGTATATATGTGTGGATATTCTTTTCCATTTTTACTATTCTTCTTTTCTTTAAAAACAAAAACATAAAAAAAAAATTGTGTATATCTAACCGACAATTTTGACCCTTCAAATGATCTCTTCATGCAATGACAGTGAGGACACTATCCAGTTTAAGTTTAGGGGTATGCTCGGTACGCATTTCTAACCTTCCCATTCATATGTATATTTTGCATCTGCATATTAAAATCCATAAAACCCATAAAAATCAGAAAATTTTCTAAAAACATAAAAACTTTTCTGTCAAGTTAGCTAGTGGGAGAACTCTGATTCAACATTTCGACGGTTTTGTTTGATAAGATAAGAATAACTAAATCTTATTTTTAGATTTTGAAAACCCGAAAGATAACTTTCCTTTGAAGTTAACTATAGCTGATATGCGTCTTTATATCACACTACACATGTCGTGAGTTTTGGAAATTAGATGACAAGTCTTTTATGTCTAAAAAACTTTTAAATGGATAAATGATTTTCTAAGGATCAAATAGGTTTGTTCTGAAATAAGTAATATCAAGAATAGTTTATGAAGTGAAGCGAATATGAAGGAATGTTATTGATGCCTTAATTGGAACTAATTCTGAAAAATACCCATCTGGAACTTGATTGGAATGATTACAAACTGAACCCACTAAACACGTCTTTTATCCAAAAAAAAAATAATTGAACTGCCGGTTATATCTCCGTTCGTATTGAATCATCATGATTTTCACGCTAAATTGTCTTTTGTTTTTGGACCTAGGTAACTTGAGTAATTAAGTCCGCTGGGGTGTTGATTAGTCGAAAATATTGCATATTTTAACCGGCAATTTCCTTATCATTTGCATCCATATAGAAGTGTACGGTATTCATAATTCACATATTAGCAAATCGGTCGCAAAATATCAGATTACATGTATTCGACCTTAAAACCATCATTTCTAGGGAAATTGACTGCATTGCATCACATAGCATATTTTCTATATCTTGCAACCCGTGTTTCGAAGTCTATGCAGGAAAAGAGATGCTTGCTCGATCATTACATCGCTCGACCATTACAATTGCTCGTAAACTCACTGAACTCAAATCTGGTATCAACACAGAAGGGAAACTGCAATTATAAACATCAAAGAAAGCCACAAATAGAAGCCCAAGACCACTGAAGAAAGTCCAAGCCCCAAGGCCATTAATGCGCCGCGGAAGGGCGGCCAATGCCTAGTTCTTGCGGCGGAAGCGCGGCTATATGGTGACGTCAGCTCCTCAATTTCAGTGCACAACTCCTCTTTCAGGGCCTAAAGCTCAATAATGCACACAAACTTCCAGAAGATTCCAGAGACTTCCTCCAGATCAGCAAACACCTAAACTAGCCTAATACTTCTAGAACTTTCCCTAAACCCTAGCTTAAACCCTAAGATAACTCCTAACAAACTCCTTCTAGAAACCCTTCAACAAACTTTGGGAGGGAAAGTTCTAATTCAAACCTAAGCCTAGGGTTTGGGAGTTCTATAAATAAGACCCTAGGCTCATCATTTAGAAAAGGATTCAACCTTGGGAAAGCTTAGAAAAATTAATCCCATTCTTCATCTTCCTCTTCCTCAAGTTTAGTGAGAGAGCTTGTAGGAAACCCTAACCCTAAATCCAACAACAATTCAAGATCTTGAGTGCAAGCCAAGCAAGATGCCTTCAACCCTTTTATGAGCCGAGCCGATCTTCAATCGGGCAAGAGATCAAAGTAGATCCACGATCCACGGAGACGAGCGAAGCCGAGTCAACGATCGATTTCTTCTTCTTGTAGATTCTTGAAAGAATGTATTGAAATTGTTGATTAAATAAAAGGTGATATTCTTTTATCTTGTTTTCTTTAAATTCCGCATCATGTTATCATTACTATTCTTGAATATTGTCTTTGTGGTGATGTGTGAATAAAACTCCGCTCGTCGGGGAGTCGAAACGATCTTTAGTATGATGATGTAACAAGTTTGTAATTGATTCTTGAATCCCACGAGTTTGTAAACCCTAGCAAGTTCAAGAATCGACGACCCAATTCGTTGCGATGCTTTCTTGATCGACATCGCTCGAGATTGGGGAGTTCCGATCGTTTCTTGAAATTGCTAGAGGCTAGAATATAAATGGTATCCTCGAAAGAACAAGGGTTAAGAGATGAAACCCTAATTTCATCAAGAAAACCCTAACTCTCGTCGATCACCATTGATCTAGTATCAATTCTTCGAAGGACAAGAACACGAAACCCTTTAGATTGCATCACGTCTAAAGATCCGATCGATTCCTACGAGCCTCTCTTATATTCTTGATTGTTGATTGGAAATATTATCAAAACAACCGATTCTTGATTGTTTATAGTTTCTTGATTCTTGAGTAAAGATTAGTGACACTCGAATACAAATCACATCTTGAATCATGTTTTCGTTTATTGTTGCCTAACATTTCATTTCAAACGTATCAAAATACAATTGAATTGCACAATCCCTGTGGACGATCCGCACTCATTCATTAACTACATCCGACACCGTGGTTTGATTGCGGTCAATATAATTTTTTGATTGTCGTTACTTTTTACATATACACGTCAGAAAATGGTTCAATCAGGTGTCTCTACACCTAATGCCCTAAATCCAACTGGTTTGGGTGCATTGGCCCAAAGCTCGTTAAGAAGCCTAGGAAGTCCAGATTAAAACAAAGTCAAGCAAGTGTTCTCTCCGAGTTAAAATTTCTAATGGTTCTTTGTGTGAGAATAATCTTGACAAAAGACAGGTTTTTATAAAAAAAATATTTCTAGCGGAGATATGAAGGTTTTATTCTATGATAAAGACTATTGCACGTTCACAGAGGTGTGTATGAAATGAAAACAAGAAAAAGTTGGAGTGAAAAATAAGACCTAGTTTCCTGTTAAGGAAGATAGAAATTCTGAAGTTGAAACCTTACTGGAAAAAGAAACTTGAAAAATACTTAACTCTTTATAAAACTTATGTGATCCTTTTAAAATTTTTATCTGGGCTTTATTGTGTGACATGATGATTTTATTCGATTCTTCTGGAACTTAACGACACTATTTGCACTGCACGTAAAGACATATAAAATCTTAAGTTAAATAAGAAGCGAGGTGTGAAAAATAAAGGTTCGATAGTTTAGACTTAGGATAATAGAATTGTTATTTTCTGAAACAAAACTTTAGGGTTTGAATCATAGTTATTTTGCAAAACTAGCTTGACCGGATTTTGTGGGTAGTATCCACTGAAAACCCTCAGGAGACAACACTCCTCCAACTAGGGACACCTAGAGGTTTAACGGCTTGTTGCACATGCTCAGTGCAATCGCGTTCTCTGCGAAAGTGAGGTTAGGATTTTTTTTTGTGAATAAATTGGCTTTGCTCGGACGAGCAAATGATAAGTTTGGGGGTATTTGTTCATATCAGATTTTTGCATTTTTATACTGCCCAATTTTTATCACATTGCTTATCGGTAGATACTCTTGAGCCGTGTTTGCTAGTCAATTGCAGGATACAAGTTCTTAGCTCTAAACAGTGAAATTCATGGAAAAGCACGACAAATTTCGGATTACTGCCAACCACAGATAAAACACGGGTCTCCGCTCTCTATCCGTATGTTGCCGCACACCAGTTTAAGGGACAAAATGGCAAATCAATGTCATTTTCATGCACAAAGCTCAATGTCAACACAAGATCCAATATATCTACGCGGAGCTCAAGAAAAATCATGGCAAAAGATCCATATCAAATCACCTTTTGATCTGCTGAAATTCTGGAAAAATTGTGAAGAGTTTCTGAGAAAAAATATATACCACACTGCAGACAACAATAAACAGGGGAAAACCACCAAGTTTCAAGACCTAAGTCCTCTAAAGGGCCGCGATTCCGCGGCATAAGCACGCTTAGGCCGCGGAACCGCGGCCATGCTGGCTCGTCTGATGGAATATTTTCAGGGGCTGATTGGTCTTTTCATGAAGGGTCGGGATGTGGCCCTAGGGTTTCAGTTTCCTGCCTATAAATAGTCCAGAACTTGCCAAAGCCAAGGGTGCTTATTCTTGTATTTAGATTTTAGAATACATGTTGTTGTTCTTCTTCCTCTTCTCATCTCTTCTCCATTAAAAACTTGTAGTGAGCTTTTGTGAGTGAAGGATGAATAAAGGAGTTTTTTTGTTACTATGCTTGTCTTGTTATTTTGTTAATTATAATTGCTTGTATTTTTTATTTGCTAATCTAGTTGTTGTTATTTGTTGTTTGTTTCTTTTTTGTTCTTTTTTTCTTTATCCTTAAACAACAATAATGCTTAAGCTTGATCCTTGCCAAAGTGAGGTCTCAAATAGCTAGTTGTAATCTTCTAATCTCTTTCTTTCTATCTTCCCCCTTTGTTTTATTTTCCTTTTTCTTATAATGGGTGAGTAATTTTCATACTTGTTAAGGTAGGATAAGGAAAGTTTGAGAGAAGGAAATCTCTCTCACTCTTTCCTTGCCCAACATCTTAATACGGACTCCCGTTAATTGAACCACAATCCGCTCCCTACGGCACCTCCTTAGTGAGACCGGTTGTGGTTGAATTAACTGGAGGTTAAGGCTAAGAGCCAAGAACGGATGGACAAGCACCAAAAGGAAGAACTTAAGCGTTGGAAAGCCTAGCTTATACTCGCAAGTTCCTTCCTAGTCGTGTTAATCCCTGTTGTTGCCGATTACCGTAAATTCGATATTAAGAGTGGCAACGAAAGAAGTGAGCGACTCCTAACTCAAACTAACCTAATCCTAACCCTAACAAGCTCTCTTTATATATCATTTTAACACATAGTTAATCTAAAAACAAACCTGGACATTTGGACTTAACTCGTTAAAGCACATAGAAAAAGATTCCCATCTCCCTGCGGACGACTCGTACTCAACCGGCTAGCTACAAGCGAAACCGTCTTGATTGCGGTAATAAACTTGAACACGCAAAATCGTACCAATCATCAAGCAGCGTTCGAAAGTATCAAACAATACTTGTTGCACCCTCCAGTGCTGGCCGCTCCCATTCCAAATAAACCGCTGATTCTCTAAACTGCCGCGCTAGATGAGTCACTCGGTGCGCTCCTTGCCCAGAATAACGAGGAGGGAAAAGAAAATGCCCTCTACCACCTCAGTCGAACTCTAGTCGGGGCGGAACACAACTATTCCCCAATCGAAAAGCAATGCCTGGCTCTGATATTTGCCGTGAAGAAGCCGAGGCACAATCTGCTCGCTCATCGGGTTATGCTGATCTCTAAGGTCGACCCGCTCAAACACTTGATGACCAGAGCAAGCCTAGCCGGCAGAATGGCAAGATGGGCTGTCATGCTACTTGAGTTTGACATAGTTTATACTCCTCAGAAAGCAGTGAAAGGGCAAGCTCTTGCAGACTTCCTTGCCGCTCATCCTATACCAGAAGGGTCGCCGCTAAATTGTGAGTTACCCGATGAACAAGTGCTGCACCTCGAGGAAGATGGGCCATGTTGGGAGCTCTACTTTGATGGAGCCTCATCAATAAGGACCTCCAGTAAATCAAGCGTCCCGGAGATAAAAGCAGGGATAGGATTGGTGTTCATCACACCATCAATGGAAACCCTACGGCGTTCTTTCGCTCTCACCGAGCCTCGAACGAACAACGAAGCTGAGTATGAAGCCCTGATAGCTGGTTTGGAACTCGCCATAGAAATGGAAATCCTTCGGCTATGGGTTTACGGTGACTCCCAGCTTGTCGTCAACCAAGTAAGCGGCGACTATAAGATATACAAACCCGAGTTAGCTCGCTACAGAAGCCGGGTGGTGGAACTCATGAAACGGTTCACTCACATTGAACTAATGAGAATCCCCAGAGCATTGAACGGAAAAACCGACATACTCGCTCGCCTAGCCAAGGAGCTGGCTGATCCTGACATGGACGAAATTCTGATCACAGTCAGGAGCCGGCAAATTCTACCCCCAGTCTTTCTACGAGAAGAGGAAAGCGCGGAAAAGAAGAGCAGTCCTGCCGAAGAAGGTTCGATCATCCAAGACGAGCCCGATTGGAGAGAACCCTTCGTAGAGTACTTCTGACACGACAAGCTGCCCGAAGAAAAATCTGCGAGGATTCAGCTGAAGAAAAGAGCTCTCCGATACGTGTTTGTAAATGACACGTTATACCACAGATCATATGACCAACTCTGGCTCTGGTGTCTGTCATTGGCCGAAGCCCAAAAGGTCATGAAAGATGTTCCCTCGGGCGTTTGCGGTGCTCACCAATCTGGCCCCAAGATGCAACTTCAAATCAAACGGCTTGGGTATTACTGGCCCACCATGATACGGGATTGCGGAGAGCATGCAAAGAAATTTCAGATCTGCCAAATCCATGGTGATTTCATTCACAAGCATCCCAATCCATTGCATCCTACGGTGGCGTCGTGGCCCTTCGAAGTCTGGGGCACCGACATTGTTGGCCCAATTGATCCTCCGTCATCCAAAGGCCACCGGTTCATACTGGCCACGACAGACTACTTCTCCAGATGGGCTGAAGCTGTCCCGCTAAAAGAAGTCAAGACAAAAGATATTCTGGCATTCTTCCAGCATAATATTCTATACCGCTTTGGTACACCAAGAAGAATCATTTCTGACAACGGGCCTTCTTTCAAGAGCTTCAATGATTCCAGGTTCGCTACTCAGCATAAGATAGACTGGAGATATTCCTCCATCTATAATCCAAGAGCCAATGAGGTATCCGAAGCCTTCAATAAGACTCTATGCAAGCTCCTGAGGAAAAATGCTTCAGCCAACAAGAGAGACTGGAATCTCAAACTTCACGAGGCGTTGTGGGCGTATCGTACCACGCACCGTACTCCAACTCAGTCTACTCCATACTCATTGCTCTTCGGAGTGGAGGTGGTCCTCCCCCTCGAAGTTGAAGTTCCAAGCTTAAGAATGGCCCTTCAGCACGAGTTGACGGAGGAGGAAAACGTGCTCTTTCGACTTGAAGAGCTCGATGCCCTCGAAGAAAAGAGGCTCGTGGTGCAGCAAAATCTGGAGCTATACCGAGCCCAAATGTCACGGGCCTATGACAAGATAGCCCATCTCCGCGCTTTCAAGAAAGGTGAATTGGTGTTGGTCCTCAAAAGACCGATCATCCTCAATCGACATGCCAAGGGAAAATTCGAGCCAAACTGGGAAGGACCATACGTCATCGAGAAAGTGTTCGACGGAGGATCCTACCAACTAATAAGTGCTGAGAGAGAAAGGCCTATGCCACCCATTAATGACTGATATCTCAAGAAATACTACACATGAATGCTCCAAGTCACAGGCGAATTGAGCACATCAGCCCTACGGTCTGGATCATACATCCTGCAAAACCGTATACAATCCACGGGCGTAAATGACCCCTATCTCTCCCAAATCCTGCCGGTGAGACTACTTTTAAAGTCCCACCAGCGGCAAAAAAAATAAAAAAAAATAAAAAAAAGAAAAAAAGGGTATGTCCACAAGCAAAACGGACACGGATGAAAACCCGAAAGGGCTCCGTGAGTAAAAACAGCAGGACTACCTGCGAGTTTGTGAAAATCCGAAAGAGTGCAAACTCGTGAAAAGAGATGAAATACACTCGCAAAGTCCTCTCGACCTTGTGAGGAGAAAATCCCTGCGTGAGATCCTTACGACTTACAAACGAGCAACACACTTAGGAATGCTCACGATTCCTAAGGAGAACATACACCTGCGAGATCTTCTCGACTCGTAAGGAGAAAATGCTTTTATGAGACCTTCACGGCTCATAAAATTGAAAAGCCTTAGGTGATAGGGACCCAAACCTGTCTCCTAAGCCATCGTTCCCCAACGGGTAACGGCAAATGATGAGTCGCTCCTGGCATTTCGCTTCAGTGTTAGTGGTGCTGATGTCGACCAAAAACCCAAATCCCAAGTCCTCCCAAGGCAAATGATGAGTTGCTCCTAACATTATTCCAGTGCAGCAATACTGATGCCAAACAAGATCCAAATTCTAAGTCCCCAAACGGCGAATGATGAGTCGCTCCTGGTACCATATTCCAGTGTAGCAATGCAGACGCCAACCAAAATCCAATTTCTCAAAATTCTCCAGCCCTACGGCCAGTCCCCAAACTGACTGCCGTATACAATCCACGGGCTCAAATAATTCTCGTCATACCCATGCCCCACCACAATCACCAGTTATGCGGCTGGTCTCCGCCTTTGGAATTATGCTCTATTGAGAAGACCCACTTATGTGTCCTCACGATACATGAGGAGAACAAACCTTTGTGGGATCCTTACGACTCATAAAGGAAAAACACACTTAGGAGTCCTCACGACTCCTAAGGAGAAAATACACCTGTGGGATCCTTACGACTCGTAGGGAGAAAATGCTTTTATGGGACCCTCACGGCTTATAAAATTGAAAAGCCTTAGGTGATAGGGACCTAAACCTGTCTCCTAAGCCATCGCTCTCCCAACAGGAATAGGCAAATGATGAATTGCTCCTGGCACGTGTGCTTCAGTGTTAGCAACGCTAATGCCTACCCTAACCTCAAAATCCCAAACTCCAATCCAATAGACCCCTAAGTCTTTAAACTAGGAATAAATGACCCCTAAGTCGTTAAACTGGGAACGAGGGAAATCTCCTCATGGCAGATGATGATTCGCTCCTGGTACCATATTCCAGTGCAGCGATGCTGATGCCAAACCAAAACCAAAATCCCCAAATCCTTTCATGACAAATGATGATTCGCTCCTGGTACCATATTCCAGCGTAGCGATGCTGATGTCAACCCAAATCACATCAAGTTAGCAAAACAACCAATAACCTCCCTGGCAGAATCAAATTCCACCTCGGAAACAAGTCAACTTCATCCCTGACGCCGCAAGAAGCGGGGCAAGTCAAATCCAGAATCGACCGTCCACGTCGCTAAAATGGCAGTACCGACCGTCCACGTCGCTAAAAGGGCAGTAACGACCGTCTAAGTCACAAAAAGGGCAGAACCGACTGTCCAAGTCACAAAAAGGGCAGCACTGACCGTCCAAGTGGTTAAAATGGCAGTACCGATTGTCCACGTCGCTGAAATGGCAGCATCGACCGTCCAAGTCGTAAAAAGGGCAGCATCGACCGTCCACGTCGCTAAAATGGCAGCATCGACCGTCCACGTCGCTAAAAGGGCAGCAACGACCGTCCAAATCAGAAAAAGGGCAGAATCGACCGTCCACGTCGCTAAAATGGCAGCACCGACCGTCCAAGTCGCAAAAAGGGCAGTATCGACCGTCTACGTCGCAAAAAGGGCAGCACCGACCGTCCAAGTCGCAAAAAGGCCAGCATCGACCGTCCACATCGCTAAAAGGGCAGCACCGACCGTCCTAGTCGCAAAAAGGGCAGAATCGACCGTCCACGTCGCTAAAATGGCAGCACCGACCGTCCAAGTCGCAAAAAGGGCAGCATCGACCGTCCACGTCGCAAAAAGGGCAGCATCGACCGTCCAAGTCGCTAAAAGGGCAGCATCGACCGTCCAAGTTGTAAAAAGGGCAGCATTGACCGTCCATGTCGTAAAAAGGGCAGCACAGGATTCCTACAAAGCGGGAACCAGGTCACTCTGGGCCAGGGAAACGTCTATCACGGACACTTTGTCTTGGAGACATGTCAAGCAACGACCGTCCATGTCGTAAAAAGGGTAGTGCCAGCTTTCCAAAAAGTGGGAACCAAATCAGGTCGCCTCCAAGTAAAAGAAGATCCATCAATTTCATGCACACGATCTACATATGTGGTGTACATTTATTGATGGGGGGCAATTTGTTGGGGTAAAAATTTACACCCCGGTTGACCAAGTCAAAAATCAAAGTCAACTCTAAGCCAAGTGGGCCCAAGCCCAGATCCAGTGGGCCCATGCCGGGGTCGAGCCCGAACATGAAGCGGCCGGCCTCCCCCCATGCCAAGAAAAAAAATTTGTAATAAATAATTTTGTTGTATTTCTTTTATTTTATTTTATGGATAAATGTAAGAAAAATAGGCATAAAGCCAAATTTTTATAAAGCCCATGGCTTATGTGCAAAAAGAAATGACACATGAGCCACGGGATAGGCAAAATGCCATTTTGTGAAGCTCAGGGGGCTATGTGTAAAGTGTATAGCCTATAAAGGCAAGGATAATGAAAATATCTCACAAATTTTTTTTCACTCCAAAAAAGATTTAGATCTGAGATCTTTTCTCCTTCCTCAAGGTTCCAAAACCTTTTTCTTTCTTTTGAATTAAATCAAGAGTTTTACTCTTCATTTTATAAAACTAAATAGTTTTCACGACAAAACCCATAAAGGGGAACTCAGATCTTCCATTAGATCTCAAAAAGAAGAGATTTTTAAAATCTCATATCTCTTGATCTTCAAGATCCAGCAACCAGAGGAGAAAGAAGAAGAACCCCTTTCATCAACCCCAAAACATCTTAGGAGTTTAACTCCACTCCAATTTCTCTTTCAAGAATTTCTGGGGCTAAAAGCTTCTTTTTCTCGCCGGCGCCCAAGCGCTCAAGCGCAAAGCGCCCACGTGCCGACACGTGGCGCGCTTGCGCCCAAGCGCCCCGCGCTCAGGCGCAAAGCGCCCACGTGCCGACACGTGGCGAACTTGCGCTCCACCGCCCCGTGCTCAGGCGCAAAGCGCCCACGTGCTGACACGTAGCGCGCTTGCGCTCCAGCGTCCAGCGCTCAGGCGCAAAGCGCCCACGTGCCGACACGTGGCGCCCTGCGCTCAAGCGCCCTGCGCTCAGGCGCAAAGCGCCCATGTGCCGACATATGGCGCCCTGCGCTTAAGCGCCCTACGCTCAAGCATAAAGTGCCCACGTGGCGCGCTTGCGCCTAAGCGCACAGCACCTAAGCACACAACGCTCAAGGCGCTGACCCCACGCGTCCTTTGGGCGCTTTTCCCTTTTTTATATATATGTATACATGTATATATATGTACAGATACACACACACTCCACGACACTGTCCCCCGTAAAAACTCTGCGTGGCTCCCGATATATCCAACCCCCCTCTAAAACAACACACACGTACACTGCACATTGAGTTCGTATGACCAGTTTAACCCGTCAATCGGAGGTTCCCTCGCTCCAAAGGCGAGGGGTAATTAACGGCAGTTTAGTCCGCGGCTGCCGGAGATTTGGGTCCCCACAATCAATAAACCCCGGCCTACCCTAGGCAGGGGGAATCTGTAGTACGCCTAACAAGCGTGCACATATTCCCATCTCAATGGGGTGACGAAAAACACCCTACACCCAGTGCCTCTTGGCGAGGACTTTGATCCCTGTCGGTTGTGGTAGAAAGCTACCAGCCGGGGATAACCGAGCAAGGACTCGACTGCCTTTGGGAGGACTTTAGTTCTTGGCGTGGGAAAAGCTATAGGGCTGTAAGAAACCTACTAAGGACCCTTGGCCGGGCAGGGTTACTGCCCGGTGCTTCTTGGCGAGGGCTTTTGTCCTGAAGGATAGCCGAGCGAGGGATCCTCGGGCTCGACTGCCTCTGGGAGGGCTTTCTGATCCCTGGCGTTGCGGTAGGGAAGATACCCGCCAGGGATAGCCGAGTAAGAGATCCTCGGGCTCGACTGCCTCTGGGAGGACTTCCTGATCCCTGGCGTTGCGGTAGGGAAGCTACCCGCCAGGGATAGCCGAGCGAGGAATCCTCGGGCTCGGCTGCCTCTGGGATGACTTTCTGATCCCTGGCGTTGCGGTAGGGAAGCTACCCGCCAAGGATAGCCGAGCGAGGGATCCTCGGGCTCGACTGCCTCTGGGAGGTCTCTCTGATCCCTGGCGTTGCGGTAGGGAAGTTACCGCCAGGGATAGCCGAGCGAGGGATCCTCGGGCTCGACTGCCTCTGGGAGGACTTTCCGATTTCTGGCGTTGCGGTAGGGAAGCTACCCACCAGGGATAGCCGAGCGAGGGATTCTCGAGCTCGGCTGCCTCTGGGAGGACTTTTTGATCCCTGGCGTTGCGGTAGGGAACCTACCCACCAAGGATAGCCAAGCGAGGGATCCTCGGGCTCAACTGCCTCTGGGAGGGCTTTCTGATCCCTGGCGTTGCGGTAGGGAAGCTACCTGCCAGGGATAGCCGAGCGAGTGATCCTCGGGCTCGACTGCCTCTGTGAGGACTTTCTGATCCTGGCGTTGCGGTAGGGAACCTACCCACCAGGTATAGCCGAGTAGGGTAGCTGCTGGGCTGCCTCTTAGTGAGGGCTTAGATCCTTGGGTGAGGTGGCCCTCGCGCCACCGTGGTGAGCCCCCTCTGTGCGACCCCGTCAAAGGAGGGGGTGTCGGTATATTCGGCCGGCGAGGGCGTTGATGATAGTTACTGGAGGAGGTTCACCCGCGCCTCCGGTGAGGGGGAGGCGGCGGCTGGTATCTGGATCTTCAGGGTGATCGCTCGCCATAGGGATGGAGATCGGAAGGCCAACTTTATTTTTTTTTGTGGAGTTTCGCTTCCCACAGACGGCTCCAACTGATGGAGGTCCTTTTCGGGTCTCCGTCAGATGTTGTCTTCCGTCGATCTCCTGGTGGATTCTGGAGGTGATCTCCTGTTGCGTGTGGGTCTCAATGGGTTTGAGGAGATTGGTGATTTGAGGAGTTTAGCGCCGAGTACCTGCAAAGAAGTCCCGGGGTGGTTTGGTACCACCGAGGACCCTCTGACGATCAAGTTAGTACAAGATCCAAGCAGAGTAATGGCTAAGTGGAATAAAAAATGGCTTACTTGACCCCTCTGTGATGGGTTTTTTTATAGTGGCGGCAGCACGCAGTAGAAGGCGTGAGAATCTCGCCGGCCACTACGCTCCCGACGTCACGCCCGCGTAAGGAGCGGATCGCCCATTAATGGGGATCACGACGGCGTGGAACGTGGGATGTTGCTGGCGAAGAATCTGCGCATGGCAAGATTTGCGGAGCGGCGGTTACGCCTGTGAGTGGTGGAGTTGGTCGGTCGGAGGGACCGAGGAAGATGGTCTCGGCGGAAGAGCTCGGGAACGAGCGAGAGGGCCGGGGTATCTTGGTCCTGCGGTAGCTTGGAGGCGAGCTGAGAGGCCGAGGAGGCTAATTTGCAGGGGGGCCCTGAGGTGAGCCAGATTTGTGCTTGTAGGTCGGATACAGGGGTGGCCTGATCGGCCCCTGTGGGCCCTCTCTTCTGAGTTCTGGGACACGTCATCTGCCATGTGTCCTGATCTGAAAGGTCGCCAATATAGAGCATCATCAATCAACTTCATTGGTTTTAATACTGTTTTCGAAATAAATTTTGGCGCATTGAAACCCTTCTTTGGTTGCGCCCGGTACATGAAATGGAAGATTACCGGAAATCTTTGTATTCCCTAGAATAGAATTACCGGGTATTTAATTCCAAGGAATTTTGCATTAACGTGCTTGATATACTTTAATCATTCTCAGTAATATATGTATGTGCAACTGTCGACCGGCGGTGAGATCAGAAGAGGGTCGGTCGATGGCGGTGAGGCCAACGATGAACGGCCAATCGGAGGCGGGCCGGCAACGGACGGCCAGGCCGAACGGTGGATGATCGGCAACGGGCTACAGCCGATCGGCAGTGAATGTCTGGCAGGCGGAGGGCCGGCCAGTGAACAATCGGCGGTGACCGGTGACCGGCCGGCCGGCGGCGAACGACCGATCGACAGTCGGAGGGCCGGCGGCGAACGACCGGTCTGTCACACCCCGCTTCCCAATAGACGGAAACAGTGACGTGACAAACCTGCGACGTATTTATTTCGAGAAGCTTATTTCTTGAAATAAATACGCTAAGCGTAAAATAACCAATATAAAATGACAAGAGAATAAACATGAGATTTAAAATTTAACAACTTTATTTACATTCAACTCGATTCATTTACAATACATTATACCAATTGAAATAAAAATACAAGAATGGAAATACCTAAACAGACGGCATACATAAACAGAATAAGAGTAACCGGTCTAGGCCTGAGCCTCGATCTGATCGTGTTCCTCTTCTGAGATGTCTACCTCCCCAATCTCCACGGTATCTAACGAACATTTCAAAGAAACAAAGGAGGGTGGAATGCTCGTCAGTGAACTTTCGCTCGGTAAGTCTTAAGGAATGAAGTGAAATATAAAGTGCAATGATAAGGAAAATGTATATCATGAATAATGGATTATGAAGTATATGTGTCAGCATGTCGTTTAATGTAAATATGGCAAGTTTATTTAGCATGTAGTTCTATTGTAATATGTAAACATGTATGGTAACATACAACAAGTAGGTAAGCATGACAGCATAGCATGAGTATGATAAGCATTATACCATGGCCGTGTAGTGTAAGTATCGTGAACATGCAGTGAATGTAGGTGTCTTAACATGTCTTTATTTGGGCATACTAATTTAACGTAAATTCAAGGGTGAATATCAACCAATCTCAAGAGTGTTCTCGAATCCAACAGGTTGTAATCCAGGGGTAAGGAACCACGGGCCCGAATCAAATATTAGTAACGGGATTTCAACCTAATATTGAAGTATTCCAAACTCAACAGACTGTAATTCAGGAGTAAGGAAACACAGACCCTCATGATAGCTTTCTTGTGTTAGTAGACATGAATTCATGATCTAATGGGACTCCTAAGATTTCATTGGATTCACGTATGAACTACCTTAGCGCCCCGTTGTTTACCGCCGAAAGCCGGGAAAGACAAACGTCTTGCCTGAATTTGGGGGCAGATGCTATTTGGGTTTATCCGTCCACCGCTCCGAAGATGCCAAGTTGATTTATGGTACTGTGTATCAGAGATTTGGACGGATGCGGCCGTTGGAGCAGATTTCGTCATATTCCCCCTTGTTGTGAGGGGTTTTTGATTGTGGGGACACTTTTCCCTGCAGGCGCAAGCTCCTGCATTTAATTACATTACCGCGTAGCGATAACCAATTTCTCCTGCTCCAGATGTTCACTTTGTAGTGTGTGTTTGTTTTATTTTTGGTTGCCCGTGAATTGTATATGGAGACTAATTTATGTTGTTGCCCGTAGGGCGTGGATTAGTCCAAATCCGTATTTTCTTATATTTGGGTTTGGTTTGATTTAAGGATCGTTAATCTCATTTGGGATTAAGATCAACTTAAATATTTGTTAAGATTACGTTAATCCGATATTAACCTAAGATCTACTTAACAGGGGTTCAGGATCATTTTTGATCCAATGAAGGAGCATTTGGACTCTATCGTTTTAGTTTAGGGACGTTATGGTCCATAGATCACCATTTTTGGTATGGGGGTTTAGTTTAAGGACGTTGCGGTCCACAGCTAGTTTAAGAACGTTGCGGTCCACAAAATTGTTGGTTATCGGGACCCACTACCTCTCTAAAGACGTTGAAGAATTACAACGACATGTATCAGAGGTGTGGGGAGATGTACCCTTGAACCAATGTCAGTTGGGAGATCTGTAGTTGGGTTTGGGACTAAGACCAATTTAAAAAATTTGTGAGCACATGGGCTCGCTTGATCTGAATTAGGAACTTTTGGTCAACTTGGACTCGGCCCACTCAGTTTTTCAATAAAGTGTTAAACACTTATTTGGGCTCGGTCCTTTTTTTTGTGCAACAATGCTGAGCATTGATATGGGCTCTGATGCTCACCCTATTTCTTTGTTTTTTATGGAGTGTTAAACAATATTTATGGCGCTGGGCTCTATTTGCGGAGCGCTTTATGTTAAACAGCACCCACGTGAGGGGCACGTGGGGCGCTTGGCGCCAACCACTGAGCGCTAGGCGCTCTTTATTTGGACAGCGCCCATATGAGGGGCACGTGGGACGCTTGGCGCTAGACGCCAACCACTGAGCGCTAGGCGCTCTTTATTTCGGTAGCGTCCACATGAGGGAGACGTAGGGTGCTTGGTGCTGAGCG
Source organism: Agapanthus africanus (assembly GCA_030015575.1). Taxonomy (NCBI): domain Eukaryota; kingdom Viridiplantae; phylum Streptophyta; class Magnoliopsida; order Asparagales; family Amaryllidaceae; genus Agapanthus; species Agapanthus africanus. Next base: position 200,310,863 of record JASDDO010000028.1, on the reverse strand, counting down.
ACCACCACTGAGTACAGAGCATTTTTTATTTGGGCAGTGCCAACATGAGGGGCACGTGAGGCGCTTGGCACTGAGCGACCACCACTGAGTGCTAAGCACTCTTTATTTAGGCAGCACCCACGTGAGGGGCACGTGAGGCGCTTGGCGCTGTCTCTTTCTTTGTGTATTTTTCTGAAGAGTTAAACTCTTTGTTCTCCCCTGGATTTTCAATCCCTAAGAACAAATTCATCCCCATGAGAATTAAATTCTCATTTGTGGGAGACTTGTCTCATGGATCTCAGATCCAGAGAAAGAACTATGTTTTCTTATAAGGATTGAACCCTTGGATATTCAGATGAGATACTATGATCTCAATTTATCTTGAATAAAATTCTCCTTCTCTCTTTACAGCTCTTATTGCTTGCTCTTCTTTTTGAACTTAAAATTTATGGGAGGGTTCCTCTCTACAAGACTTGAAGTCTTAGGGCCTTTATATAGTAGAGGCAGATTTGTTGATTCAATTAAGGAAATTTCTCATTGAGAGATTTCTTAGTTGATTTGGGGATTTTATCCACCATTTGATTTTTGATCCAAGGACTTCTATTTTACAGAGGTTATTTTTCTTGGTTTTAAAAAAATTGGGAAAATATTTTCCCATACAGAGCTTATTATGTAATTTGGTGATTTTTTTAATCACCATTGGATTTTTAATCCAACGGTGCTCTGTTATACAGAGCGTAATCTTTTTTGTTTAGAAAGTGTAGGGTGTTTTTCATCACCCCATTAAGATGTGAATACGTGCGCGCTGGTCAGACGCGGTACAGATTCCCCCTGCCTTGGGTAGACTGGGCTTTATTGATTGTGGGGATCCGAATCTACGGCAGCCGCGGACTAAACTGCCGTTAATTACCCCTCGGATTTGGAGCGAGAGAACCTTCGATTGACGGGTCAAACTGGACATGCGAACTCAATGAGATGCATTGGTGTGTTTTTTTTGTTCCATTTGTTAAAAAAGGATATAAATATTTTTCTCTCTATATATATATAAAATAAATAAGTAGATAAATATTTAGACAAACGTTTTTTATTTATAATTTAAAAATATTATTTATAATTTATTTATTTTTTAAATAAAAAAGATTAAAATAAAGAAAAGAAGGAAGAAAGAAGAAAAGAAAAGGAAAAAAAATTAAAATAAAAAAATAAGGGGGGAGATGGGAACCTGGACTCCCATTAAATGGGAGCCTCCCCACACATGCACATGTCACATGCTAGCATGTGAGGGTCACATGCTGGCATGCGACTAGCATGTGAGGGTCACATGCGGGCATGCGACACATGCGAGCATGTGAGGGTCACATGCGAGCCCTCCCTGCCTTGGGTAGACTGGGCTAGCATGTGAGGGGGGCCAAAAGGGCTCCCATTAAATGGGAGCCCTCCCCCTCACGTGCTAGCATTTGATGGGGGCAAAAAGGGTTCCGAAATTTTTTTTTATATATATATATATATATATATATATGGAGTTCAACTCCAAAAGAATTTTTTTTGTGGAGTTAAACTCCAAAAAATTTTAAATATGGAGTTCAACTCCAAAAAGATTTTAAATGGAGTTCAACTTCAAAAAGATTTTTATCGTGGAGTTAAACTCCAAAAAAAATTTATTTGTGGAGTTAAACTCCGAAAGAATTTAAATGGAGTTAAACTCCGAAAGAATTTTTATTGTGGAGTTGAACTCCGAAAGAATTTTAAATGTGGAGTTAAACTCCAAAAGAATCTTAAATGGAGTTCAACTCCAAAAAGAATTTTATTATGGAGTTAAACTTCTAAAAAATTTTAATGTGGTGAGGAGTTAAACTCCACTAAATGGGGAGCCTTCCCCTCACGTGAGAAGAAGGGAAAGCTCCTATTTAGTGGGAGCTCTCCTCTCCCTCATGTGAGAGAAAGCAGGAGCTCCAAAAAGAAATTTTATTTTTGTGATGGAGTTAAACTCCAAAATTTTTTATTTGGAGTTAAACTTCCAAAAAAATTTTATTCGGAGTTAAACTCCACAAATTTTTTTTTTATTATAGAGTCAAACTCCAAATAATTTTATTTATGGAGTTAAACTTCAAAACATTTTCTCCTTTCTCTTTTGAGAAGAAACCCAAAATGGGTTCTCTTGAAACTCCAAGATCTAGATCTTGGATGATAAAAAAAGAGACTCTTTTTCTACTCTTGATGGAGTCTTGGGAGGTGGGCTTATGGTAAAACTTTGTTTAGTTTTAAAAAAAGAGCTAAGCTCATGATTTATTTGGAAAAATGGAAAATGAAAAGGAAGAGGAAGAGCTTGAAAAAGAGAGAGTGGAGGCACAAACCCTAGAGTTTGAGAGAATGAAGAGTGTATGCTTTATTCATCATCATATTTCCTTATATAGGCTTACACATTTACATATAGCCTCTTGGGCTTTACAAAATGGCATTTTGCCCATCCCATGCCTCATGTGCTCATTTCTTTTGCACATAAGCCATGGACTTTACAAAAATTTGGGTTTATGCTCATTTTGCTTACATTCATGCATAAAAAATTACATCAAAATTATTTATTACATGAATTTTATTTTGGTATGGAGGAGGGTCGGCCGCTTCATGTTCGGACTCGACCTGGGCATGGGCCCACTTGATCTGGGCTTGGGCCCATTTGGTTTGGGGTTGACCTTGACTTTGACTTGGTCAACCGGAGTGCAATTTTCGACCCCAACAAAGTACCCCCCATCAATAAATGCACACCACATATGTGGGTCGTGTGCATGAAATTGATAAATCTTCTTTCATGTGGAGACGACTTGATTTGGTTCCTGCTTTTTGGGAAGCCGGCACTGCCCTTTTTACGACATGGACAGTCGACGCTTGATGAGTCTCCGAGACAGAGTGTCCGTAGTAGACATTTCCCCGGCATGGAGCGATTTGGTTCCCAATTTGTGGGATGTCTGCACTGCCCTTTTTACGACATGGACGGTCGACGCTTGACGCATCTCCGAGATGGAGTGTCCGTAGTAGACGTTTCCCTGGCCCGGAGTGATTTGGTTCCTGATTTGTGAGAAGCCTGCACTGCCCTTTTTACGACATGGACGGTCGATGGTTGACGTGTCTCCGAAACGGAGAGTTGGTGTATGGCGTATCCCTGACGCGGAGTGTCTGTTTGACGTTTCCCCGACACGGAGTGTCTGCTTGACGTTTCCCCGTTACGGAGTGTTACTGGTTGACGTGCCCCCAGCACGGAGTGTCTGTTTGACGTTTCCCCGGCACGGAGTGTCTGCTTGACGTTTCCCCGTTAGAGAGTGTCGCTGGTCGACGTGCCCCCGACACGGAGTGTCTGCTTGACGTTTCCCCGTTACGGAGTGTCTGCTGGTCGACGTGCCCCCGGCGCGGAGTGTCTGTTTGACGTTTCCCCAGCATGGAGTGTCTGCTTGACGTTTTCCCGTTACGGAGTGTCGCTGGTCGACGTGCCCCCGGCACGGAGTGTCTGTGTTGGACGTTTCCCCGAGACGGAGTGTCTGCTTGATGTTTCCCTGGCACGGAGTGTCGCTGGTTGACGTGCCCCCAGTACGGGGTGTCTTTGTTGGACATTTCCCCGAGACGGAGTGTCTGTGTTGGACGTTTCCCCGAGACGGAGTGTCTTCTTGACATTTCCCCGGCACGGAGTGTCGCTGGTTGACGTGCCCCCGGCATGGGGTGTCTGTTTTGGACGTTTCCTCGAGACGGAGTGTTTGTGTTAGAAGTTTCCCCAGTACGGAGTGTCGCTAGTTGACGTGTCCCCGGTACGGAGTATCTGCTTGACGTTTCCCCATTACGGAGTGTCTGCGTTGGAGTTTCCCCGAGACGGAGTGTCTTCTTGTTGATGTGTTCCCGGCACGGAGTGTCTGTTTGTGACGTTTCCCCAGCACGGAGTGTCGCTGGCCGACGTTTCCCCGGCATGGAGTGTTGCTGGTTGACTTGATTCCGAGGTAGAGTATAATTCCAGCAGGGAAGGTAGATATCCCGAGGCGAAGCATGATTTCGACACGGGGTACATTCTGGGACGAAGCATGATTCCGCCGCAAAGCTTGTTGGTTTGATTTGGGTTGGCATTAGCATTGCTACACTGGAATATGGTACCAGAAGCGAATCATCATTTGCCATGAGAGGATTTGGGGATTTTGGTTTTGGTTTGGCATCAGCACCGCTACACTGGAATATGGTATCAGGAGCGAATCATCATTTACCTTTTCTTATTGGGAAGCGATGGCTTAGGGGACAGGTTTAGATCCCTATCACCTAAGGCTTTTCAATTTTATGGGCTGTAAGTGTCCCATAAAAGCATTTTCTCCTTACGAGTTATAAGGATCCCGTAGGTGCATTTTCTCCTTAGGAGTCGCGGGGACTCCTAAGTGTATTGCTCCTTTGTGAGTCATAAGGATCTCATGTAGGAATTTTCTTCTCATAAAGTCGAGAGGACTTTGCGAGTATATTTCTTCTCTTTTTCACGAGTTTGCGCCCTTTCGGGTTTTCACAAACTCGCCAGCAGTTCTGCTGTTTTTACTCACGGAGCCCTTTCGGGTTTTCATCCGTTCACATTTTGCTTGTGGACATACCCCTGTTTTTTTTGGAATCTTCATCGCTACCGGTAGGACTTGGGAGAGATTGGGATCGTTTTACGCCCATGGATTGTATACGGTTTTGCGGGATGTATGATCCTGACCGTAGGGCTGGAAGAATTTCGGTACTTTGTTGGCGTCTGCATCGTTACACTGGAATATGGTATTAGGAGCGACTCATCATTTGCCGTTTGAGAATTTGGATTTTGGTTGGCGTCTGCATCGCTACATTAGAATATGGTACCAGGAGTGACTCATCATTCGCCGTTGGGACATTCGGAATTTGGTTGGCTCTGCATCGCTGCACTCGAATATGGTACCAGGAGCGGCTCATCGTTCGCTGTGAGGGGATCTCCCTCGTTTCCAGTTTAACAACTTAGGGGTCATCTATTCCCAGTTTAACGACTTAGAGGTCATCTGTTCCCAGTTTAAAGAATTAAGGGTCTATTGTGCCCAGTTTAACGACTTAGAGGTCATCTGTTCCCAGTTTAGCGACTTTGAGGTCATATGTTCCCAGTTTAACGACTTAGAGATCATTTGTTCCCAGTTTAAAGACTTAGAGGTCTATTGGATCGGAATTTGGAATTTTGGGGTTAGGGTAGGCATCAGCGTTGCTAACACTGAAGCACATGCGTCAGGAGCAATTCATCATTTGCCTTTACCCGTTGGGGAGCGATGGCTTAGGAGAGAGGTTTGGGTCCCTCTCATCTAAGACTTCTCAATTTCATGGGCCGTAAGGGTCCCATAAAAGCATTTTCTCCCTGCGGGTCGTAAGGATCCCGTAGGTGTATTTTCTCCTTAGAAGTCGTGAGGACTCCCAAGTGTGTTTTTCCTTTGTGAGTCGTAAGGATCCCACGAAGGTTTGTTCTGCTCATGCATCGTGAGGACACATGAGTAGGTCTTCCCTAATGGGGCATAATTCCGAGGGCGGAGACCGGCCGCGTTTCTAGTGATTGCAGTGGGGTATGGGTATGATGAGAATTATTTGAGCCCGTGGATTGTATACGACAGTCAACTTGGGGACCAACCGTAGGGCTGGAAGAATTTTGGGAAATTGTCGGCGTCTGCATCGCTGCACTAGAATATGATACCAGGGGCGACTCATCATTTGCCATTTTTTTACCGCGATTTCTCTATCATTTCAGATTTTCTTATCGCAGTCATTTCAGCTTTATTTATTCGCGGTTGCCCCATCATTTGGGCTTTATTTTCTTATTTATTTTACTCGCTGATTTTTATTGCAGTTGCCCTGTCATTTCTGCTTTATTTTCATCTTTATTTTTACTCGCTGATTTTTATTGCGAGTTGCCACATCATTTCGGCTTTTCTTTTGTTTCACACTTTTTTTTATTTACATTCCCAGTTTAACGACTTAGAGGTCGATTATTCCCAGTTTAATGACATGGTGGTCAGCGGTTCCCAGTTTAAAAACTTAGAGGTCTATCGTTCCCAGTTTACCGACGTGGTGGTCAGCTTGCTTATCCCAGTTCCTCGAACTTTGATCTTGGCGGAGTTGTGTTGATGACCGATGCTCTGTGGCTTGTCGGTACGTCTGGCGACTGTGGGGATTTCCAAAGTTTGTATTGGTTCTCCACCCAATCTTTGAAAATATAGTAGTCTTCGATGTTATGATTTACCATTTTATGATATGGGCAGTATATGGGATTGCCGGTCATGTTCATTTCATGTGGCTTCTTTGGAACAGGCAGTTGCAGACTGTTTCTTAGGGCGTCCTTGAATATCTTGTGGATTTTGTCCCTTTTGAAGGAATAGACCTTATCCAGTTTCTCTTTCAGAGAAGATTCCCTTTCGGTGCATGTATCGGAGGGACTGGAGGCTGATCGCGGACGTTTTTCGCGAAGGCGCTTCGCTCTTAGGCCGAAGGGGGTATCAGTTGGTTGCCTCCGGGTATCAATCCCTGGCTCATGAACCAAAATTTGATTCTGCTGTAATTGCAAACGGGCGACTTACCTTGGCTAACTTCTCATCCTTGTCTTGAAGCTGTCTCTGAAGCCATCGGAATAATGCTTGTTCTGTAGTTCCGGTTATGACAACCGGGTCATCCTTATTGGCTGAGCTCAATTCTGCAGGAACCCCGGGCTCTTTTGGCTTATCGGCCTGAGCGAGATCCTCATCATTTAGACCGAGTCGACGTTGGGTAGCGTCCACTATATCATCACCATGGCTGTGAAGCATAGGAGGGTTCGTTTCTTCATGTCCGATCATGTAGACAGTGTGGACCACATATCCAGCCATCTCTTTATCTTTGGCGGGGTAACCCCTTTCTTGGAGCCTTATGAAGCTCAGCATAGTGTGAGCCCTAGCCCTTTTGTTGGCTCTGTATCTGAGCCTTTTCTGCTTTAGCTTCTCGATGTTGAGAGCTTGACAAGCATCCGTTTTCTGGGAAGCCACCATGAGTCGATTGGTAGGGAGCTTAAAGAAGATACCCGATCGAGTAGTTGTCGAGGGTACCGCTGGAGCTTGCCAAAGATGCCCCGTTGCTTTGTTGACGTTGATGGCCTTGCCCTCAGCTGGAGCGATGGAGAGTCGCTCAGAAACGGATTTGTGCTTGGGCTGAGGTGCCCTTACGACCATGACATTCGGTCTTTTCCCTTTTGAGACCGGTTTGTCTGTTACCGGAGCTTGAGAAGCTGGGACGGCGTTAGCTGACACGAACATAATAGAGCCAAATGGTAGCGGCTGCTCCTCCCATTGTCGCCCGAGACTGGCCGGGAGGACCGTCCTGACGTCCATCTTCATCGTGTAGGAGATGGGAGCTGTGTCGAGAGCTGAACTGATCCTTAGAGATATTTTGTTGCTTCCGGAGATTGCAATTTGAAATTTGTTAACCTGCACAAAGAAGCATGATTTCAGTACAGGCAGTCGATATGTATATTGATTGTGTTCGCATAGATATTTAACCCGAAATATGAGAGGAGAGATTGGTCCCACCGGGCGTGCCAGAATCTGTAGGGTGTTTTTCGTCACCCCATTAAGATGGGAATACGCGCGTGCTAGTCAGGCGCATGCAGATTCCCCCTGCCTAGGGTAGGCTGGGGTTTATTGATTGTGGGAATCCGAATCTCCGATAGCTGCGGACTAAACTGTCGTTAATTACCCTTGGTTTTGGAGCGGGAGAAGCTCCGATTGACGGGTCAAACTGGACATGCGAACTCAATGCGATGCGTTGGTGTGTTTTTTGTTCCATTTGTTAAAAAAAGGATATATATATTTTTCTATATATAAAAAAACAAAAATAAATAAGTAGATAAATATTTAGAGAAACGTTTTTTTATTTATAATATTAAAAAATTATTTATAATTTATTTATTTTTTAAATAAAGAAGATTAAAATAAAGAAAAGAAGGAAGAAAGAAGAAAAGAAAAGAAAAATTAAAATAAAAAAATAAGGGCGGGGGGGGGACCTGGGCTTCCCTTAAATGGGAGCCTCCCCACACATGCTGGCATGTGACTAGCATGTGAGGGTCACATGCTGACATGTGACTAGCATGTGAGGGTCACATGCTAGGATGTGAGGGGGCAAAAAGGGCTCCCATTAAATGGGAGCCCTCCCCCTCACATGCCAGCATGTGATGGGGGCAAAAAGGGCTCCGAAAAAAATGAATATTTTTTTTACATGGAGTTCAACTCCAAAAGAAATTTTTTTGTGGAGTTAAACTCCAAAAGAATTTTAAATATGGAGTTCAACTCCAAAAAGATTTTCATCGTGGAGTTAAACTCTAAATTTTTTTTATTTGTGGAGTTAAACTATAAAAGAATTTAAATGGAGTTAAACTCCGAAAGAATTTTTATTGTGGAATTGAGCTCCGAAAGAATTTTAAATGTGGAGTTAAACTCCAAAAGAATTTTAAATGGAGTTCAACCCAAAAAAGATTTTTATTATGGAGTTAAACTCTTAAAAAGATTTAATGTGGTGAGGAGTTAAACTTCAGTAAATGGGGAGTCTTCCCCTCACGTGAGAAGGAGGGAAAGCTCCCACTTAGTGGGAGCTCCCCTCTCCCTCACGTGAGAGGAAACAAGAGCTCCTAAAAGAAATTTTATTTTTTGTGATGGAGTTAAACTCCAAAAAAATTTATTTGGAGTTAAACTCTCAAAACAATTTTATTCGGAGTTAAAACTCCACAAAAAAAGTTTTTATTATAGAGTCAAACTCCAAATTAATTTTATTTATGGAGTTAAACTTCAAAACATATTCTCCTTTCTCTTTTGAGAAGAAACCCAAAATGGGTTCTCTTGAAACTCCAAGATCTAGATCCAATAAAAAAAGAGACCATTTTTCTTCTCTTGATTGAGTCTTGGGAGGTCGGTTTATGGTAAAACTTTGTTTAGTTTTAAACAAAAGAGCCAAGCTCTTGATTTATTTGGAAAAATGGAAAATGAAAAGGAAGAGGAAGAGCTTGAAAAACTTAGAGTGGAGGCATAAACCCTAGAGTTTGAGAGAATGAAGAGTGTATGCTTTATTCATTATCATGTTTCCTTATATAGGCTTACACATTTATATATAGCCCCTTGGGCTTTACAAAATGGCATTTTGCCCATCCCATACCTCATGTGCTCATTTCTTTTGCACATAAGTCATGGACTTTACAAAAATTTGGCTTTATGCCTATTTTGCTTATATTCATGCATAAAAAATTACATCAAAACTATTTATTACATGATTTTTATTTTGGCATGGAGGAGGGCCGCCGCTTCATGTTCGGACTCGACCTGGGCATGGACACACTTGATCTGGGTTTGGGCCAACTTGGCTAACCTTGACTTTGACTTGGTCAACCGGAGTGCAATTTTTGACCCCAACAGAAAAATTGGGGAAAAGTTTTCCCCTACAGAGCTTATTCTGTAGCGTGGTGATTTTTAATCACCATTGGATTTTTAATCCAACGGTGCTCTATTTTTCAGATAATAATCTTTCTTATTTAGAAAGATTAGGGAAAATGTTTTTCCCTACAGAGTTTATTCTGTAGCTTGGTAATTTTTAATCACCATTGGATTTTTAATCCAACGGTGCTCTATTTTATAGAGCATAATCTTTCTTGTTTAGAAAGATTTGAGGAGTATTTCCTCAATCAGAATTTAATTCTGCGCTTTGATGATTTATCATCTCCGTTGGATTTTTGATCCAACGGCATAGAACTTTTAGTTCTGGCGTCGGCGCTCTTGTGCGGGGCACGTGAGGCGCTATCTCAGAGTTTTTAACTCTTGGTGCTGGTGCTCTCGTGCAAGGAAAGTGAGGTGCTGCCTCAAAGTGTTTAACTCTTGGCGCCGGCGCCGGCGCCCTCGTGCAAGGCACGTGATGCGCTGCCTCTTTACTGAAGGTGTATTTTCGCCTTCTTTCTTTTCTTTTCCTAAGTCAAATGCTTGGAAATAGTTCCATCATACACAACATTTTCTGTGCCTAAATTTAAATGTCTCCTTTCATAATATGAAATGCTTCTCTTCTCTTTCACTTTCAGAGAATTATTTTAACAGAGAAGGGCTTTGGCTTGTAATCGTCCACATGCTCGTCGGCAGCCATTGGAGGTGCCTATTGAGAAAATTGTTTCGATGGTGAACCCTGCTCTTACGGATGACCAATGCGATACGGTGCTGCACAAGCTCTTGACTCGTAGAGGATCTCCTCTCTCCATCGGCTCTAATTGGCTCCAGATGGTCTTCTTGTCCGTGCTTGATGATATTCCCCCTCATCCAGCGGAGATGAATCCGGTGATACTCGATGCAGCGGAGGACAAGATCAAGTGCTTTCATAAGGCACTTTTAATTACCACGGCTTTGAGGGATCGCTCTGTTCAGCCGCTAAGCCAGATACGGGCTCAGCGGGCTATCATGTCAGCCTTCGCTGATAGGCACGGTGCTGACCGATGGGGAACGAATCTTCCTGAAGCTCACCGCTTTGCCATGGTGGAGAAGGCAGAGAGGGAGTTAGAGAATTTTATCCATAGTTTTGTGAATCCCTGTACTTTTGATCTTATGTATGGTGATCTATTTCCTGTAGAATAGAATATTCAATTAAATGCTTTCTTTTTGTCGTTAAACACCTGTTCGTCCTTTAATGTGTGCGTATATGAATGAGCCCGATTTCACACATATCTGTAAAAGAAACTTAAACCGGTGTAAACAGAAACAAATAGCTCTTGGCCGAAGATTTTGGTGAGAACAAATGCCCCCCACTATTTTGCCCACGTAAGTATATACGTGGGTGAAGTAGTGCAGAGTTATGCATGGCCATGGAATTGAGGGCTTAGGAAACAAGTTTAGGGTTCTTGTAGCCTAAGACTTTTTTCGTCTTCATGAGTCGTAAGGGTCTAAAGAAGGTTATTTTTCCCTACGAGTCGAGAGGATCCCGTAGGAGTATTTTTTTTCTTAGGAGTCGTGAAGACTCCTAAGTGCGTTCCCTCTTGAGAGTCGTAAGGATCTCACAGGAGAATTTTCCCCTTTACAAGTCGAGAGGACTCGTAAGTGGTTTTTTTCCTCCTTGTCTTTATTCGACTTTGGAGAATGTGGCCTGTAGATAGTCTATCTTGATCTCCTTGCAGGGTAGCGATGGCTTAGGAAACAGGTTCAGATCTGCCGTCTAAGACTTTTCAAGTTTACGAGTCGTGAGGGTATCATAAAGACTTTTCTCCATACGAGTCGAGAGGATCCCGTAGGTGTATTTTATCCTTAGGGGTCGTGAGGACTCCTAAGCGCATTTTATCTTGAGGGTCGTAAGGATCTCACAAGAGAATTTTCCCCCTTACAAGTCGAGAGGACTCGTAGGTGGTTGTTTCCCTCCTTGTCGATATTCGACTTTGGAGAGTGTGGCCCGTGAATAGTATGCGATAGTCCATCTTAGACCGACTTGCAGGGCCCCAGTGCTGAGGAAACATGTCCTTATCCCTATTGCCTAACGCTTTTCCCTACGAGTCGAGACGAATCGAGAAGTTCTCGTAAGGACACTAATTTCCTCACAAGTCGAGACGAATCGAGAAGTTCTCGCAAGGGTGTCCTAACGTCACAGTTAACTCCTACTAATAGAAGTCTGTTAGGGTCTGTGGTACTAGGGTTTTGTACCCGTCGTATCGTCACGTTGGCTGATATATTCCTCGATATAAAATCTTGCTGTTCGGGTAGTCCCGCGACTGTCGTGTTTCTGATCCCTTCGGGGGCTGGATAAGACGTCTTCAAGTAATCTTCCAGGTAATATTACCGTCGAAAGAGCAAGCGTTAGGGATATTCCATGTCGCTTTTTACTTGACGTTAGGCTCGGTTTGGGAGCCCCGATGAGTCATGACCACTCCACGCTGGAGTGGGATGGTCTCCGATAGTCTTTCAAGTCTCAATTGAGTTGCCGTCAAGACCCTGAAGGTAGGGATCTTCCTTTTCTTCGTTGGTTGACATTGTGTCCGCAATATTGCGACGAATGTCGAGGTTGTCTCTGGGTTGTCTACGAACCATCGAGATTTGGAACTAGGGGACTTTTCCATGGCTCCGTTTTGTTGATGTCGTGCCTGTATCCTGCTGGAGGGAGGAAGAACGCTGTTGTTGATCTTTAGGCTGTAGATGTAGCCGTCAAGACATAGAACTAGGGACTTTGCCATGGTTCCAAGGTAGTTCTAGGTTGTCTGTGAACCGTCGAGATTTGGAACTAGGGGACTTTGCCGTGGCTCCGAGGTAGTCTCTGGGTTGTCTGTGAACCGTTGAGATTGGAACTAGGGACTTTGCCATGGTTCTGTTTTGCCGACGTCGTATCTGCTTCTGGTTGGAACAAGAAGAAACGCCGTTGTTGATCTCTAGGCTGTCGATGAATTGTTGAGACTTGGAATTAGGGACTCTGTCATGGCTCCACTTTATTGACATTGCGTCTGTCTCTGGTTGGAATGAGAAGGAACGCCGTTGTGATCTCTAGGCTGTAGATGTTGCCGTCGAGATCTGACACTCCCTTCGACAGAGCCTGGTGGGGAAATGTGGTTCCCTTTTCGTTTGTGCCCATGGATTGTATACAGGGGTCAATGTGATTTCACCTGCAGGGCAGAAATTTCATTTCATTTTTTATTTCTTTCCGCGATGCTCTATCATTTCAGCGTTTTATATCACGAAAGTCATGATTGCCCAATCATTTCGGCTATTTTTTCACGGTGCCCAATCATTTCGGCTATTTTTCTTTTTCTTTACTCGCTGCTTTTTATTGCGAGTTGCCCAATCATTTAGGCTATTTTTCTATGCATATAGTTTACTTGCTGATTTTTGTTGCAAGTTGCCCTATCATTTTGGATATTTCATATGCATTCTTGGCTCGCTGATTTTTTGCTGCGAGTATGGAACTCAAGACCTGACACCAATCTTAGCATCAGCATCGCTGCGACCGGAATATTGCCAGGAGCGAATCATCATTTGCCATGAAAGGACTTGGAATTTGATACCGATTTAGGCATCATCATCGCTACACTGGGACATTGCCAGGACCGAATCATCATTTGCCTTTGTCGGTTCGAACAAAGGTGGCTTAGCAAACAGGATTAGGATCCTGTTGATTAAGGCTTTTGACTTCATGAGACGTAAGGGTCTCATAAAGATGGTTTCTCCCTACGAGTCGTGAGGATCTCGTAGGTGTATTTTCTTCTTAGGAATCGTGAGGATTCCTAAGTGTATGTTCTTTTATAAGTCGTAAGGATCTCACAAGAGTATTTTCTCCTTATAAGTCGAGAGAACTTACAAGCGTCGTTCACCACCTGAGGTCATTCTTCGTCATTGGTGGGACTCGGTGAGGGAAATGTTTATTTGTGCCCTGGATTGTATACAAGGGTCAATATTGAACTGCTTGTAGGGCAAACTGGGAGATGTGATGGCTTAAGAACAGGTTTAGATCCCTGTAGCTTAAGGCTTTTGAATCCTATGCACCATGAGAGTCTCATGGGGGGATTTTCCTTACGAGTCATGAGGATATCGTATGTGTAATTTCTCTTTAGGAATCGTGGGGATCCCTAAGTGTGTTTCACCCTTGTGAGTCGTAAGAATCTCACGCGGGTATTTTCTTCTTACAAGGTCGAAAGGACCTTGCAGGTGTCTTTATTTTAACGAGATTGCGTCCTTTCGGGTTTTTACAAACTCGCCGGTAGTCGTGCAGTTTTTACTCACGGCGCCCTTTCGGGTTTTCATCCGTGTCCATTTCGCTTGTGGACGTACCTTTTTTTTGGCGAGGAAATTCTCGAGAATAGTCTCTTCGTATGTGGCCTATTTGTTTGCCGGTGGAATTTGAGCCGCAGTCCTCACCGCTGGGACTTGAAGACTTGCACTCCACTACCACCATGTTTGAGGAAACGTTGTTAGTTTAGGGACTTCTCGGCCGTTGTTAGTTTAAAGACATCTCGGTCCAATGTTAGTTTAAGGACATCTCGGTCCATAGCTAGTTTAAGGACGTTGCGGTCCGTAGCTAGTTTAAGGACGTTACGGTCCGTTGTTAGTTTTAAGGACGTTACAGTCTATAGCTAGTTTAAGGACGTTACGGTCTGTAGCTCTCCATGTTTGTGATGGAGTACAGTTGGGTACTACTCTTAGAGTTTTGACTCAAGAAGATAGCGAGCGGACATAGGCGTCGTCATCTATCATTGACCCGGGCCGTGACTCGTCAGGCGTACTATTTTTTTAGGAATCTGCCATTTATTGGTCGAAAGGGTCTTTCACCATGCATGTCCATGAGCAAATAGGCCCCATCTTGGTAGACCTTGTCTATGATGTATGTGCCCTCATAGTTTGGCTCGAATTTCCCCCGTTTGGCCCGGTTGGGGATCATAGATCTTTTTACGACTAGCATGAGTTCGCCTTGGCGGAATGTTCTCGGCCTAGTCAATCTTTCGTATGAGCGCGTCATCCTTGCTTTGTAAGCCTCCAGGTCTTGCTGCGCCATGAGACGAATTTCATCAAGGGCATCGAGCTCCTCAAGCCGAAGATGGGCATTTTCTTCATCCGTCAGCTCGTATCGAACTGTTACTCGTAAAGAGGGTAGCTCTATCTCCAAGGGAAGAACCGCTTCCATTCCTAATATAAACACAAATGGCGTTGTGTTCGTGGCTGTCTTGAACGTAGTCCGATAGGCCCAGAGAGCTTCATGCAATCTCTCGTGCCAGTCCTTTTTATTTCTGGACACCGTTTTCTTTATGATCTTTGTCAAGGTCTTGTTGAAAGCCTCAGCTAGACCGTTAGCTCGGGGATTATAAACCGAAGAATATCTCCAATCTATTTTATGCTGCTGTGTGAAGCGGCTGATCTAATGGCTTCTGTAGGCTGGCCCGTTATCCGAGATGATCCGCCGCGGAGTGCCGAACCGGTAGATGACATGCATCTTGAAGAAATGGAGGATGTTTTCCGTCTTCACTTCTCTTAACGGTATTGCTTCTGCCCATTTAGAGAAGTAATCGATTGTTGCCAGTATGAACCTATGTCCCTTGGATGATGCTGGCTCGATGTGCCCGACTGTATCGGTTCCCCACATTTCGAACGGCCAACTAGCCAATGTTGGATGTAGCGGATTTGGATGCTGATGGATGAAGTTCCCGTGAATTTGGCACGAGTGACACTGCTTCGCATATTCGAGGCAGTCCTGAACCATTGTGGGCCAATAGTAGCCCATTCTTTTGATCTTCAGCTTCATCTTTGGCCCAGCTTGATGGGAACCACAAAGTCCATCATGAGTTTCTTAGACGACCCTTTTTGCTTCTTTTGGTCCCAGACATCTCAGCCATAGACAATCGAATGATCTCTTATAAAGAGTACCACTGACGAAGGCGAAAGACAGGGCTCGCTTCATGAGCTGATGTCTTGACGACACATCTTCGAGCGTTCGATGGGATTTGAAGTAGTCTATGAAGACTTCTCTCCAATCCTTCGCCCTTTCTTCATCCTCCAATTGGAAAGCCTCTTGTTTGGTTGCTTCTTCTCCTTTATACGTCTTCGTAGATATTTCTGCTGGTGCGAGAATCCGGCGACTTTGCACAATGATCCTTACATCACCGAAGTTTTCGTCGGCCAGTTCTTTAGCGAGCTTGGCTAACGCATCCGCCTTGCTATTTTCTGCACGCGGTATGCTTTTTAGGGTGTACGAGGGGATTTGCGTTAGCAATTGCTGCACTCTCTCGTCATATTATACCAACTCAGGTTTACACGTCTGATAGTCGCCATTCACTTGGATGACGACCAGTTGGGAGTCTCTATATATGAGGAGGTTTTCGATTCTCATGTCAATGGCGATCTCGAGACCTGCTATCAAACCTTCATAGTTCGCTTCGTTGTTTGTTCTTGGCTCCGTTAAGGAAAGGGCGAAACGAATTATCCCTCCTTGCGGAGTTACGAGGATAAGGCCCACCCCGGCTTTGATTATGGGGGTATTTTGCTTTCGCTTCTTCATAGACGATACTCTATTGAAGTAGAGTTCCCATTGGGTATCACTCCCTTCTTTCTCCCTGTCAATTGCGTCAAACGCGTATTCGTCTAGCAACTCATAGTTCAAGGGAGAGTCGGCAGGTATCGGATGTTCAGCGAGAAAGTCGGCGATGGCCTGGCCTTTTATTGTCTTGAGGGGTCGATATACCATCAAGAACTCCATCAAGAGGAAGGCCCATTTGGCAAGCCTTCCTGTTAGCATAGCTCTTGACATCAAATATTTGAGAAGATCCACCTTTGATATGAGATGGATCTCATGTGCCAAGGCATAATGTCGGAGCTTCGTTACCGCGAAGATCAGTGCCAGGCAATACTTTTCGATAGGGGAGTAATTGTTTTCTGCCCCTGGGAGAACTCGGCTCAAATAGTAGAGAGGTATCTCCTTCCCCTTATCGTTCTCCTATGCCCATAGCATGCCTAGAGAACCTTCAAGGGCTGTTGTGTACAGGATGAGGGGCTTTCCCTTGACCGGAGCGGCCAGTACCGGTGGGTTCTGCAGATATTGCTTGATTTCGTCCAGTGCATTTTGGCATTTACGATCCCAAACAAACGGGTTCCCCTTCTTCATTATATGGTTGTAGGGTCGACACTTGCCGAAGAGGTTGACTTAGAGTTTGGTACCTGTTTAGGCATCAGTATCGCTACAACTGGGATAGTGCCAGGAGCGAATCATCATTTGCCCCTGTCGATTTGGACAAAGGTAGCTTAGTAGATAGGGTTAGGATCCTGTCGACTAAGACTTTTGACTATATAAGCCGTAAGGCTCTCATAAAGGGTTTTCTCCCTACGAGTCGTGAGGATCTCGTAGATGTATTTTCTCCTTAAGAATCATGGGGATTCCTAAGTAATGTCTTCTTTTGTAAGTCGTAAGGATCTTCCAAGACTGTTTTCTCTTTATAAGTCGAGAGGACCTACAAGTGTTATTCACCATATGGGAATATTTCTTGCCATTTGTAGAACTTGGCAAAGAAATATTTATTCGTGCCCCTGGATTGTATATAAGGGTCAATATGGACCGCCTGTAGGGCAATTTGGGGGATATGATGGCTTAAGAACAGGTCCAGATCCCTGTAACTTAAGGCTTTTGAATCCTATGAGCCGTGAGGGTCTCACAGGGGGATTCTCCTTACGAGCCGTGAGGATCTCGTAAGTATATTTATTTTAAGGAGGTTGCGCCCTTCCGGGTTTTCACAAGCTCGCCGGCAATCCTGCTGTTTTTACTCACGGCGCCCATTCGGGGTTTTTCATCCATGCCCATCTTGCCTATGGACGTACCATTTTTTAATGAGATTGCGCCTTTCCAGGTTTACACAAGCTCGCCGGCAGTCCTGCTGTTTTTACTCACAGCGTCCTTTCGGGTTTTCATCTGTGCCTAATTTGCTTATGGACGTACCGTTTTTTTAGCGGGCTATTCCACTAGATTATAGGACCTGTTTGTAGGCCCCTTAATATCCTTCCTATTCTTTGAGAAGAAAGGACCATTCTATATAGAGATTCTTCCGCCAGTGAGAAATATACCCCTGTGTATATCTCGGGAAGAACGAGTACCCACGCCGTCACTATTTTGGGGACAGATTGCTTCAGTGCCGCTTATTTTTGTTGAGCGTAAGTGACAAACGCCATCTTGCCTCCGCTTTTCACTCGTCATCATCGGATGAGAAATAGTCTTGACCCATTTGATCCAATCGAGCTATTTTATTCATGAGTTCTTGGATGGTTGTCGGCTTGAAAAAGGCCGTAAATGAGAACACCTTTTGAATTTGGGTCAAGGGTGGCTATGAACATTCCCACAGCTGCAGCTTCGTCGATACGTTGCTCGCATTTTGACCAGAGATTTCGCCATCGGGTAACATATTGAACCGAGGTCTCATTCGGTCTAACCCTTTCATTGACCAACATCGTTACGGTAGTACGTTTATTCATACTAACGAATTTCTGACAGAAGAGCATCTCCATCTCGTCGAAGGTATTCACAGAGTCATTCGGGAGTTCGGCATACCATTCGAAGGCAATGCCCGCCAGACAGCTGACGAACTGTCAGAGGAAAAGTAGATCATTCTTTCCAGTGTTACCACACATGGATTTAAATCGCGCGATGTGCTGGTGAGGATTCCCGGTTCCTTTGTATATGTGGAGTCGGAAGTATGTATTCTGACGGGTATTGTATTTGATTGTAGCACGTCGGATACGGTCGACCAGTCTTGATTGGCTTATTTGATACTTCACTGGCATAGTGAGTTTTGATTTGTTGAGCGATATATGTGTCCATCTTTTCTTTTAGGAATCATTTCCTCCTCAGTCGTTGATGAGATTTGCAGAGGATTTGAAATGTCATTGTTATCTTTAAGACCGACTACCAGCGGTTCATCTGCCAGTGGTTCCGATTGAACCATCATTCCAGCAATATTCTGAATCAGAAGGGCCATCTGGTTCATTTTAGTGGACATTTCTTCCGCTTCTTCATCTCTCTTTTTCAGAGCGCGCTTTAGGAAATCAATATCCGACTCCTTCTCTACTTTTTCTTCGGCTGCGTCCTCAGGATTTTCCTTAGGCGATGGATTAGCGTTTGCTGCCGCTTGAGCGAGCATCTCCTGCAGCTTTTCACGTTACAGTTGAACTTTTGTCAGGGACCGAGTTTGAGGTCGGTGACTCGTAGAAGCTCGAACTTCGTCTTTGGAATTCACCACATAGACTATGTGAACTACCATGCCCCCAGGCTTAGGGTGTTTTGAGTTTTGGCTTTTGGAGTTTGCTTCGGGCACTTGAGCTTTTATTAGGCCTCTCTTTTTTGTGAAAAGACGCTTTGGTTTTGGGAGGAACCGCTGTATTAGGATCCGTCTTGGGATGAGTCCCCATCTATTTGAAAAGGGACTTATCAGAATTTGGCTGCTGTCTAAGGAAAGAGCCGCGATTAACGACAGAGACCTTCACCTGCTTCCACACCTTATATATAGATGAGGAAAGTTGTTTTTAGGGAGCGAACTGGTTTCTGCTCTCGTGGAATCTTCATGGGTCGCGGAGATTTCTTCAATATTGCGGTAGGATAATTTTGTCTGACTCTTCGCTACAGTTTGAAGCTGTTCCCAGTTGGAACAAGAACAATCACCACTGGGGTTGAAACAGGACCATATGGAGAACAACCCCCAGCTCATTTTGTATGATGCCGATATCGACGTCGACCGTTTTTTACGGCCGGGATTTGATTAGCTTCAGGATTTTGCCGAGCTTTCCCCCTGTTTCCTTTGAGAGCTTAAATATTCTGCCCCCTGCGTCGACCTTGGTCCTTGGCATGTGCCAGTTGTTTGAGGACTGATTTCGTCGGTAAAGCTGCTTCTTGGGGAGCCAGCCTGTGGAAGACAGACTTCTTCTGGGCTTCCTCCATCGGTGTTGTGGCACCGAGGGTGAGAGGTGGGAGTATCGACCCAAAGAGAAGCCCGTTGACTTCTTGAAAAGCCGGATTGCATAGATTTGAGACTGCAAGTAGCCTATACTTGACTCCACTGGATATGACAGAGCCTGAGTTGCTAGGGTGGGAGCAAACGCCATTCTTCATAGAGACGAGACGCCAGATTCAGTATCCCATCACCCAAGGGCAACCACAAACATATATACCGCAATTATTTAATCACGGAAAAACACGACACACGAAGTGTGGAGTGGAAAGAGGAAAAGGTCCCACCGGGCGTGTCAAAATCTGTTTAACGCCGAAAGCTAGGAAAGACAGACGTCTTGGCTGAATTTGGGGGAAGATGCTATTTGGATTTATTCGTCCACCTCTCCGAATATGCCTAGTTGATTTATAGCACCGTGTATCGGAGGTTTGGATGGATGCGGCTGTTGTAGCAGACTTCGTCAGATTCCCTCTCGTTGTGAGGGGTTTTTGATTGTGGGAACGCTCTTCTCTGCAGGCGCAAGCCCCTGCAGTTAATTATGTTACCGCATAGCGATAGCCACTTTCTCTTGCTCCAGATGTTCACTTCGTGTCGTGTGTGTTTGTTTTATTTTTAGTTGCCCGTGGTTGTATACGGAGACTAATTTGTGTTGTCGCTCGTAGGGCGTGGATTAGTCTAAATCCGTATTTTTTAGATTTGGATTTGGTTTGATTTAAAGATTGTTAATCTCATTTGGGATTAAGATCAACTTAAATATTTGTTAAGGATACGTTAATCCGATATTGGACTAAGATCTACTTAACGGGGGTTCATGATCATTTTTGATCTAATGAAGCAGCATTTAGGCTCTATCGTTTTAATTTATGGACGTTATGGTCCATAAATCACCATTTTTAGTATGAGGGTTTAGCTTAAGGACATTGCGGTCCACAGCTAGTTTAAGGACGTTGCGGTCTATGGCTAGTTTAAGGACATTGCGGTCCACGAAATTGTTGGTTCTCGGGACCTGCCACCTCTCTGAAGATGTTGAAAAATTACAATGACATGTATCAGAGGTGTGGGGAGATGTACCCTTGAACCAATGTCAGTTGGGAGATCTGTAGTTGGGTTTGGAACTAAGACCAATTTAAAAAATTTGTGAGCACATGGGCTCGCTTGATTTAAATTAGGGACTTTTAGTCAATTTGGACTCAGCCCACTCATTTTTTCAATAAAGTGTTAAACACTTGTTTGGGCTCGGTCCCTTTTTTTATGCAACAATGTCAAGCATTGATATGGGCTCTGACGCTCACCCTATTTCTTTGTTTTTTATAGAGTATTAAACAATCTTTATGGCACTGGGCTCTATTTGCAGAGCGCTTTATGTTAAACAGCGCCCACGTGAGGGGCACGTGGGGTGCTTGGCGCCAACCACTGAGCGCTACGCGCTCTTTATTTGGGCAGTGCCCACGTGAGGGGCACGTGTGGCGCTTGGCGCTGAGCGCCAACCACTGAGCGTTAGGCGCTCTTTATTTGGGCAGCGCCCACGTGAGGGGCACGTGAGGCGCTTGGCGTTGAGCGACCACCTCTGAGTACAGAGCATTCTTTATTTGGGCAGCGCCCACGTGAGGGGCACGTGAGGCGCTTGGCGCTAAGCGACTACCATGAGTGCTAATCACTCTTTATTTGGGAAGCGCCCACGTGAGAGGCACGTGAGGCGCTTGGCGCTGTCTCTTTCTTTGTTTATTTTTCTGAAGAGTTCAACTCTTTGTTCTCCCTTGGATCTTCAATCCCTAAGAACAAATTCATCCCTATGAGAATTAAATTCTCATTTTTGGGAGACTTGTCTCATGGATCTCAGATCCAGGGAAAGAACTATGTTCGTTTATAAGGATTGAACCTTTGGGTATGCAGATGAGATACTATGATCTCTATTTACCTTGAAGAAAGTTCTTCTTCTTCCTTCTCTCTTTAAAGCTCTTTTGCCTGCTCTTCTTTTTGAACTTGTAGTTTATGGGGGGGTTCCTCTCTACAAGACTTGAAGTCTTAGGGCCTTTATATAGTAGAGGCAGATTTGTTGATTCAGTTAAGAAAATTTCTTATTGAGAGATTTCTTAGTTGATTTGGGGATTTTATCTACCATTGGATCTTTGATCCAAGGACTTCTGTTTTACAGAAAGCATTTTTCTTGTTTTTAACAAGATTGGGAAAACATTTTTCCATACAGAGCTTATTCTGTAATTTGGTGATTTTTTTAATCACCATTGGATCTTTAATCCAACGGTGCTCTGTTTTACAAAGAGGAATCTTTCTTGTTTAGAAAGATTGGGGAAAATGTTTTCCCCTACAGAGCTTATTCTGTAGTTTGGCGATTTTTAATCGCCATTGGATCTTTAATCCAATGGTGCTATGTTTTTCAGAGCATAATCTTTCTTGTTTAGAAAGATTGGGGAAAATGTTTCCCCCTTATTCTGTAGCTTGGTAATTTTTAATCACAATTGGATTTTTAATCCAAAGGTGCTCTGTTTTACAGAGCATAATCTTTCTTGTTTAGAAAGATTTGAGGAGTATTTTCTCAATCAGAATTTAATTCTGCGCTTTGATGATTTATCATCTCCGTTGGATCTTTGATCCAACGGCATAGAACTTGTAGTTCTGGCGCCGGCACTCTTTTGCGGGGCACGTGAGGCGCTGCGTCAGAGTTTTTAACTCTTGGCGCTGGCGCTCTCGTGCAAGACACGTGAGGCGCTGCCTCTTTACTGAAGGTGTCTTTTCGCCTTCTTTCTTTGCTTTTCCGAAGTCAAATGCTTGAAAATAGTTCAATCACGCACAACATTTTCTGTGCCTAGACTTAAATGTCTCCCTTCATAATCTGAAACAATACTTCTTTTCTCTTTCACTTTCAGAAAATTATTTTAATAGAGAAGAGCTATGGCATGTAATCGTCCACATGCTCGCCGGCAGCCATGGGAGGTGCCCATTGAGGAAATTGTTCCTCGTTTTGCTGCCCGTCTGGCGAACCCTGCTCTTACGGATGACCAATGCTATACGGTGCTGCACGAGCTCTTGACTCGTAGAGGATCTCCTTTCCCTATCAGCTCTATTTGGCTCCGGATGGTCTTCTTGTCCGTGCTCGATGATATTCCCCCACATCTAGCGGAGATGACTCCGGCGGTACTCGACGCAGCGGAGGACAAGATCGAGTGCTTTCATGAGGCACTTTTGATTACCACGGCTCTGAGGGATCGCTCTGTTTAGCTGCTAAGCCAGATACGGGCTCAACGGGCTATCATGTCTGCCTTCGCTATTGGGCGCGGTGCTGACCGATGGGAAACAACTCTTCGTGAATCTCACCGCTTTTCCATCGTGGAGAAGGCAGAGAGGAAGTTATAGAATTTTATCCATAGTTTTGTGAATCCCTGTACTTTTGATCTTATGTATTGTGATCTATTTCCTGTAGAATAAAATGTTCAATTAAATGCTTTCTTTTTATCATTGAACACCTGTTCTTCCTATGATGTGTGCGTATATGAATGAGCCCGATTTCACACATATCTGTAAACGAAACTTAGATCTGTGTAAACAGAAACAAATAGCTCTTGGACGAAGATTTTGGCGAGAACAAACGTGTATTCTACATTACAATTAAAATGACCAGCCTTACTCGAATCCATAAATACATCAAGTTGCAAGATTGAGTTCATGTATGTATCAAGTATTCATGTCAAGTATTCTTGTATTCATGTCAAGTTGTATTCATGGTTCGAGTCAAGTCAAGTCATGTATTCAGATTTGATATAAGTGCTTGAATTCAGGTATTCAGGTTTAAGATCAAGTATGCATGCTAGACTTTGGGTTCATGTTTGAATTGGGTTCTGATTTGAATTAGACTCAGATTTAGATTTCGATTTGTATTGGATTCAGGTTCATGTTTGAATTAGATTCAGGTTTGAATTAGACTCAAACTGAGTCGGACACTTTAAACTGATTTAGATCCTAAATTAGGTTCGAGAGTTATCGGTAACTGCTGCACATGGACGGCAGGATTTGTGTATTTTTCCAAGACAATTACTATTGATAACAACGTTTAAGTTTACTAATTTAAATAGGCAAGCACTTACTTTCTCCGGTTCCCTGAGGCTCAAAAGAATTGGTCCCGCATAAACCTATTTTTACTAAACTCCTTAAATATTGATATATATAACCTGAGGGGGTTTTATGAAAATTATTTTTATATAATTTCAAAATAAATTTCGATAAGTTATTTATATTATTTAGGATTTCCATGAATGTGAATTTTAAGAATTGAGGTATTTTAGTGATAATTACCTTTACTTGAATAGTTCATGATATTTTACTGTAAAGCTTGACTTTTGGTGGTATCTTGATGGTATTTTGATGAAACTTGTAATTCTTTTTTTTGAAAAATGTAGGGTTATTATATTTTGAAAATATTTGGATTTTATAATATTTATATAATTATTAAAAATTAAATTTATACTTAAGTCGAAAATTGTGTTTTTCTTAAAAATCGTATTAAAAACCATTCGAGACCGAATGCTCCGTGAGGAGGTTTGCATCTCATTCTACTAGCCTAAGGATGTGCAATAATCCGCACCATCTAATAGCGGGTTCCCCAAAAGGGTTGTAGAGGCTTATTTACAAGGGAATTTTAAAATACAATTCCAAATAAAACCGTTTTTATAGTAGATAGTATTTTAATGTAATATATTATATTTGCCATAAACTACGTTCAAAGAGTATCGTACTATGAAACTATGTGTGTTTGTGAGGGGTAGGTCATTACCCCGTAAAGTTTTCTAAAGGTATGTTTAAACAATAGAATATAAGATGACATATCTAAAGTTCATGGTATTTTAATGTAAAAATTAAATTAAAGTTATATTTCATGATATATTTTTTAGTGAAAATTGGTTCTAAATATTAGTTTTATGTTAACAAGCAAGGTGTAGAATATGAATGAGCAATACTTAAGAAAAAGTGTAATTTCTAAGATTTAGAATAAAATATCGGTATTAATTCCACTTACCGACATGTTTTGAAAAAGAACTTTTTAAGGAAGGAGAAGAGGAATTGAAAGGGACTTACAGTTTGATTAGATGAAGAGAAGGTAGAAGAAAGGAGGGTTGTCATCGTGGCGTCGCGGAATCGCTGGAATTAGTTTCGATCGTTGCCGGAAGTTGATAACTTGCTAACACCACTTCTACTCCTTTTATACTTGAGAAATTTTGAGAGTTTTGGTTAGAAATTTTAGAATGAAGATGAGTTAGGGCATGGGGTAGTATTTATAGCGTGGAATTAGGGTTTTGGAATTGAAAAAGTGAATTAAAATGTATTAAAATATGACAATTGAAGAGTCTCTGTTTGATTGCAGGAAAATCAAACAGTACAGAGGAGTTAAGGGTAGGCCAAGAGTCGAGTGTGCAAAACCCGGGCCTCATTTCCTACGGTTGACCCATCGGCGCCGGCCCTAGGTGGATTCTCGCCGGTTGATTGGTGAAGGGGAGTCGTCGGATTGAAGTCACGCGTACATCTCTATATTTAAAACATTTTGCACATGTTTATTTTTTCCGACTTTTCGTTTTTATGTGCATTGCACGTGTAAACTTTTGGGCTTCCAAAAAGTTAAAAAGAAAAATCAGAAAAATATAATATGTCTGATGGGATTCGAACACAGGGACTACGTCACAACAGTGCAAGGCTTTACCAATGAGCTACAAGTTGTTTCTTGTTGTTCTTTAGCAAAATTTATTTATAACTTGTACTCAGGCTAAGAAACTCCTTTCTGTAGTTTAAAAAGAAAAAAATTTGTATAGAAAATTCAGAGTCTTTACATTCTACTCTCCTTGTAAAAATTTCATCCTCGAAATTTATAGAAGGAAGTTGTAACATATTCAAGAAAAATTTGATTACAACAGTGGGAAAGAACTACTGATATTGTATCGAAAGTGCATGAAAGAACGAAAGGATGCGAGGGTTTTGAAAAGGTTGAAAAGATGAGAGGGGATTTACCAGTGTTACCTTGACCTATAGCCTCGGCTTCCATGGCCGCCAAAGTAAAAGCCTGACGTCTCGGCATATTTCTCTGTCCATGCTGATACATCGATGGCTGATGAAATAAAGGTGGTCCGCATGGAGGTGGTGCAGGAAGAGCTAAACGAATAGGTGATGCTTAGATAGCTGGTCTAGCTGTGGGGGATGGGCCAGTTCGGTTGTGTGGGTAAGTTCCTATGGTATGTGAGGATGATCCATATATCAGACAAAAACCATTTGCTCAATGGCAATTCTTGACTTGGTGTCCGGTTCTCTTGTAATAAATGCAGAAGTTCGATTTAGTCTCGGAAAATAATCCTCCTGGCCTCATAACTAGCGCTGGGAAAGTTGGCCTAGAAGAGGCCCCTCCAATAATCTGATTGGCGGGACATTTCATACTGACTAACTGTGGCATTCTCTTCTTCTTAATGACAGCTTCATAGCGATAGGCTGACTTCAAAGCCGCTTAATGTATTGGATATTCCCCCGTTGCTAGGGCAGCTTAAATCTCAAGGTCTAATCCTTGCTGGAAACGCCTGGCTCTGATTTCTGCAGTAGGAATTAGATGGGCGGCGAATCTACCGAGCATGGTGAATTCATCATCGTACTCGTCCACTGACTTATCCCACATAGATCCTTGTTGCATATGAATGAACTTCTGTTCTATCTCGAAGTGTGCGATTTCTGGAAAATACTTGGCGTCAAAGAGATCACGGAAAGTCTTCCGCTCGATTGGCTGCTTAAGACGGCTTTTCTCGTCCTTCCACCAGACTCTGGTATTGTCGGTGAGCTGGAGTTTAGATATTCTAACCCAAGTCACTCTAGAACTTGGGCTGCGGCTAGATCATCTTCTATACTCTGAGCCCATTTCTCGTCCTTAAGCGGTTTCTCTTTCCCTGAAAAGTTCTTCGGATGTAACGCTCGGAATTGTTTCACTTCCGCTGGTTCTGCTTCAGAGCGGATGAAACTCGGTTGAAGGAGAGTAGTCTTCTCCTGCAAAATCGTGCTTTGAGCCTGCTGACCTTCAAGTAAGCTTTTGATAGCCTCCAGAAGTATCGTTTGTTCTGGAAGTGGTGCGGCTATGGCAGGTGGAGGTGGTAGGATGGTAAGGATATGTGGTAGTGTACTTCCATCGTTGGTGCTAGGGTTTCTTGGAGAATCCACCACCTTAGATAGAGTAGAAAGATTAGGATAGATTCAACGGAAATTGAATTGCAAGGAATGTAAAGTTTTTGACTCTCATATTTGTTGTTATATATTGCTTATGACTTCATGCAGAACGGATGACCTGCATGGGCCACCAACAAAACCTGTCATGCCCCGCTTACCAATAGACGGAAATGGTGACGTGGCAAGCCCGCGACGTATTTATTTCGAGAAGGTCATTTCCTGGAATAAATATGCTAAGCGTAAAATAAGCAATATAAAATAACAAAAGGGTAAACATGAGATTTAAAATTCAACAATTTTATTTATATTCAATTTGATTCATTTACAATACATGATATCAACTGAAATGAAAATACAAGAATGGAAATGCCTAAACAGATGGCATACGTAAATTGAATAAGAGTAACTGGTCTAGGTCTGGGCCTCGATCTGATCGTGCTCCTCCTCTGAGATGTCTACCTCCTCAGTCTCCACGGTATCTGACGAACATTCCAAGAAAACAAAGAAGGGTGGAATGTCCGTCAGCGAACTTTCGCTCGGTAAGTCCCAAGGAATGAAGTGAAATATAAAGTGTATTGATAAGGAAAATGTATATCATGAACAATGGATTATGAAGTATGATGTGTCAGCATGTCGTTTAATGTAAACATGGCAAGTTTATTTAGCATGCAGTTCTATTGTAATATATGAACATGTATGGTAACATACAGTAAGTAGGTAAGCATGACAGCATAGCATGAGTATGAAAAGCAATATAACATGGCCTTGTAGTGTAAGTATGGTGAACATGTAGTGGATGTATTTGTCTTAACAGGTCTCTATTTGGGTATACTAATTTAACGTAAGTTCAAGGGTGAATGTCAACCAATCTCAAGAGTGTTCTCGAACCCAACAGGCTGTAATTCAGGGGTAAGGAACCACGAGCCTGAATCAAATGTTAGTAACATGACTTCAACCTAATGTATAAGTATTCCAAACTCAATAGGCTGTAATCTAGGAGTAAGGAAACACGGGCCCTCATGATAGCTTGCTTGTGTTTGTAGGCATGGATTTATGATCTAGTGGGACTCCTGAGATTTCATTGGATTCACGCATGAACTATCCCAGCACCCCGTGTATTCTACATTACAGTTAAAATTACCAGCCTTACTCAAATCCATGAATATATCAATTTGCAAGATTGAGTTCATATATGTATCAAGTATTCATTTCATGTATTCTTGTATTCATGGTTCGACTCAAGTTAAGTCATGTATTCAGATTTGATATAAGTGTTTGAATTCAGATATTCAGGTTCAAGTTCAAGTATGCATGCTAGACTTTGGGTTCATGTTTGAATTGGGTTCAGGTTAGAATTAGACTCAGACTAAGTCGGACACTTTAAACTGATTTAGATCCTGAGTTAGGTTCGGGAGTTATTGGTAACTGCTGAACATGGATGGCAGGATTTGTTTCTTTTTCCAAGATAATTACCATTGATAACACCGTTTAAGTTTTCTATCTTAAATAGGCAAGCACTCACTTTTTCCAGCTCTCTGAGGCTCAAGAGAATTGATCTCGCTTAAACCTATATTTACTAAAATCCTTAAATATTGATATATATAACTTGAGAGGGTTATATGAAAATTATTTTTATATAATTTCTAAATAAACCTCGAGAAGTTATTTCTATTATTTAGGGTTTCCATGAATGTGAATTTTAAGAATTGAAGTATTTTAGTGATAATTAGCTTAACTTGAATAGTTCATGATATTTTACTGTGAAGGTTGACTTTTGGTGGTATCTTGATGGTGTTTTGATAAAACTTATAATTCTTTCCTTTGAAAAATGTAAGATTATTATATTTTGAAAATATATAGATTTTATAATATTTATATAATTATTAAAAATTAAATTTATACTTAAATAGAAAATTGCGTTTTTCTTAAAAATCGTATTAAAAACCTTTCGAGACCGAATGATCCGTGATGAGGTCTGCATCTTGCTCTACTAGTCTAAAGATGTGCGATAATCCGTACCATCCAATAGCGGGTTCCCCAAAAGGGTTGTAGAGTCTTATTTGCAAAGAAATTTTAAAATATAGTTTCAAAGAAAACAGTTTTTATAGTAGATGGTATTTTAATGTAATATATTGTATTTGCCACAAAATACGTTCAAAGAGTATCATGCTATGGAACCATGTGTGTTTATAAAGGGTAGGTCATTACCCCGTGAAGTTTTCTAAAGGTATATTTAAATAAAGGAATATAATATGACATATCTAAAATTCATGGTATTTTAATATAAAAATTAAATTAAAATTATATTTCATGATATTTTGAGTGAAAGTTGGTTCTAAACATTAGTTTTATGTTAACAAGAAAGGTGTAGAATATGAATGAACAATACTTAAGAAAAAATACAATTTCTAGGATTTAGAATAAAATGTCGGTATTAACTCCACTTACCGATATGTTTTGAAAATTTTTTTCAAGAAAGGAGAAAAGAAATTGAAAGGGACTTACAATTTGATTAGATGAAAAGAAGGCAGAAGAAAGGAGGGTTGTTGTCGTGGCATCGCGGAATCGCTGGAATTAGCTTCGATCGTTGTCGGAAATTGATAGCTTGCTAACTCCACTTCTACTCTTCTTATATTTGAGAAATTTTGAGAGTTTTGGTTATTTCAGAATGAAGATGGGCTAGGGCATGGCGTAGTATTTATAGTGTGGGTTTCTAAAAAGTTAAAAAGGAAAATCAGAAAAATATAATGTGTCTGATAGGATTCGAACACAGGGGCTACGTCGCAGCAGTGCAAGGCTTTACCAATGAGCTACAACTTGTTTCTTGTTGTTCTTTAGAAAAATTTATTTATAACTTGTACTCAGGCTAAGGTGTAAGTCGATGTACAACACCCCACGACTTGCGGGGAGGCGGAAATATGAAAAACGATCTTGTTTATATGCTAAACATCGACTAACCGCATGAATCGAAGCTAAACGATAACTAACATCAAACATAGAAGTTAACAACTGCTATGTAAAGGGATTATACCTAAAGAACCGTGTCCTTCATCTTTATGAACTCCACCTCCTCCTCGGCCTTCTCGAAGTAGTAGACAATCCACCCGAGAGCTTTACTCCAAGCTTAGCCTCTAAATTTGAGGCAACTAAACTTCTTTAAGTGCTAATCAAAGAAGCTAGGTGAAATAGAGTGAGGGTTATGGTTTAATAAGTCTAACTAATCCTTGTACTCAACACATGAGAGGGGAGAATTAGGGTTTGAAGAGGGAGAGCTTGAGGAGAGAGAAGGTGAACATAATAATCAAGTGAGAATAATGAGTTATGATAATATATATCAAGCATTTCTTTTTATCAAGAAAAGAAAATAAATCGATTTAACAACCATGCTTGATAATATCTAGTGATGATTCATCTCCATGAGTCATTAAGCATTTATGATGCATTAATGACATGGATGAATCATCCATATGACTCACTAATCACATTCATTGTATATGCCACCTAAACCTCCTTAGTCACCCCCTTCTAGAAGCTTCTCGCGCAATTACGAGAACGCCCCTCCTTTCCGTAAAAATACGGAAAAACTTTAGACTGTATAAATCCAATAACCGGATACCAGTAACTGGCTTAAATCAAAGCCGACTGGTAAAAACTGTCCGAAAGTCGTACGTGCGTAAACACACGTATGCGTCCGAACCCTTGTCGTAAAACCATACGAGCTCTATATCGTTTCGCCTGGAGTAGGGAAACTCTCTGTGTGGGACTCTAGAGACTCGACTACTATGCTGGCAGTGGGTTTAACCACAGACCGCAAGCGGCACTAGCTGTACGTAACGGTCCCCAGGTAGATGTCGATAAGAAGGCCGATGAGGAAACCCATCCGAACTCCTACTGAGCCTGATGTGACAATCTCCGTACAGTCCGGTCCGTTCGTCTAAGACTATCGCATATCGGGCCTAGGGGGCGGCAAGCGTCAGTCCCCTAATAGCGGTATAAGTCGTGTCGGAGCGAAGCCCATTACACCCTGAGAAACTACTGGAACCTACCAGCAAATCTCGCTTGCCCTGGCCAGGGACTTTTCGTAATGGCTCTCTGACACAGCGCGATATCAACCCCCAATACCGGGAGAGACGAATCCTGTCTAACCGCCACTGCCTCCAAGTGCTCGGGACTGCACCCAACTGCTACCTGTTTGCACGACTCCTTTGAGCCGTCGTAGGGTAGCAATCTAAGAACAGTGGGACACACTCGAGGCGAAGTAGCAGTGTCAAGTCTGCGGACTATGCTGTACTCATGTCACCTGGGAACTGTTCACTGACGACTGGTATAAAACCATCCAACAGTTCCCTGTGAGTCCTGTCCGGTGTACCCGTAACCCAACGAGCACCTGCATACTATCTCCAGTACGACGTACTGACGGCTGTGGGACAGACCATCTCCCCAACTGGGATGAGAAGCGTACACACTAGTCTACTCCGGAGTATCGATGCCCTGTCTCGATAATCCTACGACTAGGGACCTGAATAAGGATGTGCTTGTAGACTACCCAGCCCCCACTAGTGTGACTGCCATCACAACGCCGGTAGTCAAGCAAGATCCTAAGAGCTCTATCAATACGTATACTCACATATTAAGATAGAAAAACCAAGTAGCATACTACCATGTTTAGCAAGACTGTTATATACATGTGAATATCCCAAGCTTCCATTAAGTAATATACAAACTAGTATGATACAATAATGGCCCCTAGGGCATATACACTAACAATCTTCCACTTGCACTAGGGCCATGTACTGGCATATCGAAGACCGATGATCTCGAGTAGCCTCTCGATCTGAATCTGAGGTAGGGCCTTCGTGAATGGATCAGCAATGTTCTCTTCAGAAGCAACTCTCCGTACCTCGATCTCCTGACGATCAATGATCTCCCTGATCAGGTGATACCGCCTTAAGATGTATCTGGACTTCTGATGGGACCTTGGTTCCTTCGCTAAAGCTATAGCTCCGTTGTTGTCGCAATACAGAGGTATTGGATCAACTATGGTAGGAACCACCTGAAGTTCTGTTAGGAACTTCTTCATCCAGACTGCTTCTTTTGCGGCATCGAAAGCAGCTATATACTCCGCTTCCATCGTTGAGTCAGCAACGGTGTCCTGCTTGGAGCTCTTCCAGCACACCGCCCCTCCATTGAGGGTAAAGACATAACCCGACTTGGACTTGGAATCGTCCTTATCACTCTGGAAGCCGGAATCAGCAAAGGCCTCCAACCTGAGGTCTTTTCCGCCGTAAACCAAGAACATCTCCTTAGTCCTTCTCAGGTACTTGAGAATGTTCTTTACTGCTATCCAGTGCTTCTCCCCTGGGTCTGACTGATACAGGCTTACCACGCTTAGTGCGTAAGCTACATCTGGTCTGGTGCACAACATCGTATACATTATAGAGCCTACCGTAGAAGCGTAGGGTATAATAGACATGCGTTCCCTTTCTAAATCAGTCTTGGGAGACATCTCTTTGGAGAGGGTGATTCCGTGACAAGCCGGTAGATTACCGCGCTTAGAATCTTCCATACTGAATCTTTTCAGTACAGTGTCGATATACCTGGACTGCGAAAGTCCCAACATCCTCTTGGATCTATCACGATAGATCCGGATCCCCAGAATGTAAGAGGCATCACCCAGGTCTTTCATGGAGAACCTGTGTGACAAGAATCCTTTGACAGATTGTAGCATAGGAATGTCATTTCCTATCAATAGAATGTCATCCACGTACAAGACGAGGAATACGATACTTCTGGCTACAACTTTACTATATATGCACGGTTCATCTGGATTTTTGATAAAGTCATATTCTTTGACTGTCTCATCAAAACAGATGTTCCAACTCCGCGATGCCTGCTTTAGTCCATAAATGGACTTAAGCAGCTTGCATACTTTCCCGCTACTCCCACTCTGATTGAAACCCTCTGGCTGATCCATATAGACGCACTCTTCTAAATTTCCATTTAGAAAAGCCGTCTTTACGTTCATCTGCCAGATTTCATAATCATGGAAGGCAGCAATAGCAAGAAGGACCCGAATGGATTTGAGCATAGCCACTGGAGAAAAAGTTTCGTCATAGTCCAAACCAGGTCTTTGACGAAAACCCTTTGCAACAAGTCTAGCCTTATAGGTTTCCACCTGTCCATCTACACCAATCTTTTTCTTGAAGATCCATTTGCATCCTATGGGTTTTACGCCATCTGGAGCAAAGTCCAAAGTCCATACTTTGTTGGTGTACATGGACTCCATTTCGGTCCGCATTGCATCTAGCCATCGTACCGAGTCGCCGCTCTGGATGGCCTGCTGGAAGTCAGTAGGTTCATCATCACCTATGATGCAATCCTCTCTATCCCCATCTATGAGAAAACCGTAGTATCTCTCAGGCGGATGAGACGGCCTACTACTCCTGCAGAGGGGTGCGGGAATGTCCTGTTCTTCTTGAACTTCCGGTTCTACCAAACTTTCAGTAGCAGCTTGTGGTTCTGGAATTTCTTCCAGTTCTATTTCGCTCCCACTTATTTTCTTTTCTAAAAACTGATGTTCTAGAAAATGGGCATTACGAGAAACAAAAACCTTTTGTTCCTCTGCATAATATAAATAATATCCCTTGGAGTTCTTTGGATATCCCACAAACATACATTTTACTGATCGTGCCTCGAGCTTGTCCACATGCTGCTTTTTAACAAAAGCTGGACATCCCCAAATCTTCATATGCTGAAGATGGGGTTTCTTCCCAGTCCACATCTGATATGGAGTGGTAGGCACAGTCTTGGTAGGAGCCATGTTCAGAAGATATGCTGCTGATTCTAGCGCATAACCCCAAAAAGATCGCGGTAACTCAGCATTACTCATCATGGATCGTACCATATCCAATAGGGTTCGATTCCGTCTCTCCGATACACCGTTATGCTGTGGAGTATATGGAGGAGTAAGCTGAGAGAGAATTCCTTTCTCTTTTAGGTAACCTAGGAACTCGGCACTCAAGTATTCACCACCTCGATCAGATCTAAGTGTCTTGATACTTTTGCCGGTTTGGTTTTCTACTTCATTCTTATACTCTTGGAATTTCTCAAAAGCCTCGGATTTATGTTTCATCAGATAAATGAATCGTATCTTGAGTAATCATCCGTAAAAGTAATGAAATAGGATAAACCACCTCTTGCATGTGTAGACAATGGACCACATACATCGCTGTGTATGAGTCCTAAGAGCTCGCTCGCTCTTACTCCTTGTCCAGTGAATGGAGTCTTTGTCATCTTTCCTTTGAGACAAGATTGACAAGTGTCATAAGTTTGATATTCGAACGAGTCTAAATATCCTTCTCTATGCAACTTAGTCAACCTTCTCTCATTGATGTGACCCAGTCTACAATGCAATAAGAAAGCTTTATTTAAATCTAGAGACTTTCTTTTTAGTGTGTTCTGGACATTGAAAATTTGGAGTTGGTTTAAAACATAGATACCGTTATTTAGTGTACCGGACCCAATCAAATCATGATTAAGGTGGATGTTAACAACATCTCTTATAAACGTGAAATCATAACCTTTATTTGATAACAAGGAAACTGATATGATATTACACGTTAAGTTTGGTACAAAAAAACAGTTATGTAAAACCAAAATGTGTCCACTCGTCAATCCTAGGTGATAATCCCCGACGGACGCAGCTCCCACGCTAGCTCCGTTAGCAACCTTTAGGGTCATATCATCTTCCTTCAGCACTCTACGGTTTCTCAGTGCCTACAATGAATTGCAAATATGATAGACAATTTGATCAGATTTATCATGTGAGAAGAAGTGGTGAGATCGAGAGGGAGGGAGACAGATCTTATCTCGTGAAGAAAGTTTGAATTTTATACCAACGACTAAAGTTAATTCATTCTCCCACCTCGAATTTTTCTAGCACTCTTTACCAGCACCTATGCGAAGAGCGTCGAAAGACGATCACACAGAAATTTTTCTGGATTTATTTGAGTGCCAGAAGTATGAGAAAAATGAAGAAGAGTGATGACTATTTGTATGAGAGAAGATGCAAAATAAGAAACGTTTGTAATTAATATTAATTATGTCAACATTTATATCTTTCCTAATTGCCCAATTAATTGCAAAGTATTTAAGGCATCACATTTAAAGACATAAAAGCTCCGATTAGTATATACTATAATTAGAATATGTAAAATTATTTATTGACAATTAATCAACAAATAAATTAATATGTGTTAGTTATATGTATGCCCTAGAGGCCATTACTGTACATTGGATGTATACTGTAGTGGATGCTGGGACATATATAGGTAGGACTTTCTTGCTCGATATGATAGTACGCTATCTGGTTGCTCTTTATCTTAACATTTATACTTTCTGTCTCTCTGTTACATGTTGATAAAGCCCTTAGGATGTGTACTCGACTTCCAGGACTGTGATGCAGATCATACTAGTGGGGCCTGGGTAGTCCATGAGTACATCCTTCAATGTTCCTAGTCGTGGGAATATCGAGACAGGGCATCGATATTCCAGAGTAGACTAGCGTATATCTTCTCGACCCATGTGATGGGCGATGGATGATCAAATATCCATTGGTGTTTGACATCAGAGATGGTATGCGGATGCTCAGTAGAGACTGGGTACACTGAACGGACTCGCTGAGAACTCCCAGATGGTATTATACCTCACGTCAGATGGCAGTTCTCTGGTGACACTGGTACAGTTTAGTCTGTTGACCCGAGATCGTCATAGAGTCTTATGTGTCTCCTACTGTGCTTTGATTTCCACCCTACCACGGCTCTACTGAGGCGTGCAAACAGGTGTTTTTGGGTACAGTCCCGATTCACATGGAGGCAATGAGCGATAGGAGGGGATTCGTCTCTCCCGGTATTGGGGGTTGATGTTGCGCTATGCTAGACTGGCCATAACAGGAAATCCCTGGCCAGGGTTGCAGTGATATACTGGTAAGAGTTATCAGTAGTTTCACGATTGTTATGGACCTCATGTCGGCATGACTTATCGAGCTATTGGGGTCTGACGTTTACCACCCCTAGGCGAGATATGCGACATATCAGACGAACAGACCGGACTGTACGGTAAGTGTTACTGGTTGGATTCACAGGAGTGTGAGCGGGCTTGCTCGTCGATCTTCTGATCGCTCAATACCCAGGTGGCCGTTACGTTTAGCAGAACGCTTGCTGCTTGTGGGTGTTTGATATGATCATTACCTGCTGCCGGCGTATTGACGAGTCTTTAGAGTCGTACACAGAGGTTTCCTGGCTCAAGCGAAACGAAATAGGAGCGCATATGAGATATGTGCGGGGCCGAGAATAATGCGTGTATGTGATACCGTATTCTATTCTCGCGATGAATGTATCGAATGGTTGTATGTGATATAACCTAGTTATCGAATCGAGGATTGATTCGATAAGCCGATACATTGGATATTAGTCGGTTATATGCGATATGTCCGGATCGTTAAATCAAGTATTGATTTAATAATTTAATGCATAATTATATATTTGATATATTACTTTGCATTAACTAGTATTGGTTCACTTTAAATGGATTTTCTCACTTGGAATACACAAGTTGTATATGTGATATACTTTTGTGCACAAGATTGTATCATGTTTGATGATACAAGCTAGTTTGGGTGTATATTTAGTTTAAATCATGTTTAAGTGAATGGTTAGGGTTTTATAATCTTCTCTTGATTATTTTGTTTATTTATTTATTCTTTATTTTAGGAAAAGAAAAGATATGGTTGCTTATTTTGTTTTTGTTTTGTTGAAACTTCAAGAAGATTTGACCATTCTTGTTCTTTTCCTAAACCAAACCATTCAACCTAACCATGGTTTATTCTCTACACCTAACTATGGTTGCCATTATGATAAGTATCATATTATTTCCTTTTTTAAAAGAACTTATCATATTCTTTCTTCTTCTTCTTCATCAACAAGAAGAAAAACTTGCCTCCATCAATGGCAACTTGAGAAAAAGAGTGAGAAATCCAATTCTAAAGTGAACCCACTTCCTATTTCTTCATCCTCTACCACTTGCCAAGTAGTATAGGGTGTTTTCTTCACAAGTTTCATGGCTTGGTGAAGTTGGAGCTTGATCTTGTGTTGCCTCGACGTAGATCATCTTCGGCATCGAAGCCGACGACCTAGCCTGCCCATTTCTCCGATGAAGCCGACGCTAGAGCCCGGGATCCGATGATCGCAGCGAGGGGACTTCATCACGGAGCTATGGAGGTGGAGTACCGGATCTACAAAGGTTTTAGCCCCTTTCCTTTAAGTTAAAGTTGTTAACTTGCATTGCATCACCTATACATCTAGTTAACGATTCGTATTAGGATTTGTAGGCACATGAAAAATTTGAATTGGCCATGTTTGATCACTTGTGAGACCTCATTAGTGTGCCTATGAACCCTACAGTGGTATCAGAGCCTAGCTAGAGCCTTAGGCGATGCGTAGACGGAGTTAGAAGTCCGATCGACCCAAAACCCTAATTCAAAACGGCTCTCTGTATATTTTTTAAAAACTGGGTTTTTTCCAGATTAAAAATTCTTAAAAAATTCAGCAGGAAGATATAAGAATTATTGTGCAAAACGAGCCCCTGATTCATCTAAACCGCCGCGGAGCAGCGGCAGAAGCATGGCTTCTGCGGCGGTTCCGCGACCGTATGGTCACATTGCCCAATAATTTTTGCACAGTAATTCCTATATTTTGGTTCTGGATTTTATGGGATTTTTTAATATTTATTCAAGAGTTGAATATTCTGGGTTGTATTGGGAGTTCGTAAATTCGATCGGATTATCAAACTTTGTCCATGTGTTTTTCCGGGTAATTTTAGAATATGTTAAAAAGTTCGACCAGTTATAAATACCCACTTTTTTCCCTGCCGGGAAATTTCCAATTGTTGGATTTTTCCATAGTTTAATGACGTTCCAAGTAGTGCAAGTAACGCGATGGTCCCTCTAGAAGACAACAAACCTTAACTCGATTATGTGACCGTCTTGAACTACCCTTTGAACCTTAGGGTTTGGGGCAGTACGGCGTGCCACATATGAGGCGTTGGCTTGACCCTTCTACGGCTGGACCGTTGGTACTGAGGTATGAACTGAATGTTTTTAAACTTATATCATGTGTTGAGCTGTATCGGGAAAACTTGGGTGTTCGATTGTTTGATCGGAAAGTTTAACATTTTCTATTTATCCGGAATGTGATACAATAATTGGAATTCACAAGTAGTTATGAGATAACTGAATGAATGTTATAAATCTAGCGGTTTAGTCTCACTTGATCGGTTGCCACAAAATTTTGATGTGATCAAAAGTCCATCGCAATCACGTAGTGTACGCGGATACTCGCCGGGTAAACTTAATAGACAGCCTCGCCCCATAGCCCAGACCAAGTGACTGTAGGAGAACCCCGTCGCCGAAAGCATCCGTTCGGGTGCTCGCGGCAGCAGTGTTCCGCCTTAGTGCACTTCGTCGACGGTATTGGGGGTGCGGCCGTCTACTAAAGTTTGCGACGAGCATTCGATCAGAATGTTGAGAATCCTGTTGAATTGCTCGACTTTATATTGAAAAGTGTTTTCGATTTTGAGACTAAAATGCGGGGTTTATAATTGTTAGGCATGCGATGTCTAAGTATTTCATTTGATTAGGCATGCGATGTCTAAAGAGGTTGCGGATTCCAACTGTTGTAGTTTTACACTTTCTTTTCTGTGACCGTAAGTGTAATATGTGATATCGCCGGTTTCGTTGCTATATGTCAACGACAATTGGGATGCGCATATTTACTTACGTTGATGACATGTGATGTTATGTGTTGCTGGATATGTTATATTCGATCTTCGTGTTCGAATAGCCGGGTTTTTTTTTATGTGAGATGAGTGTTTTTCATTTTCATTCATGTAAAAAACTTGTATGTAATATTCTTTTATTGGGGCACTTCCAGGTTGCAGAAGATGTCACCTTTTGTATATTATTTACTTTTCCGCATTAGGATAGACCCAAGGAGGGGAGCACAAGT
The DNA here is from genome assembly GCA_030015575.1 of Agapanthus africanus. Lineage (NCBI taxonomy): Eukaryota > Viridiplantae > Streptophyta > Magnoliopsida > Asparagales > Amaryllidaceae > Agapanthus > Agapanthus africanus. Next base: position 200,272,175 of record JASDDO010000028.1, on the reverse strand, counting down.
AACCGGGTTCTAGGGTCCAGTGGGAGACCATCTCGAGGAGTCGAGTCTGGGTCTCCTAACCCTAGAATTGGTAGGGTTGCTTGCCGCTCTCGTAGGGGTCTAGGAGTGTGGGATTGGCTATTCATCACGACCGTGGAATCCGTGTTTTATACTGGCTCGTATTAAAAACACGGACGTCCTAGTATATCCAATATTTCATATGATATACTCTGCTGCGTTATCTGTGATGTGATCATGTGATTTGTTCAGATATATATTATATATAGTATATATGATATATTATATAGACGTTGTGTAGCGTTTTGAAAATCGTTTCGGTGAAATTTCGGAAAATCGGTAAAATAAGGGGGTTTTCTGTAAAAAGTCAAAATACAAATATCTTATTATAAAAATTAAATATACATATTCTAGCTATGTAATTGCTAGTATTTTGTGTTTATTGAGCCACTGGTGAAATTTCAAATTTTCTGAAATTTTTTCCGAAATTAATTATTTTAATATTATTTTAAGCCGTCACTAATATATTTAATTAGGGAAAATTACAAATTGGAATGAGTTGAAACAAATTTTGTGCAACATAAAACTTTAAATAAAATTTTATCATGTGGTTTTTGAAACGAAATCGTTTTCCAAAACGGTTTAGAAAATATCGAAGAAAAAAGGCTTAAATGGTGAAATATAGCTAAATAGAATTGGGGTATGGTTGCATGTAGCTTAATATTGCTCATATACACACACACACCCTCACCCTCTCCCCTATTAGGGCTGAATTCAGCAGCCCCCACTCATCTCCTCACTTAAAAGTCAAAGGAAACCAAGAAAAGAAAAGGAAAAAAATAAAATAAAGGAAAAGATGTTTAAGTGTTGACTTGAGATATGGCTCCTTTGACCTTACCAACACCTCCACCTCACTCTCTCTCATCCTCCCTCAAAAATTCTGGCCGAAACCCCTCCCTCTTGCTGCCCCCATTTTTTACCCTCTCATTTCATCACAAAAAATTCATCAAAATGCTTAAAATTCCATCAAAAATCAAGCTAAAACTCAAATCCGAGTCCTATCCATTTCTCCTTAACCTATCAAGCATGGATCTTGGTGAAAAGTTTGTATTTTGGAGACAAGTTTCATGTTGATCTCAAGATGGTTATGAGGTATAAATCTTGTTCTTTTTTTTTGAGTTGTTTGTTATTACTTCAAATTATGTTAATGAAGGGTTTAGTTTAGATTTTAAATTTCAAGTCCAAATTCAAGATTAGGGTTTATGAAATTGAAGTGAGGTTTTGTTTTGGAGTTGAATGGTGATCAATTGTGCATGGTTATGTGATGTATTTTTGTATCTTAGGGCATGCAAAATGTAATCTTGTTGCTTAGTGCTAATTGTAACATTAAAATATCCAATTTAGTTTTATTTAAACAAACTAGTTTTTAGCTTTTGGTTCCAAATGGGTAATTTAAAATCTAATTAAGGTTTTGATGACTTTATTAACATTTTAATTTGTTGTTTAGCAATTTAGATCATGCAAAACCAAGCTTAATTGATGAATTGTGAATTTTGCTATAAAAGGTGTTAAAAATTGATATTTTTGCAAACTAGGATTTTGGAAATTATGCAAATTTATGAGAATAAATTATAGAAATGATTTATATGACTTAATTATGATATTTAGTGGATATTGTGGCCGCTAAATTTGTTTAAATATCTAGTTTTGTACTAAAACGGTTAATTTTGCTTGCTAGATTTTCGGAAAAATAGCTTTTAAAGTGAGTTTGAGGTTTTTGTGAATTGCAACCTATCTCATATTATAATTAGTGTTTTTGAATGTATAAATGGGTGTGTTTGGGTTTTTCTCGATGGTTTGGCGTTTGTACGCCGACGTCGAGGGTTTTTGGGTCGATTTGTGAAAGCAACCATAGGTTTTGACCTATGTGGGATTCGTGCGTCGTTTTGGTCATGGGTCGGATTTTAATGCGATATGGTGCGTTATGATATGTAGGTACCCCATATGGACTTCGAGACGACAAGCAAGCGCGTGACGACGTCGGTACCGGCGAGCGAGGACCAGGTGAGTAGATTTATATCTACGGGGAGAAGTCGGGTGGATGGCGTATAGCACCCCCGCAGTCCGTGGTGGTGTATACGGATGCGTATACACACCAACAATTATTATATGTTATTTGGGATTAATAACGATATTTAGGATGGATATTGATATGTTGGATTATTTTAGTGTTGCGAACCCTAGGGTAGTGTTGCACTACACATACACACATACATACTTGCATACATTCCTATTTATATGTGCTCATGGGATTCTTTATAGTTATGTATTCACATGGGTATGGGACTATGTGTTCACATACGGATTTGAGGATGATACTTGGGATTGAGCTGAGTCGATGAGATTTGTTTTGTGGTTGTGATATCGGTGATATGGCAGGATTCATACTTGAGGTACGTCCTCGTATTATAGCGGATCTTGGGGCGGCGATATGGGTGAATAGTGTTATAAATATGATTTTGACCCGTACCCAGATTTGGGATGCCGTACGACGGTTTTACGTACGAGCTATATATTGATGATTAATCCGCACTCTTGACTTGTCTGGTTATAGATATGATATTATTGAGGCGGGATCACCGACTATACATATACAGGTATGTATATGTATCGACTCAGATGATAGGCGGTTTCCTTACCTGTAGTTCAGCTTGTTAGTTCAGCCGTATAGTTTAGTGTAGTTGTTAGATTAGATTAGACTTCTTACCTATTTCAAAAACTAACGAATCGTGGGTATTTTAAAAGACATCCCAAGGGATCCTACGGATATTTTAAAAGACGTATCTTTTCATAAAAACACCGTAGCCCTATTTTCAAAACCCCATGATTCGTGTTATTTCAAAAGGCACCATTTGTAGGACTTATATTAGATTAATGTAGGTTAGTTACAGTTGCGTCTAGTATTCAGCTCCCGCTTATTATTGTGGTTCGCTCCGCATCGCATACTGACATTGTTATTTCATATTGCATTGTTGACATTATGCTGTTAGGACACCAGCACCATTACCGATGATGCGTATGTACCACGTACACTTACTTGCCGGCTCACACACATCTTCATCGGTAATTGCCATGTCACGTACACCTTAGAAAATATTATTGCTTAACTTAGCTTGATAGCTAGTAGTTTGACATAATATTAGTGTACTTACCTTATATGCCAGCTTAGATATTGTAGTTATTACTTGTCACTTCATGCATACTGTTATTCATTGTTATGCCGTATTCATGGATTCTTATGCCTATATTCATGGGTTTATATGCTATTGATGATTTGGATTCGGATTTCTATGAGATTTTCTGGATTTGGGGGAAAACCGCAAAACTTATATAAACTGATTTCGCTCTTTTTAAATAAAAAGTGCGGTTTTTCCCATGCTGTATGAGTCGTCCACCATGAGTTTGCTGATGGATTTCGAGACCCGATTCGAGGAGGCGGATGAACCGTTTCGGGTACATGGTGGACCCGGTAAGGTACCCCGGGGCAAGAAGCACGTGATGATGACGATGTGAGCCTGGCAGGGGAGCACTACCTACCGGTGATTTTACCCGACGCGTCGGATATCCGGAGGATACCATCGTGGTCTTGAGATGGATGGTAGGGGCTTGTCTGGACTGACGGCGCCCTAGATATTGTGATTGAGACATTGAGATTTCGAGATATTGAGGTACAGAGACTGTGATACAGAGATATCGAGATATTGGGATTACGTTTTGTGCCGATGCTAGGCACTGTTTTATGCTGATTTCATTATGATACCTCATTTTAAAAATACAAAGGAAATCTCACTAAATTATGAAAACAGTTTCTTCATTTACATGTATTCGGTTTTCATGCATTCATACCTCATTCACATGATATATTGCTACCTGAGGCACTGACACGGGCACATGAGATTACACTCGGGTTAGATATTTACCCTAGCCTTTGTTATAGGCTGCATGTTATATATATAATTAAGGATATATTATGATCATTGACCTAGGTTGCGTTATTTATGCGATTTCTTTCCGTAGATATTTTTCTATTCACGAGTTGGCGACTCACCCCCGTTGTGCCCCAGTTTCTTGCAGGTTTTGCCGTACAGGTTTCATTACGGCTTTGCTGGCACTGCTTCCTATTTCCGGGTGACTGCTAGTAGGTGGGTTTACTTGTATCGTACCCCCATTATATATCTTGTATATCATTATTCTGTTGTATCTAGAAGTTCCATCAACCAAACATGTATTTATTTCAGAGATAGAGACCAGTGATGTTAGTTATTTCGGCCTTAGAGTCACGCGTTATATTTCTGTGGATTTCTGGTGGTTTTGAGTTTCCTTTTGAGTTTTGATCTTCGTCCTTGGCGTTGTATATTATTGCTTGTGTGGTTGTGACCGTCGATTGACGAAGAGCTAGCTCCCGCTTGGGGATGCCTTTTTGATTTCGTATACTATTCATGTTGTATCCCGTTTGGGGGCCAGTTTTTACAAAGGAGACTCTGCCGAAATTTTCGGGAAATGTTTGATGTTTTTTTTAAAGCGCATAATTCGGCTTATGCTATTGAAACCACTTGTTTTAATTGGTTTTCCTTCACTCTACTACTTTTCTTGGTTTGGATTTCTGGGTTTTCGGTTTACTTAGATTACGTACGCCTCGAGACGTTCGTAGTTTAAGTGCCGGTCATATTCCGTACTTTCGGGACGTGACAAAGTTGGTATCAGAGCGTTAGGTTTTACCTTCGGAGCGTAGGATGACCCTTGGTTGATGGAATAGGTGACTAAAGTAGAGTGACGTACCGTTGGTATGTTCCGCGGCATATTTACGATACGCTACTCCACTTAAGAAGCCTTAGGATGTACATTTCTTTGCTCAGTATATATTCATTCCGATCTAACCTCATCAGTATCAGTTATGGTTCTGCTGCCACGATTACGGACAGGGAGAGCTACAGCTAGAGTTGCGGTCAGCACGAGCTCGTCACGAACGAGGACTGACCAGGGCGAAATTCCGGCGACACACGATTGCGGAGATGTGTCTTTTTATTGTGTTTCACGCCCCGAGCGTTTGATGGATCGCTGTATGAGATTACTTGGACGTGCCGATCAGCACTAGAGGATTGAGCCACTGACAGAGGCCAGCCAGATTTTGATGACCGTTGGTGTATTGCTTACTCATGATGATTGAGGCACTGTTCAGCGTGCAGACGAGTGAGCCAGTTGTTGCTGCGAGTGACGAGATATCGCCCCATATGTTGGAGCTATTGCGGGACGAGTTGTACTAATAGATGCTAGAAGGTCGCTAGTCATCCGAGGATGGATGACTAGGACATGTGGTTCGTTCGCCTACTCGATGAGAGGTCATCAGATTGATTGATTTCAGTAAGAGACGACTTCACACGGAGATGTTGAGAGTCGACAGAGACGATCGAATATCAGAAACCTATTATTCCAAGTTTAAAGTATTCGGAAAGACATGCAGGCAATTCTATGGACCCTCTAGAAGAATGAAACCCTAACTCGACATAATGACCGTGTGAAAGCCTTTGAACCTTCGGGTTTGCGGCAGTTCCACGGCGCCATTAGTGAGGCTTGGGTTTGCCCTTCTACGGCTGGACCATCGATACTGTGGTACGTACTTGATACTGTTAAACTGTACCCAAGATGTTGAGCTTTTGGGGGATTATGAGGTTCTGACGAATCAATCGGATGGTTCGACTTCAATCGTATGCTAGGTGGTGAGATGCATTCTTGGGAGACTCCAGATACGAGGATAGCCGTTGGAGCTCAGTCCATGCAGCCACGACGAGACGAGTCCGAAGCAGTCGACGTTAGAGAAAAATGGAGTAAGAGGTTCGTATGAGATCTTGATGAGACTACGTTCCACTCCGCCGACATCAGAGATGCGATGCGCATGCCGAGGCATGGTACTTGGATTTACCTTCCAGAAGGAGTCGCGATGAGTATGCAGTCGTTCCAGAGCAAGATGCAGATATAGGAAAGGACGATGACTTTCGGACAGTTGGCAGAGACGAGACATAGAAGAGACCGTGAGCAGGATTCCTTCCAGAACACTGCTGCAATGATACTTGCATCCAGGATCAGATGTGTCACGTACATTCAGAGAGCCAGAGGCCAACGCCAGTGATATGCTGTCTTACGAGTGGTCGCGATGATTGACCGAGAGATGACCAGAGAAGTGCCAGAACGGAATCATCCCCGTTAGCACACTTGACAGGGCTGATGAGCCGATGGACCGAGAGATTGGTAATTCACAGTGAAGACCTTGACCCAGGAGTGGTCATTGTTACGTACACCAGCAGGCCAGAGTTCATGATCATCGATGAGACGTCCCACTAGTGACCGCGACAGTTGGCCCGAGATTCTTAGAGGATGCACTTGAGCGGTACTATTCCGCCATTATTGATTTCGATGTTTTGGGTGATTTATTCTTATGATTTGATTTTGATGATTGAGGATTTACGATCTTTGCACAGTGTTGCACTTGATATCGTTTTCGTGCTTTGGTTTCGCATGTTTGTGATTTTACGGTTTTAGACATTTGAGTTGATTTTGTGCGTATGCACGCACACGATTTGGTTTCTGCACTCTGTATATATTATATATGCTTGCAGTGCAGTGATACGCCTTTTGTGCACTTAGATGCACCGGACTTCGATTTCGATTGTGATACTCGATATTTGTTTTGTGCACCTTGTGCACTTGATTTGATTTTGCGCATGTTCGACGCTTGATATTGGATTTCATGATTTCGTGCATGATGGATGCCCCTGGTTTTGGGTTTTTTGTGCATGTTGAGCGCATGTCTTGAGATGCGATTTTGGTGCACACCAGATGCACTAAATCGAGATTTTTTTCGTGCATGTCAGATGCACCTGATTTTGCTGTCAGCCACACACGTTGCCTACGACAGATGCTTTGTGCACACCCGATGCACTTAGATCTTGTTTCTGTGCACTTGTATGGCACGTATTTGGATTTTGATTTCCGTGCGCACCAGACGCAAGTAGTACTCATACGCGTATTTTGGGATTGATTTTTCCTATAGAGCAGTACGTTTTTATGATATTTACTATGTGTTTTCGTACTGGGCAGGACTAGTCAGAGGACAGTACCTGAATATATTTGGCATTCATTTCCTTCAGATATTTACATATATAGATTTGATATTTACGTGTGTAGTTCCGATTTATAGCATATTGGTTTTGTATTGGATTTGACATTTGTCTTTACCATGACTCCGATGATTGCGGGATGCTTGACGGAGTTTTGATTTGAGTTATATGCTCATTTTTCATGCGCATGCGCTGCGCTACGATTTGTTTTATGTATTTATAATTTCGCAGCCCCGACGACTTGATGATTTTGCTTAGATGTTTTTGTATTTGGGGGGAGTTTGAATTTAAATTTGGGGACCGAATTTCTTTAAGGGGGGAAGATTGTAGCGTTTTGAAAATCGTTTTGGTGAAATTTCGGAAAATCGGTAAAATAAGGGGGTTTTCTGTAAAAAGTCAAAATACAAATATCTTATTAAATATACATATTCTAGCTGTGTAATTGCTACTATTGGTGTTTATTGAGCCACTGGTGAAATTTCAAATTTTCTGAAAAATTTTCCGAAATTAATTATTTTAATATTATTTTAAGCCGTCACTAATATATTTAATTAGGGAAAATTACAAATTGGAATGAGTTGAAACAAATTTTGTGCATCATAAAACTTTAAATAAAATTTTATCATGTGGTTTTTGAAACGAAATCGTTTGCCAAAACGGTTTAGAAAATATCGAAGAAAAAGGTCTTAAATGGTGAAATATAGCTAAATAGAATTGGGGTATGGTTGCATGTAGCTTAATATTCCTCATACACACACACACACCCTCACCCTCTCCCCTATTAGGGCTGAATTCAGCAGCCCCCACTCATCTCCTCACTTAAAAGTCAAAGGAAACCAAGAAAAGAAAAGGAAAAAAATAAAATAAAGGAAAAGATGTTTAAGTGTTGACTTGAGATATGGCTCCTTTGACCTTACCAACACCCCCACCTCACTCTCTCTCATCCTCCCTCAAAAATTCTGGCCGAAACCCCTCCCTCTTGCTGCCCCCATTTTTTACCCTCTCATTTCATCACAAAAAATTAATCAAAATGCTTAAAATTCCATCAAAAATCAAGCTAAAACTCAAATCCGAGTCCTACCCATTTCTCCTTAACCTATCAAGCATGGATCTTGGTGAAAAGTTTGTATTTTGGAGACAAGTTTCATGTTGATCTCAAGATGGTTATGAGGTATAAATCTTGTTCTTTTTTTTTGAGTTGTTTTTTATTACTTCAAATTAGTTAATGAAGGGTTTAGTTTAGATTTTAAATTTCAAGTCCAAATTCAAGATTAGGGTTTATGAAATTGAAGTGAGGTTTTGTTTTGGAGTTGAATGGTGATCAATTGTGCATGGTTATGTGATGTATTTTTGTATCTTAGGGCATGCAAAATGTAATCTTGTTGCTTAGTGCTAATTGTAACATTAAAATATCCAATTTAATTTTATTTAAACAAACTAGTTTTTAGCTTTTGGTTCCAAATGGGTGATTTAAAATCTAATTAAGGTTTTGATGACTTTATTAACATTTTAATTTGTTGTTTAGCAATTTAGATCATGCAAAACCAAGCTTAATTGATGAATTGTGAATTTTGCTATAAAAGGTGTTAAAAATTGATATTTTTGCAAACTAGGATTTTGGAAATTATGCAAATTTATGAGAATAAATTATAGAAATGGTTTATATGACTTAGTTATGATATTTAGTGGATATTGTGGTCGCTAAATTTGTTTAAATATCGAATTTTGTACTAAAACGGTTAATTTTGCTTGCTAGATTTTCGGAAAAATAGCTTTTAAAGTGAGTTTGAGGTTTTTGTGAATTGCAACCTATTTCATATTATAATTAGTGTTTTTGAATCTATAAATGGGTGTGTTTGGGTTTTTCTCGATGGTTTGGCGTTTGTACGCCGACGTCGAGGGTTTTTGGGTCGATTTGTGAAAGCAACCATAGGTTTTGACCTATGTAGGATTCGTGCGTCGTTTTGGTCATGGGTCGGATTTTAATGCGATATGGTGCGTTATGATATGTAGGTACCCCATATGGACTTCGAGACGACAAGCAAGCGCGTGACGACGTCGGCACCGGCGATCGAGGACCAGGTGAGTAGATTTATATCTATGGGGAGAAGTCGGGTGGATGGCGTATAGCACCCCCGCAGTCCGTGGTGGTGTATACGGATGCGTATACACACCAACAATTATTATATGTTATTTAGGATTAATAACGATGTTTAGGATGGATATTGATGTGTTGGATTATTTTAGTGTTGCGAACCCTAGGGTAGTGTTGCACTACACATACACACATACATACTTGCATACATTCCTATTTATATGTGCTCATGGGATTCTTTATAGTTATGTGTTCACATGGGTATGGGACTATGTGTTCACATACGGATTTGAGGATGATACTTGGGATTGAGCTGAGTCGATGAGATTTGTTTTGTGGTTGTGATATCGGTGATATGGCAGGATTCGTACTTGAGGTACGTCCTCGTATTATAGCGGATCTTGGGGCGGCGATATGGGTGAATAGTGTTATAAATATGATTTTGACCCGTACCCAGATTTGGGATGCCGTACGACGGTTTTACGTACGAGCTATATATTGATGATTGATCCGCACTCTTGACTTGTCTGGTTATAGATATGATATTATTGAGGCGGGATCACTGACTATACATATACAGGTATGTATATGTATCGACTCAGATGATAGGCGGTTTCCTTACCTGTAGTTCAGCTTGTTAGTTCAGCCCTATAGTTTAGTGTAGTTGTTAGATTAGATTAGACTTCTTACCTATTTCAAAAACTAACGAATCGTGGGTATTTTAAAAGACAGCCCAAGGGATCCTACGGATATTTCAAAAGACGTATCTTTTCATAAAAACACCGTAGCCCTATTTTCAAAACCACATGATTCGTGTTATTTCAAAAGGCACCATTTGTAGGACTTATATTAGATTAATGTAGGTTAGTTACAGTTGCGTCTAGTATTCAGCTCTCGCTTATTATTGTGGTTCGCTCCGCATAGCATACTTACATTGTTATTTCATATTGCATTTTTGATATTATGCTGTTAGGACACCAGCACCATTATCGATGATGCGTATGTACCAAGTACACTTACTTGCCGGCTCACACACATCTTCATCGGTAATTGCCATGTCACGTACACCTTAGAAAATATTATTGCTTAACTTAGCTTGATAGCTAGTAGTTTGACATAATATTAGTGTACTTACCTTATATACCAGCTTAGATATTGTAGTTATTACTTGTCACTTCATGCATACTGTTATTCATTGTTATGCCGTATTCATGGATTCTTATGCCTATATTCATGGGTTTATATGCTATTGATGATTTGGATTCGGATTTCTATGAGATTTTCTGGATTTGGGAGAAAACCGCAAAACTTATATAAACTGATTTCGCTCTTTTTAAATAAAAAGTGCGGTTTTTCCCATGCTGTATGAGTCGTCCACCATGAGTTTGCTGATGGATTTCGAGACCCGATTCGAGGAGGCTGATGAACCGTTTCGGGTACATGGTGGACCCGGTAAGGTACCCCGGGGCAAGAAGCGCGTGATGATGACGATGTGAGCCTGGCAGGGGAGCACTACCTACCGGTGATTTTACCCGACGCGTCGGATATCCGGAGGATACCGTCGTGGTCTTGAGATGGATGGTAGGGGCTGGTCTGGACTGACGGCGCCCTAGATATTGTGATTGAGACATTGAGATTTCGAGATATTGAGGTACAGAGACTGTGATACAGAGATATCGAGATATTGGGATTACGTTTTGTGCCGATGCTAGGCACTGTTTTATGCTGATTTCATTATGATACCTCATTTTAAAAATACAAAGGAAATCTCACTAAATTATGAAAACAGTTTCTTCATTTACATGTATTCGGTTTTCATGCATTCATACCTCATTCACATGATATATTGCTACCTGAGGCACTGACACGGGCACATGAGTTACACTCGGGTTAGATATTTACCCTAGCCTTTGTTATAGGCTGCATGTTATATATATAATTGTGGATATATTATGATCATTGACCTAGGTTGCGTTATTTATGCGATTTCTTTCCGTAGATGTTTTTCTATTCACGAGTTGGCGACTCACCCCCGTTGTGCCCCAGTTTCTTGCAGATTTTGCCGTACAGGTTTCATTACGGCTTTGCTGGCACTGCTTCCCATTTCCGGGTGACTGCTAGTAGGTGGGTTTACTTGTATCGTACCCCCATTATATATCTTGTATATCATTATTCTGTTGTATCTAGAAATTCCATCAACCAAACATGTATTTATTTTAGAGATAGAGACCAGTGATGTTAGTTATTTCGACCTTAGAGTCGCGCGTTATATTTCTGTGGATTTCTGATGGTTTTGAGTTTCCTTTTGAGTTTTGATCCTCGCCCTTGACGTTGTATATTATTGCTTGTGTGGTTGTGACCGTCGATTGACGAAGAGCTAGCTCCCGCTTGGGGATGCCTTTTTGATTTCGTATACTATTCATGTTGTATCCCGTTTGGGGGCCAGTTTTTACAAAGGAGACTCTGCCGAAATTTTCGGGAAATGTTTGATGTTTTTGTTTAAAGCGCATAATTCGGCTTATGCTATTGAAACTACTTGTTTTAATTGGTTTTCCTTCACTCTACTACTTTCTTGGTTTGGATTTCTGGGTTTTCGGTTTACTTAGATTACGTACGCCTCGAGACGTTCGTAGTTTAAGTGCCGGTCATATTCCGTACTTTCGGGACGTGACACGTTGCTTATGTTTTACACCCGTGCTATCCCTGCCCCGCTCTGCCGTTAGTTACCTAACCTAACGGTGCAGACGGGACATCGAGACGAATGCGGATGGCATAAGCGTACGTTATATTTATCTGTGATGTTTTGGTGGACTTAAATGATGGGATATTCATTAATGAGATTAATGAAAGAAAATAAACCTAATTGATGTTGTGGAATCGAATTTCAAAATAAAAACAGATAGCTACAGTTCTTGCTTTGCATCGCGGTGTTTCTTGTAGAACATCCTGCACCTTATTCGATGAGGAAAGGACCGAGATCCCTTTACCGGGAGTGACTCCTTTAGCAATAACTGGCAGATGCTACACACTCGGTTTGTTTTTTGATTGCTTCTATAGTTTCTGCTTTGCACAGTGATATATATGATATATCCCGCACCTCATTCGATGAGGAAAGTGCCGACGATCCCTTCACCGAGAGTGACCCCTTTAGCAAAACTAGAAAAGCCTCAAAAACACTCCATTTAAAAACCATTTGATTCTGCAACGAGATCAAGTTCAAAGCGTTAAAGGTTTTCTTAAAAATCATTCGCAACCCTCCGTCAATTTAGGAAGTAGAGTACTTAGTATTCGTGCTACGTTTGTCGACCATAGCCGAGGCGTAGTGTACGGTAGCTAAGTGATGTCTTCCTACACAGCATATGATGCGATTAGTTAGGACAGTCATGTGGCTTTGTTAACCTTAGTCAAGGGTCATGTGGGTGGGTCTGATTAATCACGAAATGACGGGTAGAACTTGACTAGTACCTATGATTTGTTGACCTTAGCCAAGGTCATAGGTGCTAGGGGTAAAAACCATTATCGGGAGTTTCAGGTGTTGAAATTTGCAATGAGATTACGTACCTTCTATATGATAGTTGGATCCCGATACCCACTGCGAGTAATTGTTACTCCTGGGAGAGTTTTGCCTTTTGCAATTAGCCGATCAAGTAGGTGTCTAGAAACGTGTCAACGGGGTTACGCCTCAGGGAAAACGAGGTTTACTGCAATTAGGTCCGTGCGAAAGCACGGGGAACCTCCCTCAAAGTACCGACACTGGCCTGGCTGAAAGATTAGCGAACTTGTAGAGTGTAATTAATCCCGGCTAGTCTTTCCTTTTAGGGTTTGAAGGAAGATTTGATAAAAACAGTGGGAGCCATCCTGATTAGATAAAATATATAACCAATCTAATCTTGCCAGAGCGCACGCAGAGTGTTTTCTTCTCTCTCTCTCTCCAGGTAGCGACCATATCACGCCTTAATAAAGATAATAATATGGATGTATTGACCGAACCCGCTTGTTATACTGAGCTGGGGAACGTTGGTCCCGCTCCAACTTATAATTGTTATAAGACAGAGCAGGAAATAGGGAATACCAGAATTCCTATGCCGCCCAAACGAAGAAAGTGCATATGATGCATCTCTTTCGGGTGTGTTCATTACAAAGAACTGTTTCTCAGTATCCTCTGCATCCTGGGTATTTGATACCGGATCAGGATCCCAAATATGTAATCTGTTACATAGGGCTACAAAAAGGTAGAAAAACTGAGAACGGGTGATAAGTTTCATGAGACAGAAAACGGGGCAAGTGTTGCAGCCAAGTCTGTTGGTCACTGTCACCCTGTATTACCAATACATTGATTCTGAACAAATGCTATTAGATACCGAACCTGATATACAAAATCATATCAGTCTCTTTATTAGTAAAGAAAGGATATAATTTTGTATTGGTGGATAATGTTTTGAACATTTCCTATATCAAAAGTTGATCGGTTCAGGCACGTTATCTAAAAGCATTAATGTTCTGAATCAAACTATAGTTCTTAGTATATGGAACACACATAAGAGGAAGAGTTCAGAAATGAACGAATTCTTCTTGAGGTATTGTAGACTAGGTCATATCAATGTGACCCGACTAGCTAACTTGCACATAGATGCATATTTAAATCTGTTTGAATTTACATCTTGTGAAACTTGCCAGTCATGTCACAAAGATTAGATGACCATAGCCCTGTTTATTGGAAACAGAGAAAGAGTTAATGAACTCTTGGGACTGATACATGATGATGTATATAAAGGTCCCCTGTCTACACATGCCAAGACCGGTTCTTTATACTTCATTATATTCTCTGATAATCTCTCAAGATTCAGTCATATGTTCCCGTTGAAACAAAAGTCCAAAGCTTTTAAGGTATTCACATAATATAAGTTAGAAGTAGAGAACCAATAACCGGGTATAAGTATTATGTCCTATGATGAGATCAAGGGGGAGAATACTTGTGCATGGAATTCCTGGACTATTCTAAAGGAGAATGAGATTCTCTCTCAGTATTACTCCTCTGAATACACCACAGCACAACGGTGTATCGGGGTAGAGCAATCGCACAATATTAGATATGGTGTGCTCTATGATGAGTACTACTGAGTTTCCTATTTCCTTTTGGGAGTTATGCACTTGAGAAGCTGCATACCTATTGAATAGGGTTCAAATCAAATCAGTTGCCTACCACTTCATATGTGATATGGAAAGGGAAGAGCCCATATCTTAAGTTAGTTAAGATTTGGGATTGTCCGGCCTATGTCAAAAGCAAAATCCGGACAAGATCGAGGCGAGGTCAATTCTGTAGAAATGGAAAGGTTCCAGCTATACAAAACTGCAGCTGATGATTTGACAGAACCAAAGGATTCAATAGTTTCCGACGAACCTCAGCCTCTCCGCCGATTTGGTAAGGTTTCTCATCCGCTTGAGAGATACTTCGGTTTCTCGATGACAGTGGGAGCGAGGATTGCATCATGAGATGATGACCCAACTAGATTCGAGCAGGTCATCGAGAGTAGGGACTCTGTAAGAATGGCTGGATGCTTAGCGATCTGAGATGGAATCCATGTACACCAACAAAGTATGGACTTTGGTTGCTATATCTGAAGGGTTAAATCCCCATAAGGAGCAAGTATATCTTGAGAAGATTACTTGGTGTAGATGGAAAAGTTGAGACTTTCAAAGCTAGACTTGTTAAAGGTTTTCGTCATCGACCAAGCGTGGATAATGATGATATCTTTTCCAGTGGCTATGCTTAAGTCCATCCGGATCCTACTTGCCACGGCTACATAGCATGACAACGATATCTGGTGGTTGGGTGCCATGACTACTTTTCTAAATAATTTAGAAGAGAACGTCTATAAGAACACAGCCAGAGAGCTTCGTGAACAGTGGGAGGAGCGGAAACGTGTGCAAGTTGCTTTACATGATAAAGCAGGCATCGCGGAGTTGGAACGTCTGTTTTGATGTGGTAGTCGAAGTGTTTGACTTCATCAAAATGGTAGATGAACCTTGTATGTACAAAAAGGTAGTAGAGAGTAAGGTGGTCATCCTCGTATTGTACGTGGACAACATACTCTTGATAGGAAAGGAGTTTCCTATGCTACGATTGGTCGATCTCCTATTATCACATAGATTCTCCATATAGGATCAAAATGATACCTCCTAAATCCTGGGTTTTGGATCTATGAGATAGATCTAAATGGATGTTAGGATTCTCACTAGTTGTAGTGAGATGGTATCAATCGATCCTGGGGAGAATCACTGGAAGTGTTCCAAGGTGATAAGGACGACTGAATGTCAGTCACAGGCATTGTCTTCACCCTTAGTGGAGGGACGGTATGTTGGAAGAGTTCCAAGCTAAATACCGTGGCAAACTAGACGATAAAGGCTGGTAACATCGCTATTAAAGATACTACCAAAGAGGCAGTTTGGGTGTATATTGGTTCATAAGATGAACTAGGTTCCTATCATTGTATGACAATGAAAGTGTGGCTTTGGCCAAGGAACCCTGGTCCCATCAGTGACCCAAACATATTCTGAGGCAGCATCACCTGATCATGGAGATAGATGATCTCCAGGGTGATCGAGGTTAGGAGAGAAGACTCAGAGGACAACACGGCGGATCCACTCACAAAGGCTTTTTCCCAGAGAGAGACTTATATGGGATGGTTGAGTATGAGATACTTCAACCACTGCTACAGATGGCCCTAGTGCAAGTGGGAGATTGTTAGTTATATGTATTCCCTAGAGGCCATTACTATACATTGGATGTATACTGTAGTGGATGCTGGGACATATATAGGTAGGACTTTCTTGCTCGACATGATAGTACGCTATCTGGTTGCTCTTTATCTTTACATGTATACATTCTGTCTCTCTATTACATGTTGATAAAGCCCTTAGGATGTGTACTCGACTTCCAGGACTGTGATGCAGATCATACTAGTGGGGCCTGGGTAGTCCATGAGTACATCCTTCAATGTTCCTAGTCGTGGGAATATCGAGACAGGGCATCGAAATTCCAGAGTAGACTAGCGTATATCTTCTCGACCCATGTAATGGGCGATGGATGATCCCATATCCATTGGTGTTTGACATCAAAGATGGTATGCGGGTGCTCAGTGGAGACTGGATACACTGAACAGACTCGCGGAGAACTCCCAGATGGTATTATACCTCACGTCAGATGGCAGTTCTCTAGTGACACTGGTACAGCTTAGTCTGTTGACCCGAGATCGTCATAGAGTCTTGTGTGTCTCTCACTGTGCTTTGATTTCCACCCTACCACGGCTCTACTGAGTCGTGCAAACAGGTGGTTTTGGGGTACAGTCCCGATTCACATGGAGGCAATGAGCGATAGGAGGGGATTCGTCTCTCCCGGTATTGGGGGTTGATGTTGCGCTATGCTCGACTGGCCATAACAGGAAATCCCTGGCCAGGGTTGCAGTGATATACTGGTAAGAGTTATCAGTAGTTTCACGATTGTTATGGACCTCACGTCGGCATGACTTATCGAGCTATTGGGGTCTGACGTTTACCACCCACAGACGAGATATGCGACATATCAGACGAACAGACCGGACTGTACGGTAAGTGTTATTAGTTGGATTCACAGGTGTGTGAGCGGGCTTGCTCGTCGATCTTCTGATCGCTCAATACCCGGGTGGCCGTTACGTTTAGCAGACCGCTTGCAGCTTGTGGGTGTTTGATATGATCATCACCTGCTGCCGGCGTATTGACGAGTCTTTAGAGTCCTACACAGAGGTTTCCTGGCTCAAGCGAAACGAAATAGGAGCGCATATAAGATATGTGCGGGGCCGAGAATAATGCGTGTATGTGATACCGTATTCTATTCTCGCGATGAATGTATCGAATGGTTGTATGTGATATAACCTAGTTATCGAATCGAGGATTGATTCGATAAGCCGATACATTGGATATTAGTCGGTTATATGCGATATGACCGGATCGTTAAATCAAGTATTGATTTAATGATTTAATGCATAATTATATATTTGATATATTACTTTGCATTAACTAGTATTGGTTCACTTTAAATGGATTTTCTCACTTGGAATACACAAGTTGTATATGTGATATACTTTTGTGCACAAGATTGTATCATGTTTGATGATACATGCTAGTTTGGGTGTATGTTTAGTTTAAATCATGTTTAAGTGAATGGTTAGGGTTTTATAATCTTCTCTTGATTATTTAGTTTATTTATTTATTCTTTATTTTAGGAAAAAAAAAGATATGGTTGCTTATTTTGTTTTTGTTTTGTTGAAACTTCAAGAAGATTTGACCATTCTTGTTCTTTTCCTAAATCAAACCATTCAACCTAACCATGGTTTATTCTCTACACCTAACTATGGTTGCCATTATGATAAGTATCATATTATTTCCTTTTTTAAAAGAACTTATCATATTCTTTCTTCTTCTTCTTCATCAACAAGAAGAAAAACTTGCCTCCATCAATGGCAACTTGAGAAAAAGAGTGAGAAATCCAATTCTAAAGTGAACCCACTTCCTATTTCTTCATCCTCTACCACTTGCCAAGTAGTATAGGGTGTTTTCTTCACAAGTTTCATGGCTTGGTGAAGTTGGAGGTTGATCTTGTGTTGCCTCGACGTAGATCATCTTCGGCATCGAAGCCGACGACCTAGCCCGCCCATTTCTCCGATGAAGCCGACGCTAGAGCCCGGGATCCGATGATCGCAGCGAGGGGACTTTATCACGGAGCTATGGAGGTGGAGGACCGGATCTACAAAGGTTGTAGCCCCTTTCCTTTAAGTTAAAGTTGTTAACTTGCATTGCATCACCTATACATCTAGTTAACGATCCGTATTAGGGTTTGTAGGCACATGAAAAATTTGAATTGGCCATGTTTGATCACTTGTGAGACCTCATTAGTGTGCCTATGAACCCTATAATATGGTCAAATAAGCATAATAGTATATTTCATGGTAAATATTAAATTTATTCTTTAATAAATAATGCTTTAAAATAGTTTTAAATATCGGAAAACCTAAATGAATTCTTGGAAATTTCCCGAAAATTATTTGGTCATTTTCCATAATTTTCATCCTAGAAATAATTCATTTCTCATGAAATCCATTTTTGGAATATAACTTAGAAAATACTAAAATCAAAAAAAACTTTTGGGCTTCCAAAAACTTAAAAAGAAAAATCAAAAAATATAATTTGTATGATGGGATTCAAACACAGAGGCTTCATCGCAGCAGTGCAAGGCTTTACCAATGAGCTACAAATTATTTCTTGCTGTTCTTTAGCAAAATTTATTTATAACTTATACTCAGGCTAAGAAACTCCTTTCTGTACTTTAAAAAGAAAAAAAATTATACAGAAAATTCAGATTCGTTACATTCTACCCTTTTTACAAAAATTTCGTTCTACAAAATACAAAGTTAGAACTTCGTATTTTAATGAAAATTAGAACTTCAAAGTTAGAACTTCATTACATTCTACTCTCTTTATAAAAATTTTGTACAAAATTTTTGTACAGAAAATACGAAGTTAGAACTTCGAGGATGTTTTAATGAAATATATGCAATGTAAGTATAGGGTATTTTAGCGATAAAATTCTTATTCACAATTTTAGCAGCACTTTGGCTTATAAAAAGGTGTTTTCTCAAAATGGAATTGGGTAGAATAACGTCATGGTGGATTTCACAGAAAAAAGGTAATAAGGGAGTAGGACGTTACCCCGTGCTTATAAATGTGCAAAAGGGTATATGGGTGTGTTGATCATGTGTTAGATATAGCTAAAACAAGGTTTGTCGCATTTATCGACTGAAACTATACTCATTAAAATTCAAAAATGATCATATGGAATTTTGAGATTGATAGACAATTTGATCAGATTATCATGTGAGAAGAAGTGGTGAGATCGAGAGGGAGGGAGACAGATCCTATCTCGTGAAGAAAGTTTGAATTTCGAACCAACGACTAAAGTCAAGTCGTTCTCCTACCTTGATTTTTTCTAGCACTCTTTACCAGCACCTATGCAAAGAGCGTCAAAAGACGATCACACAGGAATTTTTCCGGATTTATTTGAGCTCCAGAAGTATGAGAAAATTGAAGAAGAGTGATGACTATTTGTATGAGAGAAGATGCAAAATAAGAAACATTTGTAATTAATATTAATTATGTCAACATTTATATCTTTCCTAATTGCTCAATTAATTGCAAAGTATTTAAGGCATCATATTTAAAAACATAAAAGCTCCGATTAGTATATACTATATTAGAATATGTAAAATAATTTATTGACAATTAATCAGTAAATAAATTAATATGGTCAAATAAGCTTTATAGTATATTTCATGGTAAATATTAAATCTATTCTTTAATAAATAATGCTTTAAAATAGTTTTAAATATCGGAAAAACCTAAATGAATTCTTAGAAATTTCCCGATAATTATTTGGTCATTTTCCATAATTTTCATCCTAGAAATAATTCATTTCTCATGAAATCCATTTTTAGAATATAACTTAGAAAATACTAAAATCATTTTTAATTTCTTTTTTTTCAATAAATCATATTAATTACACTTAGACCCAAATACATCTTTTGTAAACATTTTACATCAAAAGAAATACTAAAATAATTAATGACACCAAGAAAAATATAAAAAGACTTTTATTAGCATATGCACAAAACGTAGTCGTTACAATCTACCCTCCTTAAAATAATTTCGTCATCGAAATTACAGGGGGTAGCAAGGGAAAAGAAGTTACAAATGAGGGGTTGCAAAAAAATGGGGGTATCGCTCTATCATATCGTCTTCTCTCTTCCTGGTGGACTCATCTGGAAAGTCTTTCATTCACATCACTCTAATGAGCTGAACTGTCTTATTTCTCGGAGACTTCTCTTTTCGATCTAGAATCTCGACCGGCTATTGCTCATGGGTTAGGTCGGCCCCTATGGTGATCTCTGAATGATTCATAATGTGACTGGAATTACCAACATACTTTCGTAGCTGTGAGATGCGGAAAATATTGTGTACGCCCCCAAGGATGGTGGTAAAGCCATGCGGTAAGCAATTTCACCACTCGTTCTAGGATAACGAAAGGGCCAATGAATCGAAGACTGAGCGTTCCATGCTTCTCGAAAAGTGTAACAACTCTAATTTCAATGTATAGAAAATTGTTTAAAAGTTAATATACAATTTAAGTATTTGCAAACCTATGTATACTATAAATATTTGTTTTATTTTAGAATAGCAAGAAAGTACTTGTAGCACATTGGTAAAGAGTTGCACTGCTGTGACGTAGTCCCTGTGATCGAATCCACCCAGCCACATTATCTTTTTATTTAATTTTCTTTTAATCTTTTAGAAGCCCAAGAATTTGCACGTGCACTACACGTAAAATAATAATTTACACAGAAAACAAATACATGCACTGGGGTATACCAAGCGACAGGGACACGTGGCCCCAATCCAGAGCCTCACCTTCGGAAATGGACCGGCGAGATTGCATTATGGGCCGGCGCCGCCGGGTCAATGTGGGTAAAATGCAATTTTTTTTGTGCCCTAACACCCCTTGGACTCCCCCCTTTAACCCCTGTCTGTTTGATTTCCCTGCATATTAACAGAGAAATTAAAACGATGCATTTATCCAAATTTTAATGCATTTTTAATTCATTCTTCATCACCTTAAAACCCTAATTTTCCCTTTAAATACCACACTCCATTTCACACATCCTCACTTAGAAATCCCTGCCAAAACTCTCAAAAACTTTCAAGTCCTAATAGTCTGCAAGTGGAGTTAGCGAAGAATAAAGTTTCGGCGACGTTCCAAGGAGATTCCGGCAACGAAACGATGCCCCGAAACCTTCCTTAGCTCCCACTCTCTCTCCTCTAGTCCAAAAGCCAGTAATTCCTCTCTCCCCCTCTCATCTTCTATTTTAAAAACATTCACTTCTAAAACTCGATGGAAGCGGAGTTAATCCGACTTTCGATTCGGTTTTCCTTTAAAAATCTATTTTTCTTAATCAAAAAAATACCGTACTCTCATATAATATTTAACAAATATTAACAAACATTTTAAGACAAGTTTCATCTCAAAATATTATTTATTGCAACTTTTATCGTATTTTTACGGTAAAATACCACATACTTTACTTTTTCGCCATAAAACAACATAAAACTTGTATTACCTTTAGATAACTCATGAGATAATGCCTACCTCATCAAAACACACATTTCTTGACACAGCACGATAGAAATTTGGGAACATAGTTATAGGATAATACCATGTTTCAAATAAATACCATTAAC
The DNA here is from genome assembly GCA_030015575.1 of Agapanthus africanus. NCBI lineage: Eukaryota > Viridiplantae > Streptophyta > Magnoliopsida > Asparagales > Amaryllidaceae > Agapanthus > Agapanthus africanus. The sequence continues at coordinate 200,250,584 of JASDDO010000028.1, read as the reverse complement.
TTATAAATGCATTTCTTTAAAAAGATGTATCAAACAATTCTTTGCAATTGTGCCTTTATAACCCACTTTTGCGGACCCCGTTCGGAATGATGTGGATTATCGCACATCTTCGGGCCTTGTAGAGCGAGATGCAGACCTCCGAAAGGAGCATTCGATCTCAATGGAATTTTAATGCATTTTTTTTAGAAAATGAGATTTCTACAAGAAAATAAATAAAATTATTTTCATTATATATATATATATATATATATGTATGTATGTATGTATGTATGTATGTATGTATGTATGTATGTATTATCAAAATATCTACTTTAATTATATTACATAAATATTCCAAGTTTTCAAAAGGAATCACCATTACATGAAAATACCATCCAATACAAAACAATTCCAATATTTCAAGAAAATACTATATACTATGAAAACTAGGTTCTACTCACTAGAAATTTCACAATTATAAAATGTATATCAATGAAAACCCTAAAGACGATAATTAAATACTTTAGGTATATTTTGAAAATTATATCAAACTATTTTTATATAAAAGTTTCTCAAGTTATACTAAATTACAATAAGGACCCTAGTAAACATAGGTTTAAGCGGGACCAGTCTCTTGAGCCTCAGGGAGCCGGAGATATGGGTGCTTGCCTATTTAAGGTAGACAATCTAACAAACGGTGTTATCAACATGGTAATTGTCTTGGAAAAAGAAACAAATCCTTCCGTACATGTGCAGCAGTTACCGATAATATCAAAACTAATTCAGGATTTTAATTTCTTTTTAAGTGTCTGACTCAGACTGAGTCTCAATCTAATCAATCTGACTTGAATATGATTCAAGTATAAAACCACAATTCAACATGAATCCGTTTATTCAATCTATATCAATCTATATTGACCGAACCGAACTATGGATATACTCCGTCTATGTGACTCTTCATTTATATCCATTCCATTTACTGATATCATGATTTCGGTAAGTCATTCATATATATAACAAAACAATACAATCAATACAAAAGACATCGCGGGGTTTTTAAGGGGTAGATTGGTACGGAAGGTGTTAAAAGTGGCACGAGACTGTAACCATAATACATCTAACCTGAATATCCATTGCCGTTGTACTGTGGCTGAACGGTTCCTTATGCTCTGTATACTTTAGTCTCCGGAATAGAGGGACTCCTCTCGTATACACTGCATTTTCTGTACCAAGTTAAAAACAACAACGTTAACAATATAATCAAACATTATAAGATATATTCTCTCTCTGTCTATTCTATCTCGACTTATATTTGGGACTTACCGAACGATTGTTCACTGACGACATTCTTTTCTTCTTTCTTTGGAATGTTGTCAGGTGATTCGGACTCACTGGAGATCGAGCCCAGCACTGAAGATTTGGAGCATATACCATTTGACCCAGAGCTTTAGACACTTGTATATTTTTTTCATTTCGGTTATGCCATTGTTTAAGCATCACTTTCTATTCATGTACTTTCATTTCAGTTGTACTTGTAAAAGAATGTTTAATAAATAAACTTGCTATTAATTTATATTCCTGTTTCTTGTGTACTTTACATTATATTGCTTAGTTATGCTTAGCGTGTTTACTTCTGAGTAAATACATAGCGGCCTCATCGCGTCCTCTTGCCGTACACCGGGAAGCGGGGCATGACAGGTTTTGTTGGTGGCCCATGCAGGTCAGCTCTGTATGGACATGCAGGTCAGTTCTGTAAGGACATGCGGGTTAATTCTGCATGAAGTCCTAAGCAATAAACACAAGAACCAGCAACTAAAAACATTATTTACGTATTCCTTGAATCTTCCAATTTTATATATTTTGAATCTGTCCTAACCCAAAATTTTTCATTCAAGGTTATGGATTCCCCAAACAACACTAGCACCATTTCAACAACACTCCACCATCTTTAACGCTTACACCTACCGTCACTGCTCCGATCAATGAGAAGACGGTACTGCTTGAGGTGATCCACAGCCTCCTGGAGGGACAGCAGCAGACTGCTATATTGATGAACCGTCCAGAAGCGGAAGCACATGGGGTTAAGCAATTTCGAGCTTTACACCCCAAGCAATTCTCAAGAAAAGAGATCCCTCTAGAAGCTGAGGAATGGGCTCAATGTATTGAAGATGATCTGGTAGCGGCACAAGTGCCAGAGATAGCCTGGGTTCGAGTTGCAAAGTTGCAGCTCACTGACAATGCACGAGTTTGGTGGAAGGCGGAAGAAAGCCGTCTTGACTAACCGATTGAATGGAAGACCTTTCGCGATATGTTCGATGCGATGTACTTCCCTGAGACTGCCAGATTCGACATGGAACAACAATTCCTCCATCTACAATAGGGTTCGATGTGGACCAAATCCGTATATGAGTATGATGCTAAGTTTACCATGCTCAGTCGGTAAGATATGTCTCAATATTTCAATTTTCAAATATCACATATGTTCCCCCAATCAGAGCAAGGCTCTGCTTAAATTTTGAAAATTCAAATTTTGAAGCAACGCTTCAGTTTCCGTGCGCTGTGCGCAACGCGCCACGTGTCAGAAGTTAACACGGCAGCACAACGCCCAAGGCCGTACGTCCAATCAGAGCAAGTCTCTTTAAAAAAAATAAGCAACGTTCACCTGCGCAAGCGCACGGCTGCGCGACACGTGTCTGCGCAGTTGCGCAAGCACAACTGCGCAAGCGCACGGCAGCACGACACGTGTCTGCGCAGTTGCGCAAGCGCTGTTGCGCAAGTGCGTCACTGCGCGACACGTGTCTGCGCAGTTGCGCAAGCGCTGTTGCGCAAGTGCCTCACTGCGTGACACGTGTCACACGCTGGTGAGTTGCGCAACAACAGAGTGAAGATTTAAGGATATTTTTTCTGTTCTTGTTTAAACAAGAAGATTTCTTCTGTAAAACAGGGGCCTTTGGATCAAAGATCCAACGGTGGGGAAAATTCCCCGAATCACTCAGAAAAGATCTTTTTAAAAAATTTAACTGATTTTTGAGCACTATAAAAAGGACCCCAGACCCCATTTCAGAGAGAGAGAGAATTCGATAAAAAAAAAGAGAGAAAAGAGCTCTGGAGAACTTCTTGAGAACAAAAAAAAAGAAGAAGGTAAAAACCTTTGAAATAAGAAAAAAATTCTCTTAGGAATAGATCATTGATCTAAAAGACAAGATCAGTGATCTTCAATAAATAAATAAATAAATAATAATAATAAAAAAAAATAGTGCCTTGCACTCGCTAGAGAACCTCTGGTTCTCTGAGATAGAAAGAAAGAAAAGATTTTTTTCTTTTCTTTGATCTAAATCTAGATCAAGAAAATAAAAAGTGCTCTGCACTCCTTTTCTTGAATCTAAAAGATTCTTGGTGCTTTGCACAAATGCAATGCATTACTTGAAGGGCCAGGCCCAAATCAAAAAGGCCTAGCAGGCCAAAATAAATTGCAAAGCAATAAAAGGGCTGAGCCCAAATAAAATTGATGCTCTGCATCATTCATAAAGAACAGAGCCCAAAACAAATTGATGCCCTGCATCTTTTCTGGGCAAAGCCCAAATAAAAATAAAAGGAAAATGCAAAAGCAATGTTGGACATTTTTTTTACTGGACTTAGCCCAATCGTAGCCATAAGTCCTTAAATTAAATTGGCTGACCAAAATGGCTCTCCTAAATCAATCTACATCCGGTTCGAGGGTACATCTCCGAACTCCTTTGACATCCATCGTTGTAATTCCTCAACGACGTCAAAGAGGTGACGGGTCCCAACGGCCACACACCCAATATCGGACCGAAACGTCCCTAAACTAACATCGGACCGAAACGTCCTTAAACTAATATTGGACCGAAACGTCCTTAAACTAATATTGGACCGAAACGTCCCTAAACTAATATCGGACCGAAACGTCCCTAAACTGGCATAATAGAGCCCAAACGCTCTTTTGTCGGATCTAAACGGTCCCGTTAAGTTGATCTTAGTCTCAAACTGGACTAACGTATCCTTAACAAACGTTTAAGTTGATCTTAGCCCCAAACACGGCTAACGTATCCTTAAATATTCAAATGGATTATAAAACTCCCAATCAACTCTGGTTCGAAGGTACATCTCCGAGCTCCTTTGATACATGTCGTTGTAATCCTTCAACGACGTCAGAGAGGTGACGAGTCCCGATGGCCATATATTAAATTAATCACTACGTTGAGTTGATCTTAGTCTAAAACAGGACTAACGTATCCTTGACGAACGTTTAAGTTGATCTTAGCCGCAATGCGACTAATGCATCCTTAAACTGAAAACACCAAACCCAAATCTAAGTAAATACGGATTTGGACTAATCCACGTCCTACGGGCGACGGCATTACTCATTTTCCGTATACAATCCACGGGCAACCACAAACAAAATGAACACACACGACACGAAGTGAAATTCTGGAGAAGGAGTAAGTTGTTACCGCGAGGCGGTAGCGTAATTAACTGTAGGGGCTTGCGCCTGCAGGGAAGAGCGTCCCCATAATCAAAAAACCCCTCATCCTGAGGGGGAATCTGACGAAGTCTGCTACATCGGCCGCATCCGTCTAAACCTCCGATACACGGTGCCATAAATCAACTTGGCATCTTCAGAGAGATAAACGGATAAAACCAAATAGCATCTGCCCCGAACATCAGGCATGGACATCCAAGTCCAGGCCGCCGTTCGGAGGGGAACAGATTCTGGCACGCCCGGTGGGACCTCTTCCTCTTTCTACTCCACACTTCGTGTGTCGTCTTCGCGAACCAATCGCGGTTCATTAAATGGTTGTCTTCGGATTTCAAGTTACTAAGATTTGGTCTTTTACCTGGCGCAGAATTCAAGATTCAATGGCCTCTAGCTGTACCAACTGCTCGAAATGCCGCTGCAACGGACACTCCACCTCACCAGGAGGTGTAGCATATGGGCCCCAAGCGGCTTCCTTCCTTACTCTGCCGGTAGACCAAGTGACCCAAGCCACCACCGGCTTGTTCTTCAGGACTATGATCCCACCTGCAAGCTTTTCTGCACCAATACCTGCACCGGAAGTGGGTAAAAAGTCGGTCTTCAACCGGCTCACTGTTCCGACAGCCCTTGTCAACGGGTCGCCCGCTACTAAACCGACAGCCACCGTTTTCACTAGGCTAGGTCAGAACTATAAAGTGGCCGTCCCAAAGAGGGCAACGGCCGCTGCTTCGGAAATCGTTAAAGAGGCTTCTCCCATCAGAGAGTCAGTCTTCGCAAGATTGACGGTTCCCACTCCTCTCCCAACTGGTCAAAAGGCATCAGTCTTCGAGAGGCTGACATCGGCAGTTACCCCACACTCAAACAGGGGGCAACAAGAAACCATCTCGATTTTCGAGCCAGTCCCAACGGCTCGTCGTGCGCGACGTCGCCATTGGCGACGAGTGAGGAAAGCCGGGGGCAACTCCCCCTCAGGGATAACTCCACCCGCTCCAATGGTGGAAGTCAACGCTGCTGTTCCAACTGGGAACGGCTTTGAACTACTGAGGAGAGTGCGTAAGAACTCTCCAACCGCTACCTTGAAAAGATCTCCTCCACCTGCGGAGAGAGTTCCAGAAACAAAACAAGAACAGCTCCCTCAACGGCTATCCTCAAAAGTTTACAAGGTTTGGCGTAGAGTTCAAGACTCCGTGATCGATCCAGACCACTTGCGTCACCAGAAAAAGGCGAAGGTGGAAAATAACAAAAACTGCCCCATTAAACAGCAGAGGGTGACAGTTGCTAGGATGCCCACTCCAACGGCTCCTTTAACCTCGATGGCCCACAAAAGAAGGAGGCCAGAGAAAGCTCCCGCGTCAGCGGCAAAGTTTAAAAGCGGTGAACCTAAACGCCCCAAGTCAGGGGGCATAATTGTTCATACGGTTTATATGGCTTCTGGAAAGGAAGAAAGCCGTACTTCTACGGGTTACCGACCGCTCACCCGATCAGTGACCAAGGCTCAGGAGCAGTAACAAAAGCTCCAGGAGATGATGACCATATTGGCTGCACTCACTGGGCCAAAAGAGAACCCTGAGGCGTCCTTAGATGAGCGCCAGGAGGAAGAGACCGACGCCGAGTTCCTTCGCCGAGTACTGGAAAAGAGGGACAAAGAGGCTACTGAATAAGCGGCCAACATACAGCGGATGGGCCTCCTCTTCCAGGACATGATAGGGATGATGATACAACAAGATCCTCCCGCTGAAGAACCCCTAACCGTCCTTGGAGATGATAAGGGAGATACATTAAATCCGCAGCCCGCTCTATTGACAGCTAAAGAGGATATAATCTCTAAGACTGATCTGGACGAATACATAGCCCAGCAAATAAAGGTTCATCATGCGGCCGAAGCAGCCGGCCACGTCGTAAAAACGGGGCGACCATATCCAGGCTGGTATGACCAAATCAAGTACCCGCCGGGTTACACAATTCCCAAGTTTCATGTCTACAAAGGGACTGGCAATCCCCACCAGCATGTCGCCCAGTTCAGGGCGCTTTGCGGTAACACCGGCGGCGATGACAAGCTTTTGCTCCGCCAGTTTGTCGGAAGTCTATCAGATACGGCGTTTGAGTGGTACTCTGAACTCCCTAATGATTCTATTAAAACCTTCGCGGAGATGGAGCTGCTGTTTACCCAACGCTTTGCAAGTGCCAGTGAACGTACCCCGATGACGGCACTGATTAACGCTAGGGTAAAACCCGGCGAGACATGGGTTCAGTACGCTATACGGTGGCGTAATCTATGGTCAAAGTGTGAGCAGCGCATAGAAGAAGCCCCTGCGGTGGGAATGTTTGTTGGAACTCTTGATCCACAAGCAACCATCTCACAGTTTATGATGTTTTTCAAGCCGACTTCCTTCCAGGCTTTGATTGACAAACTGGCGCAGATGGACCAGATGGGCCATAAACCCCCTCTCCCAAAACCGGATTCCCGAACTGACAAAGGGAAGGGAAAAGCGATCATTGTCGCTAATTCTCAACAACAACCGAACGACTTGAAGCCGGTTGCTCGTCCAAACAATACGCGCCCTTACGTACCCCTCGACGATAGGATGGGACGTCCTTATTCCTTTCCCCGCGATAAAACGAAGAGGTTATTCGAGCTGGCATTACGCAACAGACTCATAAATCTGCCAGATCCAAAACGTCCGTTGCAACCAAGTGACGTCAACGAACCTAATTACTGCCCCTATCATCGAGTGCTAGGCCATCCGATTGAGGACTGTTACGTTTTCAAAAATTGGCTTGAAAACCAGTATAGACAGGGAAAATTTGCGTTATCTGACAAATGGAAGGTGAATCCCCCGCAGCCCCACACCTCTAAAGAGACGAATACGCCGGGGGCAACATGCTCTGTCATTGAAGAAACTCCGTGGGAAGTTGTATTATCATCAAAAACGAAGAGGATGCTAAATGATCTTCGGACATGTCCGGCGATCAAGTGGAAAAGCCCATTGGAACCGCAGGTCGTCGAGGGGATGTTAAAGCCACGTCCAACTCCAAAGACCAATGATGGGGGTTCAAGCACTAGTAGCCAGTCGTCAAAGTCTTCGAAGAAAAAGAAGAAGGCCAAGAAACCAGTGAAGCCTAGCGATAGGCGCACGGACTTGCAAAAGCAAATTGACATGCTGGAAGAGTACAACCAGAAGGCGCGGACTCCCGTCACATTGCAAGAGTTACTCAACCACGTCTTCCAAGCAGAAGATGAGGGAGGTAGTTCGTCAAATGAATCTGAAGAACATGTAGCAAGTTGCCATGTGATTTCCCATTTGTCCACAAGCGATGAGGAGACTCCTCATGCTAAAAAGCTGGGGGCAGAGCCTGCACTAAAAATCCTGGAGCTGTCGGATGAAGCGATTGATGCATTCCTAAACCAGGCGTTTTTAAAGGGCAAAGCTGATCGGGATAACGAAGCGGTTATATTCGAAAAGGCCAAACGCCAGCGCCTTAGCGAAAGAATTGCGGTACTCCCGCTAGAACAAAATACACCCACCACAGATAAAATCAAGTTCAAGATAAAGAAGAGATTCGCTAAGGCTGTGTCGATGGGTATGAAGCTACCACCCTCTGAGAAAAACATTACGGGTGAAATGGAAAACCACCCCTCCTATTGCTTGTACCATCGGAAGGTGTCGCATCCCACCGAAGAGTGCAAAGCTTTCGGTAAGTGGTGGCAAGGATATGTTACTCACCGGCAACAGTTTAAGCGGGAAAAGCGCAAAGCCCGCCGAGAGCAGAACAGAATAAACGAAGTACTTGATAAAACTAGCGGTGGTTGTTGCATGATTGACGCTGGGGGATCACAAGTACCTGTATTTGGGAGTGATTCTGATGAGGAGCTAGAGCTTGGCCCCCTCTTTAAAGAATCCACTTCGGGAAAAGAAGAAGGACCAAAGGCTTGCGAGAACATACAGCTACGTAACCGGACGTTACCTGAAAAGAATCTTGGACCCTTAAACAAGAAAGACAAAAGGAAAGAGAAGGCCTCTGAAGACATCGCCTTGGATGATCGAGTCGCGGAAGAGTTAACCGCCAAGAACCCGCCAAAGAGGAATAAAGTGGATTATAACGTTTTAGCACATCTGAGGAAACTGCCCTCGCAGCTCAGCATTCTTGACGCCCTTTTGTTATCAAAAGAGGCGAGAGATTCATTGATTAAGGCACTCCAAGACCCGGAACAATTCCAAGCATGCCTGGCCGAGGAAAAGATGAAGGATGAGTTGGAGGAAGTACACATGGCTGATGTTACTTTTGGCGATGAGGACCTTCTACTTGGGACTTGCGAACACAATCGCCCTCTCTATGTTTCGGGATACTGCCATGATATAAAGATAGGCAAAATTCTGATCGATAACGGGTCGTCTGTTAACCTACTCAACGTGCGGGTGTTGAAGGAGATCTGCATGAGCGTCCAGCACCTTGCTCGGGATAAGATCACCATATCCGGGTTCGACTCCCAATCCTCAAAGACTCTTGGATCTGTGATACTGACGCTACGTTTCGGATTACTCGTCACGGACATTAAGTTCCACGTCATAGATGCCAAGACATGCTACAACGCTTTGCTCGGCCGACCATGGTTACACGAGTACAACATCATCCCTTCTACACAACATCAGTGTATGAAGTATTTTAAGGATGGTTTCGAGTATACCGTGACGGGAGAACTGAACCCGTTCTCTGTGAACGAGCTCCGCAAATACGAAGATGCCAAATACTTCTTGCCGGATTTCGAAGACACGGAGAAGTGTCACAGGCCGGAAAATAAAACTAATGCCACCATCCCTGTCTTCGGCAGTGATACCGAGGAAGAAGAGGAGATCGTTTATTCGGGTCCGCCCCAACATAACAAGCCAGGACCATCCACTCCTACATTGGTCTTTGGTAGTGACTCAGAGGATGAGGTCCATGTCGTATTCTCTGCTCGGCCTTCAATACGGGCTTCCGCTGATGAAGAGCAAAGTCTGCAGATAACCATGGTACCGCTTGAACATTACAAAGAACTAGATGCACTCAACACCAACAGCGTAGAAGAATTGCAGACATTTTATATCCCTCCCGGGCGGGAAGGCGAGAAGGCAATCCTATTCTACCGTTCTGAAGAAAACAAGGTGGAAAAAGAAGTTTGGTATGGCGTGGATCCCACGCTCGACAGGCTTCAGCCTATCCGTCTTCCCAGATATTATACCGAAGGTTTGAAGAAACTGCTGAAATGCCAGGGGATATCCTTCAGACAGACCGTTAGAGAGGTTAAATTCTATGACAGGGTCTGGAATGTTCCCGGGACCCAACGCAAACTGCCTAACGGGAGAATGGAAATAAAAGGGCTTGGGTACATCCGGCTAAAGAAACGAGAGCTAGTAAATAGCTGTTATGTTTTGTATGACTTCGATGAAGATGCGGACGCTCAATGGGAGGACGCTAATCCTAAGTCAGTAAAAGTTCCTGATGAAAAAGTGCCCGGTCCATCATTTGAAGAACAAATGGACAGGCTTATAAGGGAAGCTGGTCAAAAAGTCCGAGACGACCACAATCGCGAGACGGCCATCTATGAGAAAGCCAAGACGCAACGCCTTCTCCGACAGGCCGTGAAGGATGGAAAGGCCGCTCAACCTGCTCGACGCGAAAGCAAAAACAAGTCAGAGGGCAGAAAAGACGCTCAACAATCACAAGGCAGAGCTAAGAAACCACGTATCCGAGAGTCGAGCGTTATTGACTTCGCCCTCATGAAGAAAATGAGTCGAGCATACTCTTTTCCTCGGAACAAATCAAGGAAGATATTTGAGCTTGCTCTAAAACATCAAATGCTTACATTGCCGGAGTCCAAGCACCCCGAACAAGCAGGTGAAGCCTCACACCCGGACTATTGCTCTTACCATCGAGTAGTAGGTCATCCTCTTGAAGATTGCTTCACCTTTAAGAATTGGGTCGAAGATCAATATCAGCTTGGTAAATTCGCTCTGTCTAACAACTGGAGGGTAGCACCACCACAAAAGCACGAGCCTAAGGCCATGAAAGAAGAACCAGTTCCACATTGGGATTGGCAGAAAATTCGCACCTGTCGTATGATAACGATATTAAAAGAGGAGTCCGAGAATGTGGACAGCCTTCCCTGGTGCTTCGAAAACAGCAATGATGAGGTGATCTCAGAATTTCCCCCAGCTCCGAAAGAACTGGAGGACGGCATACATACCACTGCGGATAACCTCAAGAAAATTGAGTTGGGGACGATAAACGATCCGCGACCGACATTCGTTAGCGAGCTGCTGTCCGAGGAAAAGGTGGCTGCGTTAAAGGACGTCCTTGTACAGCATAAAGATTGCTTTGCATGGAACTATTCCGAGATGCCGGGACTCGATCCAGAAGTTGCTGTGCATAGACTGGCAATATCCCCGAGTGTCAAGCCGGTCAAACAAGCGCCGAGAAGAATGCGGCTTGAGCTCAAAATGAGCATCAACGCGGAAGTCAAAAAGCTGATAGACTCCGGCTTTATCCAAGAGGTTCAATACCCTGAATGGATTGCTAATATCGTCCCAGTGATGAAGAAAAATGGTACGGTGCGCATATGCGTGGACTTTAGGGATCTCAACAAAGCCTGCCCGAAGGATGATTTTCCAGTACCAGTCACCGAACTGATGATAGACAACACGTCCACGCATGAGATTTTCTCATTCATGGACGGCTCATCAGGATATAGTCAAATAAAAATGCACCCTGAAGACCAGAAACATACGGCTTTCCGGACTCCTTTGGGAATATTTTGTTACAAGGAGATGCCCTTCGGTTTAAAGAACGCCGGTGCAACCTACCAAAGGGCCATGACAAAGATTTTCGATAACCTTATACACGAAATTGTTGAGTGCTATATCGACGACCTCGTTGTTAAAAGCAAATCATATGAGGAACATCTCGAGCATCTGAAGACCGTATTTCAACGTCTTCGACAATACAACTTGAAGATGAACCCTCTGAAGTGTGCATTCGGGGTTTCCTCGGGCAAATTCCTGGGATTCGTCGTTCGACACCGAGGTATCGAAATAGATCCGTCCAAGATCAAGGCAATCATGGGAATGCCTCCGCCGAGAACTCTCAAACAGCTACGGTCTCTCCAAGGGAAGCTCGCGTACATACGGCGATTTATAGCCAACCTCTCGGGAAAGTGCCGCCCTTACAGCCACCTGATGAAGAAGGGAACCCCGTTCGTCTGGGATCAAAAGTGCCAAAGCGCACTAGACGAGATCAAATAGTACCTGCAAAACCCTCCAGTGTTGGCTGCTCCAGTGAAGGGAAAGCCTCTCATTCTTTACACGGCCGCCCTTGAAGGTTCTTTGGGCGCATTATGGGCACAAGAGAATGACCAGGGGAAAGAAAGAGCACTTTACTATTTAAGTCGAGTGCTGCTAGGGGCAGAAAGCAATTATTCCCCCATTGAAAAACACTGCCTGGCGTTGATCTTCGCAATAACAAAGCTTAGACATTACGCATTAGCGCATGAAGTCTATCTCATTTCAAAGGTGGACCCTCTCAAATATCTAATGTCAAAGGCCATATTGACAGGACGACTCGCTAAATGGGCCCTGCTCTTAATGGAATTCTCGATAGCATATCGACCACTCAAAGCAGTAAAAGGCCAGGCCATCGCTGACTTCCTTGCTGAGCACCCGATACCAGCCGACTCTCCTTTAAACTGCGATCTTCCAGACGAACATGCGTTTGACGCGATCGATGGTGATAATACCCGATGGGAGCTTTATTTTGACGGAGCATCTTCCGTGAAGAAGCGCAAACAAAGTACCCCTATAATCAAATCGGGGGTAGGACTCATCTTTATAACTCCACAAGGAGGGATAATGCGCTACGCGTTCTCCCTGACGGAACCGAAGATAAACAACGAAGCCGAATACGAAGCTCTGATAGCAGGCCTCGAGATCGCCATTGACATGGGAATTGAGAACCTCTTCATATACGGAGATTCGCAACTGGTCGTTAGTCAAGTAAACGGCGATTACCAAACATGCAAGCCGGAGTTAGTAAAATACGGTGAAAAGGTGCAACAACTGCTAACCCAAATTCCCTCCTATACTTTGGAGAGCATACCCCGCGCGGATAACAGCAAAGCGGACGCGTTGGCCAAACTCGCTAAAGAAATGGCTGACGAGAACCTCGATGACGTTAGAATCATGGTACAAAGTCGTCAGGTGCTCGCCCCCGCAGAAATACCTTCGGAATCACCCGAAGAGAAGGGAGTGACTAGGCAAGCGACCTTGCAAATAAAAGAACATGAGAAGGTTGAGGATTGGAGGGAAGTCTTTATAGACTACTTCAAGTCCCACCAAATGCCCGAAGATGCGTCCGCAAGACATCAACTCGTAAAACGAGCTCTGTCCTTCGCCTTCGTCAATGATACTCTCTACAAGAGGTCATTCGATTCTCTGTGGCTGAGATGCTTAGGGCCAGACGAATCGGAAAGAGTCGTTCAGGAAGTTCATGACGGAATCTGCGGTTCCCACCAAGCAGGTCCAAAGATGAAGTTGAAGATCAAACGGATGGGCTATTACTGGCCCACGATAATTCAAGACTGCATCGAATATGCGAAGCAATGTCACTCATGCCAGATTCATGGGGATTTCATCCACCAGCACCCAAATCCGCTGCATCCAACGGTAGCTAGCTGGCCATTCGAAATGTGGGGGACTGATATAGTCGGCCCCATCGAGCCAGCATCGTCTAAAGGACATCGTTTCATCCTAGCAACGACTGACTACTTCTCTAAGTGGACAGAAGCAGTACCATTGAGAGAAGTGAAGACGGAGAATATCCTCCATTTCTTCAAAACGCACGTCATATATCGGTTTGGAACTCCGAGGCGGATCATCTCCGATAACGGGCCAGCCTACCGAAGTCATAAAATCAGCCGCTTCGCACAGCAGCATAATATAGACTGGAGATATTCCTCAGTCTATAATCCATGAGCTAACGGTCTCGCCGAGGCCTTCAACAAGACCTTGACGAAAATTATAAAGAAAACAGTGTCCCGAAATAAGAAAGACTTGCATGAGAGACTGCAAGAAGCTCTTTGGGCGTATCGAACGACGTTCAAGACAGCCACAAACACAACGCCATACGCGTTGGTGTTCGGTACGGAAGCAGTACTCCCACTCGAGATAGAGTTACCCTCTCTACGAGTGGCAGTTCACCACGAGCTAACGGACGAAGAAAATGCTCACCTTCGGCTTGAGGAGCTTGACGCCCTTGATGAAACTAGGCTCATAGCACAACAAAATCTGGAAGCTTATAAAGCAAAGATGATGCGCTCATACGAAAGATTGACCCGACCAAGGACATTCCACCAAGGCGAGCTCGTGCTAGTAGTCAAAAGGCCTATGATCCCCAATCGCGCCAAGCGGGGAAAATTCGAGCCGAACTATGAAGGCCCGTACATCATAGATAAAGTTTACCAGGGTGGGGCCTATCTACTCATGGACATGCACGGTGAAAGGCCTTTCAGACCAATAAACGGTCACTTCCTAAAGAAATACTACGCTTAATGAGCCACAGCCTAGGTCAACGATAGATGACGACGACTATGTCCGCTCGCTATCTTCCTAGGCTCAAACTGTATAAGCAGTAGCAAGCTTCTCAACAGCGGACCGGAATGTCCTTAAACTAATAGCAGACCGAAACGTCTTTAAAACTACTACCGCAGTATCTTTAGACGGGCGAGAAAAGAAAAAGGAGAGAAAAAGAAAAAATAAAAAAAATATATATGAAAAAGAATTAAAAAAACGGTATGTCCATAAGCAAAATGGGCACGGATGAAAACCCGAAAGGGCTCCGTGAGTAAAAACAGCAGGGCTGCCGGCAAGTGTTCGTGAAAACCCGAAAGGGCGCGACCTTGTAAAAAAAAGAAAGTAAAAAAAAACAAAATAAAATAAAAAAAAAACGGTATGTCCATAAGCAAAATGGGCACGGATGAAAACCCGAAAGGGCTCCGTGAGTAAAAACAGCAGGACTACCGGCGAGTGTTTGTGAAAACCTGAAAGGGCGCAACCTCGTTAAAAGACACTTGTAGGGTCCTCTCGACCTTGTAAGGAGAAACCACCCGCGTGAGATCCTTACGACTCACAAAGGAGCAACACACTTAGGGATCCTCATGATTCCTAAGGAGAAAATACACTTATGAGATCCTCAAGACTCGTAAGGAGAATTCTCTTATGGGACCCTCCCGGCTCATGAGATTTGAAAGTCTTAAGTTACAGAAACCTAAACCTGTTCTTAAGCAAATCCTCCACAACCTTCGATATTGCCCTACAAGAGGCTCAATACTGACCCTTGTATACAATCCACGGGCGCGAATAAACATTTCCCTAACCAAGGTCCATCCGTGACTGGGGATATACTCGCATAACCCTTGTAAATCCTCTCGATTTGCAAAGAGAAAACCCTCCTGTAGGATCCTTACGACTTACAGAGGAACAAAACACTTAGGAACCCTCACGATTCCTAGGGAGAAAATACACCTATAAGATCCTCACGACTTGTAGGGAGAAATACCTTTATGAGACACTTACGGCTCATGAAGTCAAAGCCTTAGTCGACAGGACCCTAACCCTGGTCGCTAAGCCACCTTTATTCGACAGCGACAGAGGCAGATGATGATTCGCTCCTGGCAATATCCCAGTTGTAGCGGTGCTGATGCCGAAATCGGTGTCCAGTTTCAGGTTCACGGCGAAAAGCCAGTAGACCGTACATGCATACGAAATAGCCGAAATGATAGGGCAACTTGCAATAATAAAAAGCAGCAAGTAAAAATATATGCATGAAGAAAAAGCCGAAATGATTGGGCAGCTCGCAATAAAAAGCAGCGAGTAAAATAAAGTAAAAGGCCGAAATGATTGGGCACCGCGAAAAATAGCCGAAATGATTGGGCGATCGCGACCTTCGCGATATAAAAGCTGAAATGATAGAGCATCGCGGAAATAAAACAAAAAAAAATAATAATGATGATAAAATTTTGGCCCTACAGTTAAGATCACATCGATCCCTGTATACAATCCAAGGGCGTAAAACAAAAAGGGAGCCATACTCTCCCAACAAACTCCTCGACTCACGGATACAAACACTCCTTGACGAGAGCCTCCTGATCCGCGTCGACCCGCAGAGCCACCAGTGCCTCCGTAGGAATCCTCGACTCGTTTCAAACCCCAAGGAAACAAATAATCCTTGGCGCTCGGGAAACAAATAATCCCTAGCAAAACTCCTCGACTCACGGATACAAACACTCCTTGACGAGAGCCTCCTGATCCGCGTCGACCCGCAGAGCCACCAGTGCCTCCGTAGGAATCCTCGACTCGTTTCAAACCCCAAGGAAACAAATAATCCTTGGCGCTCGGGAAACAAATAATCCCTAGCAAAACTCCTCGACTCACGGATACAAACACTCCTTGACGAGAGCCTCATGATCCGCGTCGACCCGCAGAGCCACCAGTGCCTCCGTAGGAATCCTCGACTCGTTTCAAACCCCAAGGAAACAAATAATTCTTGGCGCTCGGGAAACAAATAATCTCTAGCAAAACTCCTCGACTCACGGATACAAACACTCCTTGACGAGAGCCTCCTGATCCGCGTCGACCCGCAGAACCACCAGTGCCTCCGTAGGAATCCTCGACTCGTTTCAAACCCCAAGGAAACAAATAATCCTTGGCACTCGGGAAACAAATAATCCCTAGCAAAACTCCTCGACTCACGGATACAAACACTCCTTGACGAGAGCCTCCTGATCCGCGTCGACCCGCAGAGCCACCAGTGCCTCCGTAGGAATCCTCGACTCGTTTCAAACCCCAAGGAAACAAATAATCCTTGGCGCTCGGGAAACAAATAATCCCTAGCAAAACTCCTCGACTCACGGATACAAACACTCCTTGACGAGAGCCTCCTGATCCGTGTCGACCCGCAGAGCCACCAGTGCCTCCGTAGGAATCCTCGACTCGTTTCAAACCCCAAGGAAACAAATAATCCTTGGCGCTCGGGAAACAAATAATCCCTAGCAAAACTCCTCGACTCACGGATACAAACACTCCTTGACGAGAGCCTCCTGATTCGCATCGACCCACCGAGCCACCAGCGCCTCCGTGGGAATCCTCGACTCGTTTCAAACCCCAAGGAAACAAATAATCCTTGGCGCTCGGGAAACAAATAATCCCTGGCAAACTCCTCGACTCACGGATACAAACACTCCGTGATGAGAGCCTCTTAACTCATGTCAACTCGCAGAGCCATCACCCTCTCCGCAAGCAAATTCCCGATTCGTCTCAATTTGTAAGAAGAAGTCTCAGACAGCAAGGATTGAAAAGCTTGCTTCTTGAGCAATGGGGCCCTGCAAGTCAATCCAAAATGGTCTCTTGCATACTATTCACGGGTCTCACTCTCCGAAGTCGAATTTCGACGAGGAGGGAAACAACCGCTTACGAATTCTCTCGACTCGTAAGAGGGAAAATTCTCTTTTAAGATCCCCACGACTTATAAGAGAAAACCACACTTAGGAATCCTCACGATTCCTAAGGAGAAAATCCATCTATGAGATCCTCTCGATCCGTAGGGAGAAAAGTCTCTATGAGACCCTCACGGCTCATAGAATTGAAAAAGTCTTAGGCGGTAAACCTAAACCTGCGGCCTAAGCCATCGCTATTTCCTGAGGAAGTCAGAATACTCATTTTAGACATCCATCAACCATGGTTATTAAGACAGCCTACTGACATTAAAAGAGAGAAGATGACAGAAAGAATATCCGTTCCACATTTGATCTGGCATGCGTGACGCATTCATTTATGCATGGACAGAAGACTCAGGACGAGAAATAAGACAAGCTGAAATAGAAAAGGGGAGGGTTTTCATTCATACCGTTGAAAGTTTTTACAAGCATAAGAATAATGAATAAGAAACATTGTTCAGATTATTACAACGGTATAACCTCGGATCCGGGGCACGGATTGAGGAAATCAAAAGTAAGGCCATCCAGAGTTCTTCTGGCCTTTCTAATTATTCTTGTGCGCAGTCTTTCGCGCTCCTCGGTGTCGATATCATCGGCAAGCCCTTCCGGCCTTTGATAAGCAGCAACGATCGTCGTCTGCTGAAACACTTGATGCAGGATGTCAACGAGGTCATTCCGTCGTTTCCTCGAGATCAGCCCTGTCAGGTGCACTGAATGCACCTTGTCCTCGGCATCATCCAGGGCATTGAGTGGTAGAGCCTCGTGGAGACCCGGGAGTGCCCTCCATATTGCTCCCAGCACGACTTTCAAAAGAGCCGAACGCCGAGGCAACAGCCAACCACCGCTTGCGTTCAGACGACCCATAACTTCTGCACATTCGGCGTCTGTAAACTCCTGGTTTTATTGACGACCCTGAGCGCGGATATCGTCGTAGGTAATGAACTCGTGCAGACTGTATAGATGCACCGCCGCCATTATGCCTGGAGAAAATATTACAGGAAGATCAACAATAGAAAAGCAATAATATACATAGATGACTAAATTCCTACAGAGCAAAACTATGTTCAAAGATGAAACCCACTAGACGAGAGCTCTACTGTTTAAGATTAATCTAAGAATCGATTTTACCTGAAGTTTTCCTAAAAAACTTTTAAAAAAAAGAAGCAAGGCACCGGAGTTCTTAAAGGCAAGAACAAAGCTCTGAAGTCTTCGAAAATGGAAATATGGAAGATGATAAGTATCTGGAGGGGACCAAAGGTCCTATTTATAGGCCTCAAGTGCTTCTTCGACTTCCAAGAGTTGTCATGGCAGTTCACCCTAATTGGAGCGAATTTCCGTTCGAATTCCGAGACAGGAGATGAAGCGACGCTTCGTCCTTCCCCGATCAGAGCAAAGCCCTGTCTTGAAGAAGCGACGCTTCAGCACGGAAGCGCTAGCGCAGTTGTGTTGCGCTGCGCACCATATGCCACGTGTCCGGCGCAAACGCATCAGCGCAGCACCCCAAAGCAGCGCACCCAGTCAAAGCAAAGCTCTGTTTCAAGCAAAACCAAGGGAAGCAACACTTCAGCGGCGTATGCGTCATGCGCTGCATGACACGTGTCGGCGTAGATGTGCTAGCGCAGTTGCGCTGCACTGTGTGCTGTGCGACACGCATCATATCCTGGAGCATTCGCGCTAAACAAAAAGGTTCTGAAGAAATCTTTTCGGTTATTATCTTCTGTAAAACAGAAGCCCTTAGATCAAAGATCCGATTGTGGGGGAAATCCCGCCAAATCTTTCAGAAAAGGGATTTCTTCAACAAATTGAACTTGCTTCTTAATCTGCAAAATGAAGCCTCAGGCATCAGAGGTAGGAGAACTTGCTTCCTGAACAATGGGACCCTACAAGTCGATCTAAAATGGTCTCTTGCACACTATACGCGGGACTTACTCTCTAAAATCGAGTTTCGATAAGGAGGGAAACAACCGCTTACGGGTCCTCTCGACTCGTGAGAAGGAAAAATCCTCTTATAAGATCCCTACGACTTATAAGAGAAAACCACACTTAGGAATCCTCACGATTCCTAAGGAGAAAAGCCCGCCTACGAGATCCTCTCGATCCGTAGGAAGAAAAGTCTCTACGAGACCCTCACGGCTCATAGAGTTGAAAAGTCCTAGGCGGCAGATCTGAACCTGCAGTCTAGGCCATCGTTATCTCTGGGAGAAATGAAGTTATCTGTCAATAAGGTGTATTAAATATGTCATGCTGAGAAGAATGAAAAAGGCGAAGAAATGACACAGGACGTTACAAAAATATGTATCTTTTATTCATAAACATTGACTGGGTACAGGATACATTGTACTAAAGAATAAAAAATATATACATATATTTTACAAGTACAAATGATACAAGGAGAAATTACTGGGAAGGAAGCTTCTTGCATAGATTTAACAATTGCTCGCATACTTCCTTCCACGTCTTCTCTCGATCGGCTACCACCGCCAGCTCTGCCTCCACTTGGGCTCGCTGCTGCAAGACCGACGCAAGTTGCTCCTGAAAGGTTCCTAGGCACCCTATAGAGGTCTCACAAGGCATCAAACATGCCATTTTACAAAAATTATGGTGCCGAGAAACCCTAACACGGATCTTAGACTAGAATTCTAGGCGAAAAACTAAACTAGTTAGCAAATTAACTAAAGGTCGGAAGCTACAACCTTTGTAGATCCGGATTTCCACCTCCTTAGCTCCACGTGGTCATGCCCTCGCTGTCCATCATGAATCCTCGACTCATTCGTCGGCTTCATCGGAAAAACGTGCGGAATAGGTCGTCGGCTTCGTGTCAAAGACGATCTACGTCGAGGTTGCACTAGTTCAAGCTCCGACTTCATAAAGTTGTGAAACTTATGAAGAGAACACCCAAAACAACTTGGCAAGAGGTAGAGGGTGAAGAAATAGGAGATGGGTTCACTTTAGATTTGGAATTCTCTCACTAGAACTCAAGTTGCCATTGATGGCATCTAAGTTTTTCTTTTGAAGATGAAGAAGAAGAAGAGCTAGAATTATGATAAGTTATTTAAAATGAAAAGAAAAATCTATACTTATCATAATTCTAACTAAGGTTAAGTGTAGAGAATCAACCATGGTTATTTGGAGAGTTAGGGTTAAGCTAGTGGACAAGAATGGTTGCATAAAGTCAAGGCTTCATGAAGCTTCAACATAAAACAAGAAATGCCACCATTCTCCACTTAAGCTTTATCCAAATAAATGAATAAACAATTAAATGAATAAATGCATAATTAAAACCCTAATCTCAAGTTAACTATGGTTTAATTCCATACACTTAACCATATGATCAAGTATCATCAAACATGATACTTATATGTGCACAAAAGTATATCACATATACAATGTGTAAATCAAGTGAGAAAAATCCGTTAAAAGTAAACCAATACTAGTTGATGCAAAGTAATATATCAAATATATAATTATACATTAAATCATTAAATCAACACTTGATTCAATGATCCGGTCATTTCGCACATAACCGACTAGTATTCAATGCATCGATTTATCGAATCAATGATTCGATAACTAGGTCATATCTCATACAACCAATCGAAACATTAATCGCGAGAATCAAATACGGTATCACATACACGCATTATTCTCGGTCCCGCACATATCTCATATGCACTCCTATTTCATTTCGCTTGAGCTAGGAAACCTCTGTGTAGGACTCTAAAGACTCGTCAATACGCCGGTAGCAGATGATGATCATATCAAGCACCCACAAGCCGCAAGCGATCTGCTAAACGTAACGGCCACCCGGGTATTGAGCGATCAGAAGATCGACGAGCTAGCCCGCTCACACTCCTGCGAATCCGACCAGTAACACTTACCGTACAGTCCGGTCTCTTCGTCTGATATGTCGCATATCAAGTCTAGGGGTGGTATACGTCAGACCCCAATAACCGATAAGTCGTGCCGATGTGAGGCTCATAACGGGTCGAGAAACTACTGGTAACACTTACCAGCAAATCTCTGATCAGCCCTGGCCAGGGACTTCCTTGCTACGGCCAATCGAGCACTGCGCAACATCAACCCCCAATACCGGGAGAGACGAAACCCCTCCTATCGCTCATTGCCTCCATGTGACTCGGGACTGTGCCCAAAGACCACCGTTTTGCACGCCCTCATGGACGTGGTAAGGTGGAGATCAAAGCACAGTGGGAATCACACAAGACTCTATGACGATCTCGGGTCTACAGACTAACCTGTACAAGTGTCACCTGAGAACTGCCATCTGACGTGAGGTATAATACCATCTGGGAGTTCTCGGCGAGTCCGTCCAGTGTACCCAGTCTCCACTGAGCACCCGTACACCATCTCTGATGTCAAACACCAATGGATATGGGATCATCCATCGCCCATCATATGGGTCGAGAAGCGTATACACTAGTCTACACTGGTATATCGATGCCCCGTCTCGATACACCCACGACTAGGGACCTTGAAGGATGTACTTATGGACTACCATGTCCCCACTAGTATGATCCGCATCATAGTCCAGGTAGTCAAGTACACATCCTAAGGGCTTTACCAACATGTAACTATAAGACAGTATAAAGAGACTAGTGTACATGTTAAGATAAAGAGTAACCAGATAGCATACTATCATATCGAGCAAGAAAGTCATCTCTATATATGTCCAAGCATCCAATATAATATACAACATCTGTACAATACTGGCCTCTAGGGCATACATACAACTAACAATCTCCCACTTGCACTAGGGCCAGCTGCTGTAGTATCGCATACCGAGCATCCCGAAGAGTCTCTCAAACTGTGTCTGGGGAATGGCCTTCGTGAGTGGATCCGCCGTGTTGTTCTTCGTGTCAACTCTCCTGACCTCGATCTCCCGGCGATCAACTATCTCCCGGATCAGGTGATACCGCCTCAGAATATGCCTGGACCGCTGATGGGACCTGGGTTCCTTGGCCAAAGCCACCGCTCCATTGTTATCGCAATACAAAGGTATTGGACGCTCAATGGATGGAACCACTCCAAGTTCAGTAATGAACTTCTTGATCCAGACAGCCTCTTTGTCAGCATCGTTGGCAGCGATGTATTCAGCCTCCATCGTCGAGTCTGCCACGGTTTCCTGTTTGGAACTCTTCCAGCTAACCGCCCCTCCGTAAAGGGTAAAGACAAAGCCCGACTGCGACTTAGAGTCGTCCTTATCACTCTGGAAGCTCGAATCGGTAAAGGACTCCACTTGGAGCTCTCCGTTACCATACACCAAGAACATATCTCTAGTCCTTCGCAAGTACTTGAGAATGCTCTTCACAGCTGTCCAGTGACTCTCTCCAGGATCAGCTTGATACCTGCTCACTACACTTAGTGAGTATGCTACATCGGGTCTGGTACATAGCATCGCATACATGATAGAGCCTACTGCCGAAGCATAGGGTATCCCTTGCATGCGAGCTCTCTCCAAATCAGTCTTGGGAGACATCTCTTTGGAGAGAGTGACTCCAGAGATCGTGGGCAAGTTCCCACGCTTGGACTCTTCCATACTAAACCTCTTTAGTATGATGTCAATGTACCTGGATTGGGACAATCCCAAAATCCGTTTGGATCTATCTCTATAGATCCTAATTCCCAATATGCAGGAGGCATCACCAAGATCTTTCATTGAGAATCTTTGTGATAAGAAGAGCTTGACCGCTTGCAGCATAGGAATATCATTTCCTATCAAGAGTATGTCGTCCACGTACAATACGACGAAGACAACCTTACTCTCTGCCACCTTCTTGTAGATACAAGGTTCATCTGGATTTTTGACGAAATCAAACTCTTTGATAACGACATCAAAGCAGATGTTCCAACTCCGCGATGCTTGCTTTAATCCATAAATGGATTTAAGCAGCTTGCACACCTTCCCGCTGCTCCCACTGTGTACGAAGCCCTCTGGCTGAGTCATGTACACGCACTCTTCTAAATCACCATTTAGAAAGGCGGTCTTAACATCCATTTGCCAGATTTCGTAGTCATGAAAGGCAGCAATGGCAAGCATGATCCGGATGGATTTAAGCATAGCCACTGGAGAAAAGGTTTCGTCATAGTCCACACCTGGTCTTTGACGAAAACCCTTTGCTACAAGTCTAGCTTTGAAAGTCTCCACTTTCCCATCTACACCAAGTTTCTTCTTGAAGATCCACTTGCTCCCAATGGGTTTTACCCCTTCAGGAGCAACTTTCAAAGTCCATACTTTGTTGGTGTACATGGATTCCATCTCGAACCGCATAGCATCCAGCCATTTCACTGAGTCCCTACTCGTGATGGCCTGCTCGAAGCTAGTTGGGTCATCATCCTCCATGATGCAATCCTCGCTCCCACCATCCATGAGAAAACCGTAGTATCTCTCAGGTTGGCGAGGAACCCTACTAGATCAGCGGAGTGGCTGAGGTTCATTGGGAGCTACTGAATCCTCTGGTTCCACTAAATCTTCTGTTGTGTTTTGTTCAGCTGGAACCTCTTCCAGTTCTACCTCAGAGCCACTAATCTCTTTTGCAAGAAATTCCTTTTCTAAAAAGGTGGCATGTTGAGCAACAAATACTCTTTGTTCCTCACTGTGGTAGAAGATATACCCTCGCGAATGTTTGGGATATCCAACAAATTTACACAAAACAGACCTTGCCTCGAGTTTGTCCGGTTTTTGTCTTTTGACATAGGCCGGGCAACCCCATATCTTTATAAAATTAAGATATGGTCTCTTCCCTTCCCATATCTCATATGGTGTGGTAGGCACAGATTTGGTGGGAACCCTGTTCAGTAGGTATGCTGCTGTTTCCAGTGCATATCCCCAGAAGGAAACAGGTAACTCAGCTACACTCATCATAGAGCGCACCATATCTAATAGGGTGCGGTTTCTCCGCTCCGATACACCGTTGTGCTGTGGTGTATATGGAGGAGTTAGCTGAGAGAGAATCCCATTCTCTTTTAGGAAGTCCAGGAATTCAATGCTTAAGTATTCTCCTCCTCGATCAGATCGTAGGATTTTAATACTTTTTCCGGTTTGGTTCTCAACTTCTTGTTTATATTCCCTAAATTTCTCAAAAGCTTCTGATTTGTGTTTCATCAGGAACACATATCCGAATCTAGAGAGATCGTCAGTGAATGTAATGAAGTATGAAGAACCATCCCTGGCATGTGTAGACATGGGACCGCATACATCACTATGTATAAGTCCCAAGAGTTCGGTAACTCTTTCTCCGTGTCCCGTAAACGGAGTTTTGGTCATCTTTCCTTTGAGACATGACTGGCAAGTGTCATAAGATGAAAATTCAAACGGATTTAAATATCCATCCTTATGCAACTTAGCCAGTCGTGTCGCATTGATGTGACCCAGTCTACAATGCCACAAGAAGGATTCGTTGAGTTCAGAACTCTTCCTCTTGTGTGTGTTTGTTATGCTCAGAACTGTTGATTGATTTAGAGCATAAATGCCATTGCATAACGTGCCTGATCCAACCAACTTTTGATTACGGAAAATGTTCATAACATTGTCCTGTAATACAAAATTATATCCTTCTTTGCTTAATAAAGAAACCGATATAATGTTGCATATCAGGTTCGGCATGTAATAGCATTCGTTCAGAACCAATGTATTACCAGTTGGTAATACAAGGTGATATTCCCCGACAGTCTTAGCTGCAACAATTGCACCATTTCCAACTCTAATGTCTTTATCACCTTCTCCAAGTTCTCTACCATTCCTAAGCCCATGTAACTGATTACATATATGGGATCCTGACCCGGTATCTAATACCCAGGACGTAGAGCAAATGGAGAAACAGATCTCAGTAACGAACACACCCGAAGAAAATGCATCAACATGTACTTTCTTCATTCGGGTGGCATGGGAATCCTGGTATTCCCCTATATCCTGTTCAGTCCTATAACTCTTATAGGTAAGAACGGAACCAACGTTCCCCAGCACAGTATAACATGCGGGTTCGGTCAATACATCCATATTATTATCTTTATTAAGGCATGAAATGGTCGCTACCTGGAGAGAGAGAGAAGAAAACACTTTAGCGTAAGCTCGTGCAAGATCAGATTGGTTATTATCTTATCTAATCAGGATGGCTCACACTGCTTTTTATCAAATCTTCCTTCAAACCCTAAAAGGAAAGACTAGCCGGGATTAATTACACACTACAAGTTCGCCAATCTTTCAGCCAGGCCAGTGTCGGTACTTTGAGGGAGGTCCCCCGTGCTTTCGCACGAACCTAATTACTGTAAACCTCGTTTTCCCAAAGGCGTAACCTCGTTAACACCTTTCTAGACACCTACTTGATCGGCTAATTGTAATGTGTAAAACTCTTCCAGGAGTAACTCTTACTCGCAGTGGGTATCGGGATCCAACTATCTCATAGAAGGTATGCAATCTCATTGCAAATTTCAACACTTGAAATTCCCGATAATATTTTGCCCCAAGCATCCTATGACCTTGACGGAGGTCAACAAACCACAGGGTGCAAGTCAAGTTCAACCCGTCATTTCTTGATTGAATCAAACCCACCCGCACGACCCTTGACAGAGGTCAACAAGGTCGTACGACTACCCTAATCCAATCTGCATCATATGCATAAGCAGACAAATACTAGTTAGCTACCGCACACTACGCCTTGACGGAGGTCAACAAACGTAGCACGAATACTAAGTAGGATCTATCTGAAATGACGGAGGGCTACGCCAGGTTTTTTCTGAAAACCATGAGCGTAATGAACTTGATATCGTTGTAGAATCAAATGAAGTTTTAAAATGGAGTGATTTTGAGGCTTTTCTAGTTTTGCTAAAGGGGTCACTCCCGGTGAAGGGATGGTCGGCCCTTTCCTCGTCGAATGAGGTGCGGGATATATCATATATATCACTGTGCAAAGCAAAAACCCAAAAGCAGTCAAATGCAAACCGAGTGTGTAGCATCTGCCAGTTATTGCTAAAGGAGTCACTCCCGGTGAAGGGATCTCGGTCCTTTCCTCATCGAATAAGGTGCAGGGTATATCATATATACCGCTGTGCAAAGCAAGAACTGTAGCTACCTGTTTTATTTTAAAATTCAATTCCACAACATCTTAGGTTTCTTATCTTTCATTAATCACATTAATGAAGTCCCATCATTTAAATACCTAAACATCACAGATAGATATGACGTACACTTATGCCATCCGCATTCGCCTCGATGTCCCCTCGTGCACCGTTAGGTTAGGTAACTAACGACAGAGCAGGGCAGGGCTAGCGCGGGTGTAAAACATAAGTAACGTCTATATAATATATCATATATACTATATACTATATCCATCACAGAAACACATCACAGATATCGCAGCAGAATAAACATATGAAATATTGGATATACTAGGACGTCCGTGTTTTCAATACGAGGCAGTATAAAACACGGATTCCACGGTCGTGATGAATAGCCAATCCCACACCCCTATACCCCTACGAGAGCGGCAAGCAACCCTGCCAATTCTAGGGTTAGGAGACCCGGACTCGACTCCTCGAGTTGGTCTCCCACTGGACCCCAGAACCCGGTTACTTGTGCTCCCCTCCTTGGGTCTATCCTAATGCGGAAAAGTAAATAATATACAAAGGGTGACAACTTCCGCTACCTGGAAGTGGCCCAAATAAAAGAATATTACATACAAGTTTTTACATGAATGAAAATGTAAAACACTCATCTCACATAAAAACCCCTGGCTATTCGAACACGACGATCCAATATAACATATCCAGCAACACATAACATCACATGTCATCAACGTAAGTAAGTATGCATACCCCAATTGTCGTTGACGTATAGCAACGAAACCGGCGATATGAACATACTATATTTACGATTACAGAAAAGAAAGTGTAAAACTACAACAGTTGGAATCCGCAACCTCTTTAGACATCACATGCCTAACAGTTACAAACCCCGCATTTTAGTCTCATTATCGAAAACTCTTTTCAATATCGTATGGGACTAAACTGCTAGATTTATAACATTCATCCAGTTATCTCATAACTGTTTGTGAATTCCAATTATTGTATCCAATTCCGGATAAATAGAATATATTAAACTTTCCGATCGAACATTCGAACACCCAAGTTTTCCCGACACCGATCAACACATGAAATAGGTTCAAAAACATTCACTTCATGCCTCAGTACCAACGGTCCAGCCGTAGAAGGGTCACGCCAACGCCTCACATGTGGCACGCCGTACTGCCCCAAACCCGAAGGATCAAAGGGCAGTTCAAGACGGTCACATAATCGAGTTAAGGTTTGTTGTCTTCTAGAGGGACCATCGCGTTACTTGCACTACTTCAAACATCTTTTAACCACAGAAAAATCCAACACTTGGAATTTTTCCGGCAGGGGAAAAGTTGGGTATTTGTATCCGGTCAAACATTTTAACATATTCTACAGTTATCTGGAAATCCACTTAGACAAAAATTTGATAACCCGATTGAATAAACGAATCCCCAAAGCAACCCCAAAATACTCTTCTGTGGAGTCACAATAAAAATACCCAGAAAATATAATATACAAATATATGAATTACTGTGAATTAAAAATTAAACAAGGGAACAGTACGGCCGCGGAACCGCCGCGCATGCATAGCTCGTGCCGCGGTTCCGCGGTGGAAAAGTCGAATCAGGCCCTCGTATTTCACAGTATTTCATATAACTCCCTGCATGATTTTCTGCATATTTTTAATTGACAAAAATCCAAAATTTCGGAAAATTTCCAGAGAGCACCTTGGAAATTAGGTTTTCGGGACAATCGGGCTTCAAACGTCGTTTAGACTTCGCCTAAGGCTCTAGCTTGGCTCTGATACCAATGAAAGTTTCCTAGGCACCCTATAGAGGTCTCACAAGGCATCGAACATGCCATTTTACAAAAATTATGGTGCCGAGAAACCCTAACACGGATCTTAGACTAGAATTCTAGGCGAAAAACTAAACTAGTTAGCAAATTAACTAAAGGTCGGAAGCTACAACCTTTGTAGATCCGGATTTCCACCTCCTTAGCTCAACGTGGTCATGCCCTCGCTGTCCATCATGAATCCTTGACTCATTCATCGGCTTCATCGGAAAAACATGCGGAATAGGTCGTCGGCTTCGTGTCAAAGACGATCTACGTCGAGGTTGCACTAGTTCAAGCTCCGACTTCACAAACTTGGCAAGAGGTAGAGGGTGAAGAAATAGGAGATGGGTTCACTTTAGATTTGGAATTCTCTCACTAGAACTCAAGTTGCCATTGATGGCATCTAAGTTTTTCTTTTGAAGATGAAGAAGAAGAAGAGCTAGAATTATGATAAGTTATTTAAAATGAAAAGAAAAATCTATACTTATCATAATTCTAACTAAGGTTAAGTGTAGAGAATCAACCATGGTTATTTGGAGAGTTAGGGTTAAGCTAGTGGACAAGAATGGTTGCATAAAGTCAAGGCTTCATGAAGCTTCAACATAAAACAAGAAATGCCACCATTCTCCACTTAAGCTTTATCCAAATAAATGAATAAACAATTAAATGAATAAATGCATAATTAAAACCCTAATCTCAAGTTAACTATGGTTTAATTCCATACACTTAACCATATGATCAAGTATCATCAAACATGATACTTATATGTGCACAAAAGTATATCACATATACAATGTGTAAATCAAGTAAGAAAAATCCGTTAAAAGTGAACCAATACTAGTTGATGCAAAGTAATATATCAAATATATAATTATACATTAAATCATTAAATCAACACTTGATTCAATGATCCGGTCATGTCGCACATAACCGACTAGTATTCAATGCATCGATTTATCGAATCAATGATTCGATAACTAGGTCATATCTCATACAACCAATCGAAACATTAATCGCGAGAATCAAATACGGTATCACATACACGCATTATTCTCGGTCCCGCACATATCTCATATGCACTCCTATTTCGTTTCGCTTGAGCTAGGAAACCTCTGTGTAGGACTCTAAAGACTCGTCAATACGCCGGTAGCAGATGATGATCATATCAAGCACCCACAAGCCGCAAGCGGTCTGCTAAACGTAACGGCCACCCGGGTATTGAGCGATCAGAAGATCGACGAGCTAGCCCGCTCACACTCCTGCGAATCCGACCAGTAACACTTACCGTACACTCCGATCTCTTTGTTTGATATGTCGCATATCAAGTCTAGGGGTGGTATACGTCAGACCCCAATAACCGATAAGTCGTGCCGATGTGAGGCTCATAACGGGTCGAGAAACTACTGGTAACACTTACCAGCAAATCTCTGATCAGCCCTGGCCAGGGACTTCCCTGCTACGGCCAATCGAGCACTGCGCAACATCAACCCCCAATACCGGGAGAGACGAAACCCCTCCTATCGCTCATTGCCTCCATGTGACTCGGGACTGTGCCCAAAGACCACCGTTTTGCACGCCCTCATGGACGTGGTAAGGTGGAGATCAAAGCACAGTGGGAATCACACAAGACTCTATGACGATCTCGGGTCTACAGACTAACCTGTACAAGTGTCACCTGAGAACTGCCATCTGACGTGAGGTATAATACCATCTGGGAGTTCTCGGCGAGTCCGTCCAGTGTACCCAGTCTCCACTGAGCACCCGTACACCATCTCTGATGTCAAACACCAATGGATATGGGATCATCCATCGCCCATCACATGGGTCGAGAAGCGTATACGCTAGTCTACACTGGTATATCGATGCCCCGTCTCGATACACCCACGACTAGGGACCTTGAAGGATGTACTTATGGACTACCATGTCCCCACTAGTATGATCCGCATCATAGTCCAGGTAGTCAAGTACACATCCTAAGGGCTTTACCAACATGTAACTATAAGACAGTATAAAGAGACTAGTGTACATGTTAAGATAAAGAGTAACCAGATAGCATACTATCATATCGAGCAAGAAAGTCATCTCTATATATGTCCAAGCATCCAATATAATATACAACATCTGTACAATTCTGGCCTCTAGGGCATACATACAACTAACAGCTCCCTGACGGCCTGATAGGCAGCTTCCCGACTTGGGATATTGCGCTCAGCCACGTCAAGCTTCCGCTTCAAGTTTAGCCCATGGGAGATACGCTCCAAGAGACCCTCGAAGATAGTCTTCACTTGGGCAGCATTTGCCTCAACCTCAGCGCGCAGATGGGCCGTTTCGTTCGAGGTCTTTTGGCATTCCCTTAGTCTTGAAGCTGCTTCTTGTTCCAAGTGGCGGAGGTGCGAAGTGCTTTGCTCGAGCCAAGTTGTGCGTTGGGTGCTCAGAACTAAAACTTCGGGAGAAGGGCGCGTCGACTCCAGCCGATTTAGACAAGCCTCGATCCCCCTGCAGTGGTTAACCCAAGATTCGACGACGCCTTCGTTATGAAAATTTACGAGCGCCGCCAACATCGGGTTAACCTCCACAGCAAAATCTACGGCAGAAGGGAGAGCGTCCATATTGAGCTCTTCAATGTACCCGCTCAGCATGCCCAAACTCATCACAGCACCCTTGGAAGATGGACGTCTCAAGAAAGGGCCTGCCGGTGAAAGGACGCGAGCCTCAAAGGGGACCGGAGCCGGAACAATAGCTGCAAAACAAAAAATGGTTAAACGATGGTTCGGAAGATGTTGAAGGGTTACCGAAAAAGGAAATTTATTATACCAGCTGCAACGGACGGTAAAGCCGGAAGGGCCGGTGGCGCGGCAAGCCTTGCATCCCCTCTTTCGATTTGTGGCACTGCAATAAAGAAAAGGAAAAGTCAGAAATTATCCCATTGCTAGAAAAAAAAAGGGGGTAAGTAAGGATATTATAGTAAAGGTATACTCACCGGCGCCACCAGAGGGAGAAGCAAGTTCGGATGGGAAAGAGAAGTGTGGGAGCAACACTTGATATAAATGATCGAAGAGCACTCCTGTAAAAGCACAATGGTATAACGTTAGTACAAAGCTATATTTTTGAAAGATTAATGCATGAGTCATGAATCCATACCTTCCAACATCCGTGATGGTACAAGGAAGGCGGGGAGGTGACCACCACCAGAGCAGTAGTCGACGGTGCCCCCTCGAGCAAAGGAGCATCGGCACTGGCCGCACCTGCAAAGACAAGCTTGTCAGAAAAGATCTCAAGATATATAGAAAAAGGGGGAACG
This sequence comes from Agapanthus africanus, assembly GCA_030015575.1. NCBI lineage: Eukaryota > Viridiplantae > Streptophyta > Magnoliopsida > Asparagales > Amaryllidaceae > Agapanthus > Agapanthus africanus. The sequence continues at coordinate 200,219,381 of JASDDO010000028.1, read as the reverse complement.
CTGGTGATAAAAAATTTTACCCGACGAGCTACCAGCAGAAACTGAAGCAATCCCCTCATCCATCGACATGAGACCACCGCCCGTAGCCTCATCACCCGACTCGATGGGAACCGTTGTTGTGCTCGCAAGACCGGGAGACGGCAAGGAACCAAACGCGGGGAGGGCTATGATCGGAGTATTACCAGATTCCAGAGAAAGAGCGGTTCGCTCCTCCTCAGGAATCGTGGCCGCCTCACCCGATACTCCCTCGGTTTCTGCGGTCACGGTTGTCTCATCCATTGGCACCGTGACGTCTCCAGCCTCAAGCGCCTCGACTTCTACTGCCTTCGGCTCGACAGTCATCTCATCTGCCGCCACTTCAGACGCGGCATCAATGACCTTCTCGGCGGCGGATCCTTCAACTTCTATTTCAGGCACCGTGGCCCCGACGACGGTGCCCACCGTCGGCTCAGGTTCGGCAGGCGCCGCTTCCGCCGTTTCCTGGGGTCCGACGGTCTCCGCCTCCCCCTCAGTCGGACTTGGTCCTGCAAGATGGAATGCATATGAGCCAATGGCTTTATAATAATTCTTACAACAAGGTTCTGAAAGAGATGCTACCTGAAGGGGATTTATTGTTTGCACTTCGGGCCGCGCACGCCACTTGCCTATAAGCAGTAGACAGGGCGACAGGGGCCTCTCCAGAAGGAGTGTCAGCGCGAGGAATGGTACTGGGACCCGCTCCCGCGGCCAAAGCAGCTCTACGCGCCCTTGCTTCGCGTCTCAACCGCTTCCGCTCCTCCCGAGCCGTTGAGACGGATGCCACTAGAGCTTCCCTAATTGAGGTGTCCTCGTCCGTGAATAAGGAAGCCTCTAAGGTTTTCAGGGCATCCCTCGTCGTTTTGTCAAGCCGAGGCTCTTGCGGCAACTTTGACGAAGCCGGGACTTCAGTAACAGGCTCGGGAAGGATCTGCATCAACTGATATAACCCCTGCAAAGAAACAAAAGAAGGTTAGGTTGACCTTCAGAGAAAATGACAAACTTTCCTTATGAAAGAGAAAGGGGTGAAACATACCAGCGCCTGCTAGGGCATGCTTCTCCTCCTCCTCCTGGAAGGTTTTCAGGGAGGCAGCAATAGCCTCTTCAGTAGAGACACCTGTTGAAAATAAAGCAAATGTTAGTTAAAGATAATAATACAAGGTGCAATAAAATGACAAATGAAGCGTTTGATGATTACCGGACTCAGCGAGTTTGCTTAACATCGCTTCAAGCCTCGCCGATCGCTCCGATGCTGCAATGGCGGCAGCCAGATTGGTGTCCGCAGGATCTACCACGAAACCCTCATTGCTGCCGTATTCACATATGGCCTCGGCGGGAGGAGCTGCAGGCTTTAAGCTGAGGATCGCGTCGAGGGAAAGAGCGGACTTCTTCTTCTTCTGCTGTCCACCAACTTTAGACCCACCCGGAGCGGATTTGCGCTTGGCGGCCACTTTAGGGCGGCGAGTCCCGATATCCGCTCCTGCGCCAGATTCTGGCGATACCACTTTAACCGTCTTTGTGGGAGCACGGGGCGCCAGTGGTGCATCCACCGTAGTAGTTAGTGGCAATCCACGCGGGGGGGCCAACACGCGTGGTCGGTCAGCTCCGGCATCTTTCATCGGGAGGGTGACCCGGATCCTTGGCTGCAAGGGAGCCTTGCGATCACCACCAGGAGACGCACCCCTACGGTCAACCAGCAAGCGTTTCTCCATTAAAATAATTGGGCCCATAGCATGCGCATACCAGGCTACATACGGATGGATTATTTTGGGGGCACAGCTAGGCTCACTGATAAAAAAATAAGAGCCTGTATTGAGCCGGGTGAAATGATGCATAGCATTCCTTATTCCCCCTTGGTTGGCCGTGGGTGTTTCCAGAAAGGCTTCCATCGGGATCCCTTGATTGTAACTCGATTGTCGAGCAAATCGATGTGGGTTATATCTCATAAAGAGAGCCGTCTCATTCTGCCTAAATACTAGGTAGCCCGGCCGAATGGAGTAAAGGTGAAGGATTTCCCGAGCCTTCAATACAGAAACCCCGCCCTTAAAGTCATCACGCAGCGACACCACTGACTTAGTGGTCTCGGAGCCTATGGTGATGACCTTATCCACAAAAGAGGTCTTCGCTCCGACTAGATGTGAACGCAGGAGCAGTCCCCTAGACTCCCGCGGGGGTGCAACCACAATTGAAGCCCCGACCAACCGCATGATTCTTGGGAGTCTGTATTTCTCAAAAAACGGAGGAGTCTTATGGGCACCAAACACCCCTCGCACATGTAGCTCCATCCAAGAAGTGAAGTAGTGCATCGGGAAGTTAGCAGGCTGTACCCCAGGCTCATTAGCATCCGCCGCTACGCTAAGTCCATTGTAGAGGTAAGCCAGCCCGGCGATCCCTACTGATAACTGTAAACCAGCCGCCATTCGATGCGCCGGGTAAAAGACATAGGACCGCATGAGGCGTGGGTGCATGGGAAGCGCGAAGCTGCATAGCCATAGACCCAAGAACCCTATGAAGAAAGTCTCCTCGTCCATGCCAGGAACGGCGATCTCTGAGAAAGGGACGCTGGCAGTGCTGGGGAAATAAAAATCCCGCTGGTCATTTTCCGATGAAGGTCGGCGGTCCAAGCCGAAACCAAAGGGGTCAACAAGTTGAGCGAACTTCTCGTCCTGCTCTGATAGGAACTCCGGGCGGATAAAACGAGCAATGAAATCCGTGAAACTGACGTCCCGGTCGCCCGATTCCAAATGGAGTTCCTCATAAATCTCCAACACCTTCACCAAGCCCGGGTGCTGATGTTGAATGGCATTTTCTGGAGTTAAGTCAAATACAAGCTGCTTGGTAGCGAAGACATACTCGTCAGGAGGAAGCAGCTCCTCGTAGTGTTCTCCCCTCATTGGCAGACCTGAAATCTCAGCAAACTCCTCCAGAGAGATGGAGACTTCCCTATCCGCTGCCAGGAAGGTGTGGGTGGGGATATTCCATTGTTCGATGAAGGCCTTTATCCACCACGTCGGAGGAGAGGGATACTCGAAGAGCGAGACGTAGATAGCTGAGTATAAACCAATCGTCGTCAGGAGAGCCCTCTTCGTCGCCAAAATGTAACGGGCCCATTGCAAATATCCGGCAAGCGGCCGCGGGATCAATCCAATGTTATAAGCCTGTCCCCAAGGGCGTGCTTCACCCTGACAGATTCGCCTCCCCAAGATATCTATAGCCGGCGGCGGCTGCACCGGAATGGCGCCGATTGCATGCTGAAGGAGGTCGTCGGCATTCCAATTTTTAACCTCCACGGCATACTCCACCGGGGGCTTGTCCGCATAAGGGATCGTAACTATGGGCTCAGAGGGCGAAGCGGAGCTGAAGCTGCGACGGCCTTGGATGATTTGGCTGTACCACCTTCCCTACAAGTGAAGTCTCTTGCACTCTGGATCATGATCTTTAATCAAGGCGAACACCACCCGGTCCACCGACGCATGGGGGAACCCTCCTTCCGAGCGAACAAAGGGGAAAGATAAGTCGTCAGACATGCTTCCTGTAGAAAGATAAAAATAACCATTAGTGTTCTGACACTTGGCATTTTGAAATCTTACTCAACACTATGATGTAATGGGTAGGGGACAAAAAGAGGGACCCACAAAATCTGGATGACGATACATCATTTAATAAGACAACCCCATCATTAGATGAGACTGTCAATTAATGAAAAGGTCCCCAAAAGAATATCCTCACTGATGGGAAATCCCTAGAGACAAGGAGAAATATTCTCTTTCAGAGCAAAGCTCTGTCACAGAGTGACATTTGTCAAACTCTGGTCTCAGGGGAACAAGATTCCTTAAAAAGAGCATAGCTCTATGGTAATGGTGGAAAGATCCATCAATTTTATCTTTAGAGTTTTGGAATCCTGAAAAATCCATGAAAACTTATAAGACAAAAATTTTTCTCCGTTTATCAGATCTAAAAAGATCTACATTTGATCTACGAGCAATGCTCTGTTCATGGGTTAGAACCCATGAATCAGATCTCTGTAAATCTGAAATTTTTTTTGAGAGCAAGGCTCTGTTGAAGAAACCCCAAAAGGGTTTCCCTTTAGATCAAAGATCTATAAGAGCAAGGCTCTGTTAATTAAATTTAATTAAATTTAAATTAATTTAATTTAATTAATTTTACCTAGAGTGATTCTAAAACTAGAACTTTGAAGTTCTCATAAGAGCAAGGCTCTGGAAGTTCTTAAGCAAGAGCAAGGCTCTGAAATTCAAATTCTTGAAATTGGTAAAGAATTACCAAGGACCAAGGGTCCTATTTATAGACGCCTGCGTCTCTTCACCTGATCTCAATGATCCAACGGTCGGGGTCTTGCCACCGCTGCACTCACGTGCGCGACACGTGAGCGCAACGGTGGGGGGGCATTTGTTCCCCCAATCAGAGCAAAGCTCTGCTTAAATTTTGAAAATTCAAATTTTGAAGCAACGCTTCAGTTCCCGTGCGCTGCGCGCAACGCGCCACGTGTCAGAAGTTGACACGGCAGCACAACGCCCAAGGCCGTACGTCCAATCAGAGGAAGGCTCTTTAAAAAACATAAGCAACGTTTAACTGCGCAAGCGCACGGCAGCGCGACACGTGTCTGCGCAGTTGCGCAAGCACAACTGCGCAAGCGCACCGCTGCGCGACACGTGTCTGAGCAGTTGCGCAAGCGCACCGCTGCGCGACACGTGTCACACGCTGGTGAGTTGCGCAACAACAGAGTGAAGATTTAAGGATATTTTTTCTATTCTTGTTTAAACAAGAAGATTTCTTCTGTAAAACAGGGGCCTTTGGATCAAAGATCCAACGGTGGGGAAAATTCCCCGAATCACTCAGAAAAGATCTTTTTAACAAATTTAACTGATTTTTGAGCACTATAAAAAGGACCCCAGACCCTATTTCAGAGAGAGAGAGAGAATTCGATAAAAAAAAGAGAGAGAAAAGAGCTCTGGAGAACTTCTTGAGAACAAAAAAAAAGAAGAAGGTAAAAACCTTTGAAATAAGAAAAAATTCTCTTAGGAATAGATCATTGATCTAAAAGACAAGATCAGTGATCTTCAATAAATAAATAAATAAATAATAATAATAAAAAAAAATAGTGCCTTGCACTCGCTAGAGAACCTCTGGTTCTCTGAGATAGAAAGAAAGAAAAGATTTTTTTCTTTTCTTTGATCTAAATCTAGATCAAGAAAATAAAAAGTGCTCTGCACTCCTTTCCTTGAATCTAAAAGATTCTTGGTGCTTTGCACAAATGCAATGCATTACTTGAAGGGCCAGGCCCAAATCAAAAAGGCCTAGCAGGCCAAAATAAATTGCAAAGCAATAAAAGGGCTGAGCCCAAATAAAATTGATGCTCTGCATCATTCATAAAGAACAGAGCCCAAAACAAATTGATGCCCTGCATCTTTTCTGGGCAAAGCCCAAATAAAAATAAAAGGAAAATGCAAAAGCAATGTTGGACATTTTTTTTACTGGGCTTAGCCCAATCGTGGCCATAAGTCCTTAAATTAAATTGGCTGAGCAAAATGGCTCTCCTAAATTAATCTACATCCGGTTCGAGGGTACATCTCCGAACTCCTTTGACATCCATCGTTGTAATTCCTCAACGACGTCAAAGAGGTGACGGGTCCCAACGGCCACACACCCAATATCGGACCGAAACGTCCCTAAACTAACATCGGACCGAAACGTCCTTAAACTAATATTGGACCGAAACGTCCTTAAACTAATATTGGACCGAAACGTCCCTAAACTAATATCGGACTGAAACGTCCCTAAACTAATATCGGACCACCACGTCCCTAAACTGGCACAATAGAGCCCAAACGCTCTTTTGTCGGATCTAAACGGTCCCGTTAAGTTGATCTTAGTCTCAAACTGGACTAACGTATCCTTAACAAGCGTTTAAGTTGATCTTAGCCCCAAACACGGCTAACGTATCCTTAAATATTCAAATGGATTATAAAACTCCCAATCAACTCTGGTTCGAGGGTACATCTCCGAGCTCCTTTGATACATGTCGTTGTAATCCTTCAACGACGTCAGAGAGGTGACGAGTCCCGATGGCCATATATTAAATTAATCACTATGTTGAGTTGATCTTAGTCTAAAACAGGACTAACGTATTCTTGACGAACGTTTAAGTTGATCTTAGCCGCAATGCGACTAATGCATCCTTAAACTGAAAACACCAAACCCAAATCTAAATAAATACGGATTTGGACTAATCCACGTCCTACGGGCGACGGCATTACTCAGTCTCCGTATACAATCCACGGGCAACCACAAACAAAATGAACACACACGACACGAAGTGAAATTCTGGAGAAGGAGAAAGTTGTTACCGCGAGGCGGTAGCGTAATTAACTGTAGGGGCTTGCGCCTGCAGGGAAGAGCGTCCCCATAATCAAAAAACCCCTCATCCTGAGGGGGAATCTGACGAAGTCTGCTACATCGGCCGCATCCGTCTAAACCTCCGATACACGGTGCCATAAATCAACTTGGCATCTTCGGAGAGATAAACGGATAAAACCAAATAGCATCTGCCCCGAACATCAGGCATGGATGTCCAAGTCCAGGTCGCCGTTCGGAGGGGAACAACATACTACACAGCTAACACAATACCTTAATAGATTCGCGGCACACTTGATACCGACGAATGAGATCAGAGCCCGTTGATTTCAGTAAAGGTTAGATCCGGAGATCCAAGCTGCGTTAGCTACAGGGGATTTCCCGACCCACGAATTAGCCCTGAAAACAGCCCGTCGATATGAGACAGTGGTAAAGATGATGGGAAAATCTCAATCTGTCGGGATGAAGCGCCCTGCCACTCATATGGCAGGAGGAGCCTCTTCAAGGTCACAATTTCTGCCCAGGAGACCGGGAGTACCGAACAACCAGCCCAACCCAGCCTTTTGTACCTACTGCAGGAGGGATGGATATTTGGCGAAAGACTGCCGGCGTGCATATCCTCTTTACTTAGTCTGCGGCTCAGCTACTCATGAAATCGGGTCTTGTCCTCGGAGACATAACCCAAATGCTGCACCCAGGCCAGTAATCACTTACCAGCAGCGCCCAGCCATCCAGGCACCTGCTCCACGACTCGCACTACCTGCTCTACCTCCTCTTCATCCGACTGCACCTCCTCCTCGTCAGTTCCATCAAGCTCAACGGAACATACCTCAAAGACAAAGGAACAGATAGAGGAATGCTCTTCCAGTAAGGAGGAATGTGCCGAGGCGACAGGCTTTCATAATGACTGTTTAAGAGGCTGAAGCCACCGGCCAAGTCATCACTGGTACCTCTTTTCCGTCAAGCTTTACTTTCCAATCTATATTTACATATCCACACATTTTTCCTTATACCTAAAACCTATCCCACATAACTTAGGTACAATCTTAGTAGCCTCACTCCCTACACTAGCATTCTTCGATACTGGAGCATCTCATTGCTTTATGTCACAACGGTTCGTCCGAACTCATGCGATTCCAGTCGCACCGCTTGTATCCAGCTGGAATGTCAGTTCAGGGAACGACATTCTAAAGGCAACAATGGGATACAACCTGTGTCCAGTGGTCGTCTGCAGCAGAGAATTCTATGCTAAGTTCAAGGTACTGAACATACCGAACTTCGATGTGGTTCTGGGTATGGATTGGCTAGGATCCTTCTACGCTACCATCGACTGTCGTCAAAGAAGGGTAGTGTTTGAGATTTCAGACCATCCAGTCTTTTATTTCAAAAGTGGAGACTGTACCTTAGAGCCTTGCACTTACAAGGCGAAACCAAAGAAGGCAGTGATTGCAGCAATTCAAGCGGAGGAAGGATCAAAGCCGGAAATAGTTTGAGAGTTCGACGAAAAGTTTCCTGAAGACATATCAGGTTTTCCTCCTGATCAAGCTCTTGAACTCAGCATTGATTTAATACCTGGAGCACAACCGGTGATCAAAGAACCATATCGGTTAAGTTCGGAAGGTTTGAAGGAAATCCGAACTCAGTTGGACGAATTATTGACGAAAGGATGGATTCGTCCCATCATTTCAAGTTGGGGATCTCCAGTTTTACTCGTGAAGAAGAAGGAAGGTTCATACAGAATGTGTATTGATTATAGGGCTCTAAAAGATGTAACTATAAAGAACAAGTATCCACTCCCGCGCATCGATGATCTGTTCGATCAGCTAAGTGGATCTTGCGTTTACTTCAAGTTAGATTTTTGTTCGGGTGATCATTAGGTGAAGGTCAAAGAGTCTGATATCCATAAAATGGCATTCAGAACTCGTTATGGTCATTAAGAATTTCTTGTGATGCCATTTGGAGTGACCAACGCAACGACTATATTCATGAACCTAATGAATCAAGTTTTCCGGGAGTACCAAGACAGGTTTGTTGTTATCTTCATCGACGACATCCTGGTGTATTCTAAGAGTCGGAAGGAACATGCCGAGCACCTACGAATTGTCCTGGAAACTCTATGACGACATCAACTCTACGCTAAGTACAACAAATGCGAATTTTGTTTAGATCAAGTTGGTTTTCTTGGACATATTGTGTCAGGCGATGGAATCTTTGCGGATATAGCTAAAGTTTCAGCAGTAAGCGAATGGCCGACACCGAAGTCAGTGAAGGACATTTGAAGTTTCTTGAGTCTAGCAGGATATTACAGAACGTTCATTGAAGGATTTTCAAAGATTGCAACACCCATGATCAAGCTCACACGTAAAGATGAAGAATTCGTGTGGTCAGAAGCATGCGAACAAGCTTTCGTAGAACTCAAGTCAAGATTGACATCAGCGCCTATTCTCGTTATACCGGACTAATCTGGAGATTTTGAAGTGCATTGCGATGCCTTCGGTAAGGGATTATGATGTGTTCTACATCAGCACAGTAAGGTTGTGGCTTATGCTTCAAGACAGCTGAAGGTTCATGAGCGCAATTATCCGTCGTATGATTTGGAGTTGGCGGCTGTAATCTTTGCTCTTAAGATTTGGCGCCATTATTTTCTTAATGAACGAGTGAACATATACACAGATCACAAAAGTCTGAAATATGTTTACTCAGAAAGAGTTGAATATGCGGCAGAGAAGATGGTTAGAACTCATGGCGGATTTTGACATCAACCTGCAATATCACCCAGGGAATATGAATGTAGTACCTGATGCCCTTAGTCGCTAACCATTAGCATTGAACCTCACCGCACAGTGGAAGCTTCAACAAGACTTGCATCGGATGGAGATTGAAGTGGTCATGCCAGGTAACGCTTCAAGTTTGATGAACTTACAAGTTCAATCTACCATTGTCAATCAAATCAAAGCAACTCAAGTAAGTGATGCTAAATTGCAAAAGATCAGAGAACAAGTGGAAAGTGGACTTCGAATAGACTTCATCATCCATGAAGATGGATCTTTGAGATACGGTAGCAGATTGTGTATACCTAAACGTCCTGTGCGAGAAGAGTTTATGAAAGAAGCTCATAGCTCTCCTTATTCAGTACACCTTGGAGGTACAAAGATGTACAAAGATCTGCATCAAAATTACTGGTGGCATGGAATGAAGCGTGAAGTAGCCAGACGCGTCGCTAAATGCTTGGTGTAACGACTCTAAATTCCGTGTACATAAAATTTATTTAAAGTTGATGTACAATTGGGATATTTACAATTCCTGTGAATACTATAAGAATTTGTTTTACTTTTAAACAGCAAGAAAGAGCTTGTAGCTCACTAGTAAGACCTTGTGTTAGTTATATGTATACCCTAGAGGCCATTACTGTACATTGGATGTATATTGTAGTGGATGCTGGGACATATATAGGTAGGACTTTCTTGCTCGACATGATAGTACGCTACCTGGTTGCTCTTTATCTTAACGTGTATACTTTCTGTCTCTCTGTTACATGTTGATAAATCCCTTAGGATGTGTACTCGACTTCCAGGACTGTGATGCAGATCATACTAGTGGGGCCTGGATAGTCCATGAGTACATCCTTCAATGTTCCTAGTCGAGAGAATATCGAGACGAGGCATCGATATTCCAGAGTAGACTAGCGTATATCTTCACGACCCATGCGATGGGCGATGGATGATCCCATATCCATTGGTGTTTGACATCAGAGATGGTATACGGGTGCTCAGTGGAGACTGGGTACACTGAACGGACTCGCCGAGAACTCCCAGATGGTATTATACCTCACGTCAGACGGCAGTTCTCTGGTGACACTGGTACAGCTTAGTCTGTTGACCCGAGATCGTCATAGAGTCTTGTGTGTCTCCCACTGTGCTTTGATTTCCACCCTACCACGGCTCTACTGAGTCGTGCAAACAGGTGGTTTTTGGGTACAGTCCCGATTCACATGGAGGCAATGAGCGATAGGAGGGGATTTGTCTCTCCCGGTATTGGGGGTTGATGTTGCGCTATGCTCGACTGGCCATAACAGGAAATCCCTGGCCAGGGTTGCAGTGACCTACTGGTAAGTGTTATCAGTAGTTTCACACATGTCATGGACTTCATGTCGGCATGACTTATCGAGCTACTGGGGTCTGACGTTTACCACCCCTAGGCGAGATATGCGACATATCAGACGAACAGACCGGACTGTACGGTAAGTGTTACTGGTTGGATTCACAGGAGTGTGAGCGGGCTTGCTCGTCGATCTTCTGATCGCTCAATACCCGGGTGGCCGTTACGTTTAGCAGACCGCTTGCGGCTTGTGGGTGTTTGATATGATCATCATCTGCTGCCGGCGTATTGACGAGTCTTTAGAGTCCTACACAGAGATTTCCCGGCTCAAGCGAAACGAAATAGGAGCGCATATGAGATATGTGCGGGACCGAGAATAATGCGTGTATGTGATACCGTATTTCATTCTCGCGATGAATGTGTCGAATGGTTGTATGCGATATAACCTAGTTATCGAATCAAGGATTGACTCGATAAGCCGATACATTGGATACTAGCCGGTTACATGCGACATGACCGGATCATTGAATCAAGTGTTGATTTAATGATTTAATGTATAATTATATATATTTGATATATTACTTTGCATTAACTAGTATTGGTTCACTTTAAATGGATTTACTCACTTAAAATGCACAAGTTGTATATGAGATACACTTTTGTGCACAAGATTGTATCATGTTTGATGATACATGCAAGCTTGGGTTTATGTAAAGAATTGACCATGATTATATGAATGGTTAGGGTTGCATTTTATTTACTTATTCTTTTATCTTTTTTTTTGATTTATTTATTTATTTCTTTTTGGCAAAAGAAAAGAAAATGGTGGCTTGTTTTTGTTTTTAGTTGAACATTCATGAAACTTTGACTAAGTCACCATTCTTGTCTCATGCTTAACCCTAACCATATGAACTAACCATAGTACATTCTCTACACTTAACCAAGGGTTAGTAAATGATAAGTATTGATTTATTTATCTAATTATAAAACACTTATCATATCTTCTTCTTCTTCTTCATCTTCTTCTTCCATGAAGAAAAGCTTGCTACATCAATGGCAAGTGATGAAAACAAGTGAGAAATCCAATTCTAAAGTGAACCCACCTCCTATTTCTTCATTCTCTACCTCTTGCCAAGTAGTATAGGGTGTTTCCTTCACAAGTTTTCAAGGCTTGGTGAAGTTGGAGCTTAATCTTGTGAGGTCTCGACGTAGATCATCTTCGGCATCGAACCGACGACCAAGTCCGCCCTTTTCTCCGATGAAGCCGATGATAGAGTCATGAATTCAATTTGGACAGCGGAGGGACGTCATCACGGAGCCTAGGAGGTGGAGGACCGGATCTACAAAGGTTGTAGCTTCTTTCCTTTTTGTTAAAGTTGTTTACTTGCATCGCATAGCCTATAAATCTAGTTAACGATCCGTATTAGGGTTTGTAGGCACATGTAAAACTTGAATTAGCCATGTTTGATGCCTTGTGAGACTTCATTAGTGTGCCTAGGAACCCTACAGTGGTATCAGAGCCTAGCTAGAGCCTTAGGCGATGCGTAGACGGGGTTAGAAATCCGATCGTACCGAAACCCTAACACTAATATTGCTCTCTGTACATTTTTGAAATTCGTGGATTTTTGTATATTAAAAATATGCAGAAAAATCAGCAGGAATATCTAAGAGTTACTGTAAAATTCGACAGCCTAATTCCATCAAGCCGCCGCGGTTCCGCGGCACGAGCATGCCTCGTGCGGCGGTTCCGCGGCCGTTTAGTCTCTTTGTGCATTGAATTTTGTACAGTAATTCTTCAATTGCAGTACTGGTTTTCCTAGGAATTTTTAATATTTATTCCATAGTTGAAATTTCTGGGTTGTTTTGGGGTCTCGGTGTGTCGATCGGATTGTCTAATTTTGTCAGTGTGTTTTTCCGGGTAATTTTAGAATATGTTAAAAAGTTCGACCGGATATAAATACCCACTTTTTCCCCTGTCGGGAAATTTCCAAGTGTTGGATCTTTCCGTGGTTTAATAACGTTCTGAGTAGTGCAAGTAACGCAATGGACCCTCTAGAAGACAACAAACCTTAGCTCGATTATGTGACCGTCTTGAACTGCCCTTTGAACCTTAGGGTTTGGGGCAGTACGGCGTGCCACATGTGAGGCGTTGGCTTGACCCTTCTACGGCTGGACCGTTGGTACTGAGGCATGAACTGAATGTTTTTAGACTTATTTCATGTGTTGAGCTGTATTAGGAAAACATGGGTGTTCGATTGTTCGATCGGAAAGTTTAACATTTTCTGTTTATCCGGAATGTGATACAACATTTGGAATTCACAAGTAGTTATGAGATAACTGAATGAATGTTATAAATCTAGTAGTTTAGTCTCACGTGATCGGTTGCCACGGAATTTTGATGTGATCAAAAGTCCGTCGCAATCACGTAGCGTACGCGGATACTCGCCGGGTAAACTTAATAGACAGCCTCACTCCATAGCCCCGACCAAGTGACTGTAGGAGAACCCCGTCGCCGAAAGCATCCGTTTGGGTGCTCGCGGCAGCGGTGTTCCGCCTTGGTGCACTTTGTCGACGGTGTCGGGGGTGCGGCCGCCTACTAAAGTTTGCGATGAGCATTCGATCATGATGTCGGGAATCTTGTTGAATTGCCCGACTTGATATTGAAAAGTGTTTTCGATTCTGAGACTAAAATGCGGGGTTTATAATTGTTAGGCATGTGATGTCTAGGGAATTCATTTGATTAGGCATGCGATGTCTATGTAGGTTGCGGATTCCAACTGTTGTAATTTTACACTTTCTTTTCTGTGACCGTAAGTGTAATATGTGATATCGCCGGTTTCGTTGCTATATGTCAACGACAATTGGGATGCACATATTTACTTACGTTGATGACATGTGATGTTATGTGTTGCTGGATATGTTATATTGGATCGTCGTGTTTGAATAGCCGGGGGTTCTTATGTGAGATGAGTGTTTTTCATTTTCATTCATGTAAAAACTTGTATGTAATATTCTTTTATTAGGGCACTTCCAGGTTGCGGATGATGTCACCATTTGTATATTATTTACTTTTCTGCACTAGGATAGACCCAAGGATGAGGGCACAAGTAACCGGGTTCTAGGGTCCAGTGGGAGACCAACTCGAGGAGTCGAGTCCGGGTCTCCTAACTCTAGAATTGGTTGGGTTACTTGCCGCTCTCGTAGGGGTCTAGGGGTGTGGGATTGGCTATTCATCACGACCGTAGAATCCATGTTTTATACTGGCTCGTATTGAAAACACGGACGTCCTAGTATATCCAATACTTCATATGTATCTTCTGCTGTGATTTATCTGTGATGTGATCATGTGATGTTCTGTGATAGATATAGTATATAGTATATATAATATATTATATAGACGTTGCTTATGTTTTACACCCGCGCTAGCCCTGCCTCGCCTTGCCGTTAGTTACCTAACCTAATGGTGCAAACGGGATATCGAGGCGAATGCGGATGACATAAGCGTACGTTATATTTATCTGTGATGTTTAGGTGGACTTATTTGATGGGACATTCATTAATGAGATTAATGAAAGAAAATAAACCTAATTGATGTTGTGGAATCGAATTTCAAAATAAAACAGGTAGCTACAGTTCTTGCTTTGCATCGCGGTGTTCATTATAGAACATCCTGCACCTTATTCGATGAGGAAAGGACCGAGATCTTTTCACCGGGAGTGGCTCCTTTAGCAATAACTGGCAGATGCTATAACCCTCGGTTTGTCTTTGATCGCTTCTATAGTTTCCGCTTTGCACAGTGATATATATGATATATCCCGCACCTCATTCGACGAGGAAAGGGCCGACGATCCCTTCACCGGGAGTGACCCCTTTAGCAAAACTAGAAAAGCCTCAAACACATTCCATTTAAAAATCATTTGATTCCGCAGCGAGATCAAGTTCAAAGCATTAAAGGTTTTCACAAAAACCATTCGCAACCCTCCGTCATTTTAGGAAGTAGAGTACTTAGTATTCGTGCTACGTATGTCGACCATAGCCGAGGTGTAGTGTGCGGTAGCTAAGTGATGTCTTCCTACACAGCATATGATGCGATTAGTTAGGACAGTCATGTGGCTTTGTTGATCTTAGCCAAGGGACATGTGGGTGGGTCTAATTAATCACAAAATGACGGGTAGAACTTGACTAGTACTTATGATTTGTTGACCTTAGCCAAGGTCATAGGTGCTAGGGGTAAAAACCATTATCGGGAGTTTCAAGTGTTGAAACTTGCAATGAGATTGCATACCTTCTATATGATAGTTGGATCCCGATACCCACTGCGAGTAATTGTTACTCCTGGGAGAGTTTTGCACTTTGCAATTAGCCGATCAAGTAGGTGTCTAGAAAGGTGTCAACGGGGTTACGCCTCTGGGAAAACGAGGTTTACTGTAATTAGGTCCGTGCGAAAGCACGGGGAACCTCCCTCAAAGTACCGACACTGGCCTGGCTGAAAGATTGGCGAACTTGTAGAGTGTAATTAATCCCGGCTAGTCTTTCCTTTTAAGGTTTGAAGGAAGATTTGATAAAAACAGTGGGAGCCATCCTGATTAGATAAAATATATAACCAATCTAATCTTGACAGAGCGCACACAGAGTGTTTTCTTCTCTCTCTCTCCTGGTAGCGACCATATCATGCCTTAATCAAGATAATAATACGGATATTGACCGAACCCGCTTGTTATACTGAGCTGGGGAACGTTGGTCCCGCTCCAACTTATAATTGTTATAAGACAGAGCAGGAATTAGGGGAATACCAGGATTCCCATGCCGCCCAAACGAAGAAAGTGCATATGATGCATCTCCTTCGGGTATGTTCATTACAAAGAACTGTTTCTCAGTATCCTCGGCATCCTGGGTATATGATACCGGATCAGGATCCCAGATATGTAATCTGTTACATAGGGCTACAAAAGGGTAGAAAAACTGAGAATGGGTGATAAGTTTCATGAGACAGAAAACGGGGCAAGTGTTGCAGCCAAGTCTGTTGGTCACTATCACCCTGTATTACCAATACATTGATTCTGAACAAATGCTATTAGATACCGAACCTGATATACAAAATCATATCAGTCTCTTTATGAGTAAAGAAATGATAAAATTTTGTATTGTTGGATAATGTTTTGAACATTTCTTATATCAAAAGTTGATCGGTTCAGGCACGTTATTTAAAAGCATTGACGTTCTAAATCAAACTACAGTTCTTAGTATACGGAACACACACAAGTGGAAGAGTTCAGAAATGAACGAATCATTCTTGAGGCATTGTAGACTAGGTCATATCAATGCGACCCGACTGGCTGAAGTTACATTTTAGATGCATATTTAAATCAGTTTGAATTTACATCTTGTGAAACTTGCCAGTCGTGTCACAGAGATAAGATGACCATAGCTTCGTTTACTAGAAACAGAGAAAGAGTTAGTGAACTCTTGGGATGATACATGTTGCTCTCCTGTCTACACATGCCAGGACTGGTTCTTTATACTTCATTATATTCTCTGATAATCTCTCAAGATTCCGACATATGTTCCTGTTGAAACACAAGTCCGAACCTTTTGAGATATTCACAGAATATAAGTTAGAAGTAGAGAACCAACAACCGGGTATAAGTATTATGTCCTATGATAAGATCAGGGAGGAGAATACTTGTGCATGGCATTCCTGGACTATTCTAAAAGAAAATGAGATTCTCTCTCCGTATTACTCCTCTGAATACACCACAGCACAACGGTGTATCAGGGCGGAGCAATCGCACAATATTAGATATGGTGTGCTCTATGATGAGTATTACTGAGTTACCTATTTCCTTTTGGGGTTGTGCACTTGAGAAGCTGCATACCTATTGAATTAGGTTCGAATCAAATCAGTGCCTACCACTCCATATAAGATATGGTATGGGAAGAACCTATCTCTTAAGTGAGTTAAGATTTAGGATTGTCCGGCCTATGTCTAAAGCAAAATCCGGACAAGATCGAGGCAATGTCAGTTCTGTAGAACTGGAAAGGTTCCAGCTATACAAAACTGCAGCTGATGATTTGACAGAACCAAAGGATTCAACAGTTCCCGACGAACCTCAGCCTCTCCGCCGATCTGGTAGGGTTCCTCATCCGTCTGAGAGATACTTCGGTTTCTCGATGACAGTGGGAGCGAGGAATGCATCATGAGATGATGACCCAACTAGTTTCGAGCTGGCCATCAAGAGTGGGACCCTGTAAGAATGGCTGGATGCTTAGCGATCTGAGATGGAATCTATATACACCAACAAAGTATGGACTTTGATTGCGATATCTGAAGGGTTAAATCCCCATCAGGAGCAAGTATATCTTGAGAAGATTACTTGGTGTAGATGGAAAAGTTGAGACTTTCAAAGCTAGACTTGTTAAAGGTTTTCGTCATCGACCAGGCATGGATAATGATGAAACCTTTTCCAGGGACTATGCTTAAGTCCATCCAGATCCTACTTGCCATGGCTACATACCATGACTGCGATATCTGGTGGTTGGGTGTCATGATTGCTTTTCTAAATACTGATTTAGAATAGAAAGTCTATAAGTACACAGCCAGAGGGCTTCGTAAACAGTGGGAGCAGCGGAAACATGTGCAAGTTGCTTTACAGGATAAAGCAGGCATCGCGGAGTTGGAACATCTGTTTTGATGTGGTAGTCAAAGTATTTGACTTCATCATAACAGTAGATGAACCTTGTATATACAAAACGGTAGTAGAGAGTAAGGTGGTTATCCTCGTATTGTACGTGGACAACATACTCTTGATAGGAAAAGAATTTCCTATGCTGCGATCGGTCGATCTCCTATTATCACAAAGATTCTCCAATAGGATCAAAGTGATACCTCCTAAATCCTGAGTTTTCATCTATGGGATAGATGTAACTGGATGCTAGGATTCTCACTAGAAGTAATGAGATGGTATCAATAGATCCTGGGGAGAATCACTGGAAGGGTTCCAGGGTGATAAAGACGACTGAATGTCAGTCACAGGCATTGTCTTTACCCTCAGTAAAGGGACGGTATGTTGAAAGAGTTCCAAGCTAGATACCGTGGCAAACTAGACGATAAAGGCCGGTAACATTGCTATTAAAGATACTACCAAAGAGGCAGTTTGGGTGTATATTCGTTCATAAGATGAACTAGGTTCCTGCCATTGTATGACAATGGAAATGTGGTTTTGGCCCTGGAACCCTGGTCCCATCAGTGACCCAGACATATTCTGAGGCAACATCACCTGATCATGGAGATAGTTGATCTCCAGGATGATCGAGGTTAGGAGAGTAGACTCAGAGGACAACACGGCGGATCCACTCACGAAAGCCTTTTCCCAAAGAGAGACTTTTAGGGGATGGTTGAGTATGTGATACTGCAACCACTGCTACAGATGGCCCTAGTGCAAGTGGGAGATTGTTAGTTATATGTATGCCCTAGAGGCTATTACTGTACATTGGATGTATATTGTAGTGGATGCTGGGACATATATACGTAGGACTTTCTTGCTCGACATGATAGTACGCTATCTGGTTGCTCTTTATTATAACGTGTATACTTTCTGTCTTTCTGTTACATGTTGATAAAGCCCTTAGGATGTGTACTCGACTTCCAGGACTGTGATGCAGATCATACTAGTGGGGCCTGGATAGTCCATGAGTACATCCTTCAATGTTCCTAGTCGAGGGAATATCGAGACGGGGCATCGATATTCCAGAGTAGACTAGCGTATATCTTCTCGACCCATGCGATGGGCGATGGATGATCCCATATCCATTGGTGTTTGACATCAGAGATGGTATATGGGTGCTCAGTGGAGACTGGGTACACTGAACGGACTCGCCGAGAACTCCCAGATGGTATTATACCTCACGTCAGATGGCAGTTGTCTGGTGACACTGGTACAGCTTAGTCTGTTGACCCGAGATCGTCATAGAGTCTTGTGTGTCTCCCACTGTGCTTTGATTTCCACCCTACCACGGCTCTACTGAGTCGTGCAAACAGGTGGTTTTTGGGTATAGTCCCGATTCACATGGAGGCAATGAGCGATAGGAGGGGATTCGTCTCTCCCGGTATTGGGGGTTGATGTTGCGCTATGCTCGACTGGCCATAACAGGAAATCCCTGGCCAGGGTTGCAGTGACCTACTGGTAAGTGTTATCAGTAGTTTCACACATGTCATGGACTTCATGTCGGCATGACTTATCGAGCTACTGGGGTCTGACGTTTACCACCCCTAGGCGAGATATGCGACATATCAGACGAACAGACCGGACTGTACGGTAAGTGTTACTGGTTGGATTCACAGGAGTGTGAGCGGGCTTGCTCGTCGATCTTCTGATCGCTCAATACCCGGGTGGCCGTTACGTTTAGCAGACCGCTTGCGGCTTGTGGGTGTTTGATATGATCATCATCTGCTGCCGGCGTATTGACGAGTCTTTAGAGTCATACACAGAGGTTTCCTGGCTCAAGCGAAACGAAATAGGAGCGCATATGAGATATGTGCGGGACCGAGAATAATGCGTGTATGTGATACCGTATTTCATTCTCGCGATGAATGTGTCGAATGGTTGTATGCGATATAACCTAGTTATCGAATCAAGGATTGACTCGATAAGCCGATACATTAGATACTAGCCGGTTACATGCGACATGACCGGATCATTGAATCAAGTGTTGATTTAATGATTTAATGTATAATTATATATATTTGATATATTACTTTGCATTAACTAGTATTGGTTCACTTTAAATGGATTTACTCACTTAAAATGCGCAAGTTGTATATGAGATATACTTTTGTGCACAAGATTGTATCATGTTTGATGATACATGCAAGCTTAGGTTTGTGTAAAGAATTGACCATGGTTATATGAATGGTTAGGGTTGCATTTTATTTACTTATTCTTTTATCTTTTTTTTTTGATTTATTTATTTATTTCTTTTTGGCAAAAGAAAAGAAAATGGTGGCTTGTTTTTGTTTTTACTTGAACATTCATGAAACTTTGACTAAGTCACCATTCTTGTCTCATGCTTAACCCTAACCATATGAACTAACCATAGTACATTCTCTACACTTAACCAAGGGTTAGTAAATGATAAGTATTGATTTATTTATCTAATTACAAAACACTTATCATATCTTCTTCTTCTTCTTCATCTTCTTCTTCCATGAAGAAAAGCTTGCTACATCAATGGCAAGTGATGAAAACAAGTGAGAAATCCAATTCTAAAGTGAACCCACCTCCTATTTCTTCATCCTCTACCTCTTGCCAAGTAGTATAGGGTGTTTCCTTCACAAGTTTTCAAGGCTTGGTGAAGTTGGAGCTTGATCTTGTGATGCCTCGACGTAGATCATCTTCGGCATCGAACCGACGACCAAGTCCGCCCTTTTCTCCGATGAAGCCGATGCTAGAGTCATGGATTCAATTTGGACAGCGGAGGGACGTCATCACGGAGCCTAGGAGGTGGAGGACCGGATCTACAAAGGTTGTAGCTTCTTTCCTTTTTGTTAAAGTTGTTTACTTGCATGAGACTTCATTAGTGTGCCTAGGAACCCTACACCTTGCATTGCTGAACCAAAGCACCAGCGTTCAAATCCCATCAGCCACAATATCTTTTTATTTTAAATTCTTTTAACCTTTTAGAAGCCTAAGAGTCTACACGTGCAACACACGTAATAGGGTAAGTTACAGAATAATCAAATATGTTAAATAGGCTAGTTGAAGCGTCAAGGACACGTAGCCCCAATCCGAGCCCCCACCCCTTGAATCCGGCCGGCGAGATTTACTGTTCGGCCGGCGACGCCGGTCCAACATGACCCAAACCCTAATTTTTTCTTTTTCCCTAGACCCTTGGACTCCCCCCATAACTCCAGTATTATTTGTTTACTCTGCACATTTACAGAGCACAATAAAATTCACAATTAAACATATTTTATTACAAATTTTAGTACACCCATTCACAACACTTGTCACGACCCGAAAAGTACGGAACGTGACTGGCACTTAAATTACGAAACGTCTTGAGGCGTATGTAATCTAAGTAAGCCAAAACCCAGAAATCAAAACCAAATAGAACAGTAGAGTGAAGAAAAACCAAATTATCGAAAGTGATTTAAATCAAACACATCACATCAAGATTTTTAAAAGCAACATCTTTTTCCCGAAAATTTCGGCAGAGTCTCCTTTGTAAATA